>JARJIL010000002.1:5743559-6121059 GCA_038502395.1 Dittrichia graveolens | reverse complement strand
AAATTCGGAAGCACCATAAAACTCAAATGAGTCTTCAAGAAATTCAACAAGGACGTACTTTGTTTTAGTTTGTTAAATGCATAACTTGGATATCAAAATTTAGTGCAATCAATAAAGTGGTGGTTTGAAGTGTGGATACTATGTCATGCGCTGGATTCATGAATTTATCTTTACTTATCAATTTGAATTTCCGGCTAAAGTAAGTACTTTGTAGAATTTTTTTTCAATGTTGTCTATTACGTTAAATTGTCATTTGTTAATAACTATTTTGGTTTTAACAATTGTATTAACATTACAGATTTCTTGGAACAATACATCTCCATTTGACGAAAAGATTTTAGACACCGTCATTCTTGTTTGGCTTGGCACATTTGTACCGGTTTTCTTTAACAAGTGATAATAGCCTCAGGTATATATCTATATATATGTTTTTTTTCTTTAACCCAATTTAGTTGTTAAGATATCTATTAAGAGTAGTTAACAAAAAAACTATATATCATTGTTAATTGCCTACTTGGAACTGTTACCGAAGTCACTTATTTTGTCATTAGCAATGATTAGAGTAAGTTTGTTGTTAAATGGGTCAAGTACAAATTTATTGGTGATGTGAACTAAACTTCTATTTGTTAAATTAGAACATATGGAGCTCATTTTTACTTTTTTTTTGTTTATATTGATAGTTTGTGAAGGTATTCTAGAAAAAGGTATTCTAGAAGATTTGAAACAACGGAGCATATTCAAGTCTTCAAACAAACAATTGGGCGATGACTTTGTTTTGATTATTCCATTGGGTATTGTTTAGGAAGTTAGTATCTACTATTATGTCGTTAAACATTCAAGGTAGTTTGTTACAAGTTAGAAAATTCAAGACAGTTTCTTGTAGCTATTACCGAATTCAAAACTTGTTTGGTTTGTATAGTTTTATGTATTTTTAATTGCAATGGTTTATTTTGTGTAGTGATAATTGCTTTTTAGTTAATTGGGTTAATTTTTGTTGATAAATATAAACAGGAAATATGGAAATTAATTGTTTAAAAATATTTTTATTATTTTTTTAAGTATTCAAACCCGGTTTTTTAGTTTAAAAACCGGGGTAGAAGTCTGCTTCATACCTCCTGCACTAGTGCCTTAACAACGGTTAAAGATATACAGCTCCGGTTTTTTAACCGGGGTTAAATAGTATTTAGCCCCGGTTTTTTTTACCTACATTCAGTCGCCCCCCCCCCCTTTAACCCCCTCTCAAAACCGGGGTTAAATGTCCTAAACAACCGGGGCTAAATATTGTTTTTGTAGTAGTGACTAGAGGATATTCATTGAAAAAAAAATCCTATAAAGATTCATCAAAGCATGTTTGGCAACAAAGTTTAAATGGAAGCTAAATCAGAACTCATTAAATACTCAATATCTAGTCATGACCAAACATTTAAAGAGTAAAGAACATAACAATATAACAAACAAATCTATAAATAGTTGGACAATCGGTGAATTTGTTGAAGTCTTCGAGAGAAAAAACATAATTGTAATTTTATAAACTCTAAACATAAAAACATCAAAATTCAAAACAAACCTGTTCTTCGTGATCGAGGCTACGTAGTTCGGTGGTTGCAAACTACGTCAACTGCAAATGACAATGGTTGTGCTCCTCAGCGCCCGTTTCTTTAGACGAATTTTTTTTCTCTCAAAACAAACCAGTTCTTCTTGATGGAGGCTACGTAGAGTCACAGGATTGGAAAAGACTGTTTTCATTTGCGGTTTGCCAAAGGCTGTTTTTGTTTGTTCAGATCAAAATTGAAGAATTGAACAACTAGGAGTGAGGGAGTCGTTGAGTAGGTTGAAGATGAAGAAAATCAAAAGTCAATATAATCAAAGTGGGAGTCGGTTAGATGAAAGATTGAAGAAGACGATGAGTTATGCATCGATTGTTGCCCAATCCAAGTGCCGAGGACACGGAGCCAGTTTTTTAAACCGTAATGATAAATTAGTTGGACCATAAATAGTTGAAGAAGACGATGATTTATGCATCGATTCGGTGGATAGTCCAAAGGTCATATTCACGTAGCCGCCTCATCCAAAATCCAAATATTGTATAATTTCTTTTTTCAAACAAAAATGAGCCTAGTACTCTATTTCTTGAACCAGAAAAATGATGCCTTGTGCCTGCGCCCTGCGTGCCCATTAGTTGGACCGGGCCTGAGCACCAGATCTCTCAACCCTCCATGACAGCGTCAGATTTTTCTCCTCTTTGTTCGATTTTATGTCAGATTCGATTTTTAACGCGGTGATGCGGGAAACGGTAAGAGTGTGAGGAATAGGTTGTGTTTGATGCGTGAGTGAACGGGAATCGCGCCGTGAAGAAACACAAATCCACACCATGGTGGCGTAGATTAATAAAAATGTGCCAAAAACCACGCAGGAAATGAGGCGTCAATTAATTGTTGTGGGTAAAGTCCTTTTAATTGTTCCAGCCACAATTTAATATTAAATTGGTGAAAATAATAAATAAGACGGGTCGGTCCCATAGTTTGATGTGGTGAGGAGTGATATTATGAGAGCGTGTGGTGTCTAAGTGGTGAGCTAAGTAGTGGTGATAGAAAGCTGACGTGACTGTGTGATGGGTGTGATATAAAGTAACCATACCGGACACTCTAATACTTATCGAAGGATTTTCATATTCAAGTTTCAACGGATGCTTCCTAAAGAGGAACCTTTGAGGAGGCGGCAAGTCTTCCCTCCACGTCGCCGTCGTATCAAGGTTTCATTTTGTCCAAAACCATATTTTCGCATGGCTGTACAGAGATTCGTATTTACAAAAACACAGTATTTTTGTCAATTGACTAATAGCAGCATATTTTGACTTTAATCCTATTCCAATTGCATCAAAAAATGACCCATGCCTCTATTTATAGTTTTCCAAAAAAATATATGTATTTTACTACTACTGCAGACAACAAAACTTAAGTTAACGGCTGATATTAGTTTTTACTTTTTAGGTCAAATTAAATTATTATTATTAACTGTTTAATAGTAGTAGGATATTATTTCTATTTAGCCTTTATTGGTAGGGCCTCTTTTATTAGACTAAAGAGTTTTGCATAGAGACTCCAAGCTGCTTTTTGCCTTTATTGTATTGTTAACCTCTTAACAGTCATAACCCTATGAGTCATCGCAATGGGTTCACAGCAATGGGTGCTTGTGAAGTTTCATAACGAACAAAAACGAGAACATTGCCTCGTGGTCTCCATTAATCCCACCTCGTCACCTTCTCGTTATGCTACTAGTGAGTGATGGGTTACTTAGGCCGACCTGGCCGTTAACGATGTCTTATAATTATATGCTCTTAGTGTCATTAACATAAGCATGCTTTATTTTTTTCTTTTTTGTTACATAATTACTTTTCTAAAATCATTAAATTTTTGAAAACATAAACCATGTTAATTCGGGTTAATATTTTTTAACTAAAATACCAAAAATGAAGAAACATCTTATGAAACAAGATCATTGAATTAAAATTTTCAATATGAGTTGATTTGTGGCTGACATTGATGGATTTTTTTATTATATAGAATCCAAGTACCTCTAAAATAAAGTGAAATGAATTATTAGCAGAATTATAATTCATTCTTTGAGGCCCTTCCCATCACCCTTACCTAGTGTTATACCCGTGCGGTATTCAGGTATGTAAATAAAATTTTTATATTTAATACTTTTTACAAGTAGTCCTTTAAAAAATATATAAAATTATATTTCACTTATAAAGTTTTTAGTGTAATATTAATTAAAGCATTTCTCGTGTTCATTATTGTTAATAAAAGTAATATTTAAGTAATGGATATATAAAAAACCACCCTTATCACGTTAGAATGCGTGAATGAGAAATATCATGATAGTGTATTTTAGTTATTCCAAAGATGTCCTCTTATGTATACGAATGTACGTCAATTATCAATTATATACATATACATGCATACATACATACATACACACATACATACATACATACACACACACATATATATATATATATATATACTAGTGGGGTACCCGCGTAATGCGACAGCGGCGAATAAATAGAAGTTTGTGATGAGTTTTGTGAAGAATAATCACAAATAGCTAATATGAGTTTGTGAAGATTCCTTGCGAGATGAAGATAATATGAGTTTGTGAAGATTCTTTGCGAGAGCCACTTTGAAATTAAGAATTAAATTACTAACTCTGAGTTATTTGTCTTTCAGTTTGCTGGAAGAATTTTGTCGCATGAATCATGAAGTTGCTGATTATATATATGTATGTATATGTGTGTGTAATGTTTCATAGTTCCAATTATTATGTAATTGAGTTAGAATGCAATGTTTATAAATTTCAACTCTTTGACTCTTTTATTTGTTTGGTGTTTGTGAAATCTCTTGAACTTGATTTATTGAAAACAGGAATTTAGGTGATCTCATGAATCAAAAGTTATTATTAAAAATATATGATTAGACCTAATTCAGTTATAAGTATGGTGAGCTCATAAATCAAAAGTTAATATTAAAAATATATGGTTAGAAATAATTCAGTTATAAGTATTGGTTTAAATTCATTAATTGTCGGTTATGTTTTCAATATTTATTTGTTTAAATTCATTAATTGTGGACTTAAAGGAGGGGTAAATGAGAGGTATAAAAGAGGGGTATTTTAGTAAATTTACTCTTCTTAAAATTAAGAGTTTTTAAGGTGGTAAATGCATTATATAGGAGTAAGATATATATATATATATATATATATATATATATATATATATATATATATATTAATCTAAGCCCTTGATGGATAGATATGATGGTTCATAATAATTTCTGAGAGGTTTTTTTATTGACCATTATATATATATATATATATATATATATATGGGAAAGGTTCATTTGAGAACCGTTTTTATTGCAAGAATCGCAAAAACCAATCTTAGCCGTTCATTTTGGATAATGAAATTCATGGATAAAGAGTGTGGGGGATTGAGTGTGAGAGGGTATATGTAAGGAATTCATGGGTGGGCAATCCAATTGAAGGAGGGGGAATTGAACGGTTAAAATTGGTTCTTGCGGTTCTCGCAATTAAAACAGTTCTCAAATGAACTTTTCACTATCTATACTACTATATAAATCATTTAACATTCTCTCTCCTCTTTAATTTTTAGAGTTGTTAAAATTCAATCAATACAAAATCTTGACAATTCATTTTATCTAAATTAATCTCATCCGCTTAATCTTTAACTATTTCATTCTTCTCCTAATTTATTTTAACTTTTTATTTATTTAAAATATATTATCTCATACTAACACAATTATCCACCCATATAAAAATAGTTTTCAAAATCTTATTAACTTAATTCTCTTTTTATTTCATCAATATAAATCTTTTTTCTTATTTTAATGTCTTTTAAATTTTATTTTTAAAATTAATAAAATAGTTAGATGCAAATAAAAGAGAATTTGAAAAAAAACGAACATATTGTTTTAGAAAACTTTTTCATGACATATTGAGTTCTATTATGATAAAATATTTTATTTGTAAGTTGGTACATGTACGTTGATCTCTTACGCTTAAATATAAATTTTTAAATATTTTACAAATCAGGTAACTAAACCATGGCATGTCAATATAATATATTCTTAATAATATTTTAAGTGCATTAACTATTTAACATATACATTAGTTCACTATAAATCTTATCTATTTTTATATAAATTTTATCATAATTAAACAACATTTTAAAAAATAATATATTTGTAATCCTTTTATCGAAAAACCAAGAAATCGGTTATTATATCAACTATGATACATAGAGATATTGAATATAAAAACATATAAATTGTTCCGAGAATTACATACTCACTGCTATTGATGGATAACAATTAACAAAAAATTAAGAATATACTAATTTTCATGAAAATATCATATTACGGTAAAAATTTTACCAAAACGTAGATAAAAATGAGACGGTCGTAAATTTATATTTATTTTTTCTTTAAACAAATGTATCACAAGTTATTTAACATAATTTATAAACAACCTATAATTAATTACATTAATATACTGTTTTTATAAAACTTTCTTACGTTTTTATAAAACGCCCTCAAATATTTTATTTAACCCTTTCTTCCCCTTTGTATCACATTCTACCAATCAAAACTCATGATTTGTCCATGTCTATCACATTCTACAATCAAAACCAATCATTTGTCCATGTCATATTTTTCAATTAGCATTATAAGCATTTATATGGATAAAAGGGCAAATTGCATAAAAATACAATAAATTTTGTCTTAGTTACCATTGTATACAACAAACTTTAAATTTTTAAAAATAATACAATTAACTTTCATAAATCTCTCATTGTATGCAAATAACTTTTTCATGTGTCTGATGTTTAGTTACTATTGTATACAATGAACTTTGTCATAACTTACATAGTATACAACAAGTTGCATACAACGTGAGAATTATGAAAGTTGATTGTATTATTTTTTAAGAAAATAAAATTGATTGTATATAATGGTAACTAAGACAAAGTTTATTGTATTTTAATTCAATTTTTCCCGATAAAAAATAATAATTACCTACCCACTGCTATTGATGGATAAATTTTTTTTGAATATACTAATTTTTTAAAACAATGTAATATTACGATAAAATTTATACCAAAACATAGATAAAAGTGAGACGGTCGTAAATGTATAATTATTTTTTCTCTAAACCAAATATATCACAAGTTATTAAACATAATTTAAAAATAACCTATAACTAATTACATTAATATACAAGTTTTATAAAAACCCTTCGCTATTTTTATAAAATACCTTCACATATTTTATAAAAGACCCTCCAAATTTCTATCCAACCCCCCTCCCAATTAATTTAAAATGTATGGTTTCTCCATTTTTTATCACATCTCACCAATCATAAACATTTCTTTGTCCACGTCATATTTTTCCGTCCATCCATTTTTCTTTCTATGTGAACCATATATATATTACTACTTTTCCTTTTTCAATTTCCCCTGACATTGTATTATAAAGTTACTTTTTGAAAGATACAACGTAAGAAAAGGAAAGAATCAACTTTACTTTTAAAGAGAGGAAGAAACGAAATGGCAATTAAAGGGTTATTTTGTTTAAAATATTTTCGGTTTAAATATATGATGATTAGGAAGAAAAAAGGATTTCTCCTTCCATTCTCAAAAACACAAGCTACCATTGTCTAAACAAATATTATTATTTTTTTGTTTCATTATTTTGGTTTAGTTGTGTTGGATATTGGGCTTTTGTATGTATCAGTGTATCACATTCCATGGTTTAGTTTTGTTAAAAAAATAACATACTTTGTTCAACTATATATAGTTTATATTAGAGGAACTTCAAACAAACTAAAAGAAAATCATTTTAGTTAAATGTCCTGCTTGCATTATGGTAAAAAGTAAATCTTATTTACCATAATCACCTCAAACTAATTAAGAGAAAATAATTACCATCAAGTGACAAGTGGTAAGTGAGTGTATTGTTTACTCACTCATTGGAGTAGTCTGTGACCATAGAGGTCTAATCTTTATTATTCAAGTTTTTATGTCCTTTCATCTAATCTCATGAAAGTTTTTATGTCCTTTTATGTCTTTATTATTCAAGTTATTATTCAAGTTTTTATGTCCTTTCATTATAGCTTCGTCCAGATACATATCAAGACTTTCATGAGATGTGTCCTCGTAAAAATACAAATCCTTTCATTCATTCCAATAAAGTAGCCTACAATACCAATGACATTCTCATGCTTAAGCTTGAAAAGAATAGGCTAAAGCATAGTTTACTATCCTGAACTTGGTCAAGTTAATTGAATACTACTATAAAGTGGTCAAAGGCGTATTATAGTACCCTGTATTTGATATCTCGGCCACTTTAGTACCCTCATACACCTTACTTGGTCGGTCTACACCTTTGATACTTTAAGTAGTATTTAATCTGGCTAACTAAGTTCAAGATACTACAACTATACTTTGGCCAAAAGAATATCAAGTTCCGTTAGACTTGCTATATATCCCATAGCTTTGTAACAATGGTGGTACTTTTTTGAGCTAGTAGTCCAGGAGGAGCAATGCCTGGCACTCCGGGGTGAAAGGTGTACCAGACTGTACAACCAACTCCCAACACAGTAAGAATGATTAGGCGACCATACACTCCTTTATAGCATGTTAAAACTTCAATTACTTGACTAAAACGGGCACATGCGCTAGGGCCGGTCCTGGAACTTGAGGCTATATCTTGCTGCAACAGATGATGCAAGCCACCCCATATATACCCTGGTGTTTGAAAAGATATCAGAGGTTGAAAATGGAACATCTTTGATAAGCCGAGGGAAGTAAACCCATTAGCATTAGCATTAGCGTGTTGAAATTTATGTCTTAAAATATCTTCAACTTCCAATGCAATTCTTTTTATTGAAGTTTTAGGTGATTGATTCAACATCTTTAAGTGAAATTTGAAAGGTTTTTAGGAGAATTTCATCTAAACCATGAGGCATAAATTAAGCAGCTTTATAATTCAAAATTGACGTAGAACAAACACATTGCATTCACACGATTTCAGAGATGGGTGATATGATCCAACCAATTATTCTCCAACTTACAAGAACAGAGATACGGGGGAAATTATGAAATTTAAAAAACACAAGTTATCGAAATCTAAGACGTAATTCACCATAACATAAACAAAAACAGGATTCTTATTAGGATTCTTGCTAAGACTAACTATTGAGTCTGATTCAGAAGTTTCAAAGACCAAAGGTAGAGTTGGACAAACCAACAAGAAGACGAGTTTGATCTCCATTTACTTAAAGCGACAAATTAATAATATTCATATCTAAATGCGAAGAATGCATGTTCAAATAAGCAGCAAGAATAATAAGTTGCGCATGGATTTATTTGGGTTTCAAGTGAATCAATTCTTAGTCGTACTTGAGAGAAGGCATATCATCATTTGGGTTTCAAACAGAAACTAGGGTGTAACCTTACTTCATCAACGAACTCAAGAGTCAGAGATGAGCAGTTAATCGATCACAGGCGTGAAGGGCAAAAGCCTTTGGAGGATTGATTCATTTATTGAGCTCTATTTTTCAGTTTATATGATTATCTTGTTTTTGTTTAATTGAGTATCGTTTCTCGTTTTCTTTTTCCTTGCAATATCAAAATCCAAAAATATTTTTCCTTTTTGTTTAACTTTAATTGGTGGTAAATCTGAAAAGCTATCTGTTTGCTTTTACTTGTAGTTAAAATGTAAATAATATAGGTATTTTTAGAGAGTATGAGTAGAAATAATGGTGTAAAATAGTTAAAATTTAGGGTTTTATATATAGTAGATAAAAAAATATTTTGAAACGGTCAAATAACCGTTGATGTAATTAATTCTCTTTCTCTCTCTCCTTCCTCGGCATTCAATTGCTGAATAGTTTGAATTTTCAGCGGTACCGCGGGTGGTGTGCCCCTCGGTACCAAGCTTCCAAGTCAAAATACCGAATATATGCCGCCTCCCACACCCCAAGTCAAAATACCGGAGCTCTATTTTTCAGTTTATATCAAATCTAGTAAATCTATAAGATGGTGCTCTTGTTCTACTTTCATTCATTTATTGAGCTCTATTTTTCAGCACCAAAACAATAACAACGTCGTTTTCTCCACACTTTTTAAAAATGAACCATTATATGTGGTGTTCTCTTTCTTAAGTTTGACATTACTCGTGTTTGGTTCTTTTGAGATGCATGATGAGATTAGATTTGAATGAATTATGATATTTAAAACAAATATAAGATATTAATAGACAACTTAAATAATGAGGGAATCAACCAGAGTTGTCAAAAGCTCGTCTAAAGTGCAAAAGTGCAAGATAAAACGCTTTTCCGGCAGCGAAGAGCATGATGTGTATGAAGCGCACGCGTCGAGCCGCAAAAAAGTGTGCCCGACTACATTTTAGGGTTTTTGACTTTTTTTTAAATTAAATCTTTATCCTTATACGATCGAGAGTCCAACCTAAATATTACCTTTCTTTTTTTCTTTTTTTTTTCTCTTCTACTTCTCCTATTGATAATAGATAATCACTTAAATCTTTATTTCTACTTCTATTTCTTCCATTATTCATAAATTAATCTTTATTACTACTTCTATTTCTTCAATTATTCATGAATTATTCTTTATTCTCACTTCTGTTTTACTATTTATGTAGCTAAAGGCTATAATTAGCAAGAGGGTATGATGAGACTTTTGATCCCGTGGCTAGGGTAGAGACTATTAGGCTTTCCTAGCTTACATGGCGTTTACGTGGCACACAAAAAGTTCATTGTTTTTCAAATGGATGTTAAAACCATTTTTCTAAATTGGCTGTTGAGAAAGGACACATAGAACTTTACTTTGTTAGTACCAAACTTCAACTAGCTGATATATTAAGCCACTATATGAAGTTTAATTTTCATGTGTCTCAACTTGGTATGTTGAATCCTTTTAACTGATTGGTTCGACTTTTGAGGGGGAGCAGTTTTCCATCATCTTTTTTACTTCGAACTACTCTCTACTCTCCGATCATTTCTCGTAGGGGGAGAAACTCTCAAATATGCATTTATCGAGGGGGCACTTGTTTCCTTTAATATGATTATCTTGCTTTTGTTTAATTGAGTATCGTTTCTCGTTTTCTCGTTTTGCAATATCAAAATCCAAAAATATTTTTTCTTTAACTTTAGTTGGTGGTAAATCTGAAAAGCTAGTTGGTTTTCTGGTTGCTTTTATTTGTTTCTCATTTAGGTTGTTTTCTTTTTACTTTATCCAAAAGTTTGTAAATCTAAAAAGATTTTTTTAGAGAGGTTTGTTAAAATAGGCAATAATGTGACTAATAAAACAAAAATAGACATGAACAACATATGTTTACCAATTTAGACATCCATCTCGCCGATCATTCTCGCCGATGGAAGTCATCTCGCCGACCGTTAAGATGTTGACATATGTCACGTAGTTGGTAAAAAAACTCCATCTCGCCGATTGAACTCGACATTGGAGCCCATCTCGCCGACGGCTGCACCGTCTCGCCGATGGGGTAGCCCATACATCTCGCTGGCTGCACATTCCCGAGATGATTTTATATTTTTTTTAAATTCTTATTCCCAAGATAATTTAATATTTTTAAATTGCAAGTTAACTATCTCATATTTAATTGATAAGAGATGTTATGTAATTAGTAATTTTTTAATTATTACAAGTTTACTTTCTCACATTTAATTATTAAAGAGTGTTGATTTTAGTGAATTTTTTTAAATACCATATATACATCTTACGTACATATAATATACAACATAAATAATTAAACATTAATTTATGATAAGTTTTGTTAAATAAAAAAATATTACGATGTCATTGAAAACCAATTTTACAATAGGTTTTGTTTATAGCGTGATTTATTAAATTTTCATTAAAATATAAATTTTGACAATTATTTATTTATTGTATTATTAAAAAAATGACACTAAATGTGACAACCATTTAAACCAGAAAGTATTATAAATTTATAATGACTTGATTTTAATTCTTAATAGAGATAGTAATATATGTAAATATACATAAATAGCTACAAATAGCGAAAGTAACAGAGATGGTAAAACTTTGATCTCAATTTCAATTAAATATACAACGGTTTACTTATCAAAACCGAACATAAAGCGTTTTTTTCTATTAATCTGATGATTAACTTCACCGGACACACTAAGACAATCTTGAGAGAGGGTCTTGTTCTGCATCCTTTCATTATTAAGATAGTTTAAATTTTTTTTTAAACTTACCATCAAAATATCAAATCATAAATTTTTTTACATATTTTCAATACTAATTACACATTACCCAATACTAATTACACATTACCCAATACTGATTACACAATACCCAACACTAGCCACACACTATCCAATAAAATACTATCATGATCTCGCCAATAGGCGCTATTTACGGAGGCATTTTTCCTTTTATCGGCAAGATGAATTTAGCAACGGCGAGATCAGCTGCCACGTGTCAGTCATCCATGAGGTAGACGAAAAAGTAACTTACCTTCTTACAATATCTTGATCTCGCCGATTTCGCATGTTCCCGAGGTACTTTTTACCTTTTATCGGCGAGATGCTTTATATCGGCGAGACCGGTTGATTTTTTTAAAAATTTGCCACGTGTCACGAATATATTGGTCGGCGAGGTGACGACGCATCGGCGAGCTCTATCAGCGAGATGGACGCTTAAATTCGTAAAAGGTATATTTCATGCTTTTTTTGGGTTGAACACTTGTATTCTTGCTTATCTAGGTAATTGCTTTTTTTTAATCCATCCGCCTCTTTTTCACCCCCCCACACACACACAAAAAAAGTTTGTTCACATACTTTAACATTAGATTGTGCTTACTAACAAAGTTTGTTCACATACTTTAACATTAGATTCATGTATATTGGATCTATTTGATGGATAAATGTTTGGTTTGATGGATTTTAAACCGACTATTGTTTCTAGGGTTCTTATTTCGATTTGAAAGTTTCTACTTGAAATTGATGATTATTTTGTGTTTACTATGCCTATTCGGACCCTAAGGAACTGGTTTAACCTAGTTTGATTCATGTAAGTTAGGTTTATTTTGACTTTTCTTGGAATTGTGAGTTTTTGTAAATCACGAGTTAGGTTGTCATCGGAATTCATGATGTCTTCTCTTATCAGTGTTTATCATCATTTATTGCATTTGGTTTTATCCGTGTTTAAGGATTCCGAGGTTGAACAAAAAATTAGGTTAACTATGATTTTGTTCTTTAAAAGCTTTGAATCAAGAAGTGCTTTTGGATAGTTTGTCTGGTTACTTTGAATCGCGAAGTGTTTTTAAAATCTTTGGTTCAATCACCAAGTTGAGTCCTCATTTTTAGTTGATTCCTTGGATCACCAAGTACTCTTTGGTTTTTGATTAGATTAACTTGTCTAAATCGCGAAGTGTAATATCCGAAATTTGCCAAATTTACTAAAAGAATATTTGATGAGTAACGATGGTTGTTATATTGAGTTAATTAAAGCTATGAGTTACTTTGTGTTAGCTATTTGGGTTTGGATGGTCATTTTGTATTAAATAAGGTGGATATTTGGGTTAAACACTTGGTGGGCTTGAATGGGTGTGTTGGGCTCAAGCCTTGCAAGAAAGATGTGTGTGTGTGTATATATATATATATATATATGTGGAATTAGGGCGCAGGCCCCAAGGTTTTGCTTCTACTATTCTATTACCTTCAAACAGTGTGTGTTGTGTGTGTTTTGCTCTCGAGTAAACAGAGGAGCAAGGAGTCGAGAATCAACCTACGACTTGAGAAATTGCAAGGACAATCATCAAGTAATGTTTCTTACTTTATTAGAATCATGTAGACACCAAATCCTACTCTGTTAAGGTGATGAATAGGTGTTTGAAATCTGGGTTTTTGGGTTTTGGTATGAACGAGAAAAACATGGAAAGGATTGAAGCAAGAGCATTTAATACTTGATGAAACACAAATCCTGTTTTAAATTGTTAAAATGAATGGAGAAATGGTTTGCAACAAAAATGAAATGAAATGGTTAGGTTTTTAGAGAGTTTGATTTTTTTGGCCATGGAGTTTGTGTAATAAACTAGACCTGGAAGGGATGAATGGTCCGACTTTCGGATCAATTATGTGATCCGACCTTGAGTTTGTGTGGTCCGACTTTCGGATCACTTATGCGATCCGACCCTTGAGTTGTTATGGTCCGACTTTTAAAGGGTGCTATGATCTGACTTTCAGTTTGTATGCATGATCCAACTTTTGGCTTTTGAGTCATCCGACTTGTGAAAGTCGCATGGCCTGGTCCGACTTTCGTATGATAAAAGTGGTCCGACTTTGTAAAAGTCGCATGAATGATCCGACCTTTGGGACCTTGGTGCTGGTCCGACTTTCAGATGCTTGGTCTGACTTTCAGGACTTAGAATTTCATCACTTGAGCCAGGGACTCGTAACCAGTATTGACCTAGTTAGTTGCATTGTAGGTTTGGGCTCCGAACTCGAGACTAAGTAGTTCGGTGACTTACAGTTGACAGGGACCGAGACTACGATCAGGTGAGTATTCTTACTTACAGTTTTAAATAGACATCAAATACGTGTGATAACATCAAAGAAAGTGATTAGTACCTATGATCTACGTGAATGTTATGTGTAGACCAACACTCCGGTTTTGGGTATGTTTTAATTGGATTTTGTACACGGCCGATGATGTGTAAGTAGGTGATAAGTTATGAGATATGTGAGTACACTAACTTGTATATGATAATAGTATGTGTATCATGTTATGTGATAATTATATGTTTAGTATGTTAGAGACCGTTTACTTCGGTAACGGGTATGAGACCAACACTTTGGTATCGAGTATGAGACCAACACATCGGTGTCGGGTATGTTAGACCATTGTGACGACAACGGGTTCGATGAGACCATCTGACAGGCGGGTATGTTGAGACCACTTACTATGTTAGCCGGTATGAGTTATGTGTTAATTGACAAGACCGTCTAACAGGCGGGTATGTGGAGACCACTTACTACGGTAGTAGGTACGAAGGATATGTTTGATTAACTGTTTGGATTGTAAGTAGAGTACTCGCTAAGCTTTGTGCTTACAGTTGTTTGTTTAACTTGTTTTACAGGAGATGACCATGGCGGGGCTCTAACACGTTTGTGATAGCTTATCGTCAACATTGCTTCCGCAAGATTTAACAAACTAAATTCCTTTTTCATCGTTATTGTTTTGTGTTTCAAACAATATTAAATTCAAGTCTGGGATGCAATTAATATACGTCGCACTGCATTCGATTAAGAAATTTAAGATTTGAATATGTTGTGTATGACAAAAAAATTTTGGGACGTTACACCAAGTCTATTCAAGTTCCATGGATCGCCATGTGCTCTTCAAATGTTTCTTAGGCTAGATCTCCAAGTAAGTGGCGGGATCGCTAAAGTCATTTAACAATGAATTGCCCAAGTTATTGTTCTTGCATTTGATATTTTTCGTTAAGTGTTTGAACTGTCACTGTACACACACACATACCATTTTGCACGTTGTTCTATCTCTAGTAATGATGACATACTTTTATTGGTTAAAAATCCTGTTTCACTTTTGTCATTGGATGATTTTTGAGCACTTAGTATGTCATTCAACATCATGTTACTTTTCTCAAATTTTTATTTTGTTTTATCTAAGTCATTTTCACATTTATGCGTTTTTAACTCATTCACATCCTTTGACAATTTTAAAGCTTGGTTTTTAGCCTCTAAAAGTTTCTTTTTAAGTTCCATCACTAAGTCTTTTAACAAATCATTTTCACATTTATATTTATCCTTTTCCATTATGAGAAGATGATTTTCGTCTTTTAATTTGGATAAATCATTTTTCAAGGAATCCATTTTCTTGGTTGTTTTTATAAGAAGTTTTCCACATTTATAATATTTTTGTCATAAATTATCATTAAATAAGATATCACTATCATAAGAGAAACCAAAATGTAACTCACTTGTCTTGTTAGCCATAAGATAACTTTCACCATTTTCCTTAGTGATTTCATCATCACTATCATCTTCACTTAACTTCTTCTTAGAATGAATAGAATTGAGTACACAAGCCGTGACTTGTTTTTCTTTGGGCTTTGCAATTTCTTCATCTTTCTTTACGATCAATTCATATGCCTTGAGGTTGCCAACACTCTCATATATGTGCAACCGTTCCAAGTCTTTTGATTCTTCAATGTCAATTATTTTGGCTTTCCACTTTGGATGAAGTGCTTTAAGAAACTTTCTTACATGATGATTGTTAGTATATTCTACACCAAGTGATTTAAGATCGTCAAGAATAATGTTAAATCTAATAAATCCATCATCTATCTTTTCATTTTTAAAAACCTTGAATTCCTCATATTTTTGTACAAGTGTTTCAATCTTGTTATCCACTACTTGAGATTACCTTGGTGAGTTGTCATTAGATTTTTCCAAATATCATTTGCCATTTTAAGAATGCAAATTCTTAAAATATCTTCTCTTGGTAAAGCATGATGTAAAATGAGTTTAACTTTAAAATTTTTAATTTTCTTTTCATTGGAATTCATTTTTGCAAAATCATTTAAAACTTTTTCATTCAAGGTCTTACCATTTCTAGCAAGGATATAATCACCTATTTCAATGATATTCCATAAATCAACATTTTTTGTTTTGACATATGTTTTAAATCTTTGTTTCAATTACAAAAATCAATGATTTCAAGTAATGGTGGTCTATCCATAGTTTTAAGTCATGGATCAAATCGAAATTTGAAAAATAAGTTTTGTAAATAACTTGAGCAAATTAAGAGAAACTTGTTCTTATACCAATTGTAGAAACTAGAAGGGGGGTTGAATAGTTTCTGACTATTTTTAAAACTTTTTAATCTGTTTAAAAATCTTTTTTTTAAAAATCTTTATATTAAACTCTTTAAACAATATATATATATATATATTATTGTGCACAACAGGATCAATAATCAATAATATCAAACAAGAATATTAAAGTGCAAGTATGTAAAGAGTTTAAGGGTTAGAAAGATAACACCGAGATTTATAGTGGTTCGGTTGAACTACAACCTACGTCCACTCCTTTACCTCTGTCAAGAGTTCCACTAGCACAACGTGCAAAAATCTCCTTAGAACAGAAGAGATCACCTGTTACAATCACCTTTGATACGAGGATGTGATCACCTCACGATGTTTAGATCCAAGAACATAAAAAACGAGTTCTTCGCCAAGAACTCAAGATGCCTCCAATGAGGACTTCCTTGCGTACATCGTAGGAATCCCTTGCCTCCACCGAGGTCTTCAAACCAATGCCTTCACTAAGGACTTTTTACAAAGTGTTCTTCACCAAGATCACAAACCCAAGAACGATGTGGGGAATAGTCAAACCCACATATACAATAAGTTCTACAACTAGAACTATCACTCAAGAAATGAAATCTCCCTAACACCAACAATGGTGTATACAAATGATTTCACTCTTACAAATCAAGAGGCAAATGAATATGTATTTGAAGCTCTTGTATTGATTTCTCTTGCTATCTATGAGTTGTTAAAGAATAGATGCTTTGATATTTGAAGATTTAACAACTTAAGAATCACACATATAAAATATAAATATGAAAGATCACAAGGTGTGATTAAATATTAGAGAGATTTTTCTGTGCAAGAGGATAAGTAAAATGAGAGTTCAAGTATGTTATTATAGGCATGAGAGAAAAAATGGACGGTCGCAGCTCACGGTCGACCGTGGCCTATAACCGTGGGTTTTCCTCACAACTTTATTTGAAAGCTCAAAATGTTACTATTGGGAGCCGACAAATACTCATATTTTCTATCATAAAACAGTACAATACCTATTAAAATAATATTTTATTATGTACTTTGTGTTGGTATATGCGAGATGAAATCTTTAATCAATCACGCACAAATATCAAGTATTATTTCTTGAAATTAAAGTGTGTGAAAGAGAGAGTGTCAACACATAAAGTAGGTTGTATCTTCTTGGCACAATGTTCAAGAAGGTTGTATCTTTTATCTTTTCCACTTTATCATAATACCCAAGATAATAATACATTTTAAAAATATCTCACATAACTTGAAAGAGTGTTTAATCGGTACACATTATCTATTTTCATCTATAAAATTTGCCAAATGAAATGTATTTCGTTTTTTGTTTGTGGCAATTTATTTTATAAAATACATTTCCAACATAAGTATATCGTTTAAGTCTATGGAAATGTCTTATAAAATATAAAAATGCGATCTAGTCAAAAATCGATTTTTATATATCTATTTGTATTCGTTCAAAATTCGTTTTTAACTAGATGAGTATTGTATACGTTTGGCTTTTATAAAATTTACATACTCGATCCTTTTTTAGTCATCTCAAAATATTTCAATGTGATCGATGCAATGATTTATTTTGCCAAACTTATTACTTTTATATTAACTTTGACTTTTATAAGATATTTAATATTAAATTTGAATATTAAAATTGTGTCATAAAAATATTTAAATAAATGTTTATTCTTTGATTGCACTAGCACGTATGTTTTCAAATGATTTAGATTTTTGGTTTCAAGTTTTTTACGTTATTTACGATTTCAATCCGGATGGTTTTCTATTTCTAGGACATGGGGAATAGTTTTAGATATCAACTTAACCTCCCCAAGTTCTTCCAAAGTGACAAATAGAAGAAATAAAAGATGAGAGTAGTTTAAAAAATAAAAGTGGGAAGAGATTAATACTTGAATGGGTTGATGATGATCAAACTAGTATTTGTGAGGGACCAAATGTTAATGATCAAACCGGTGCTGCTGAGGAAGCAAATTTGAATGATCAAACCACTGCTAATGAGGAATTAAAAGATGTGTATGCTGTTAATTTGTTTTCTAATGTAGTGGTAGAATGTATGTGATCAAAATAGTTTTTATGATCAATTTAGTGATATTTTTAATGAAGAATTTGATCCATTCTTCAACTTAGTTGTTGGTAATTCCACAAATAAAGTAGGTGATCCAAATAGTGTTGTAGGTAAGGGTAAATCAGTTGATTTAGATGGAACTATAAACCTTTAAAAGGAGTTTCAGGGTGACAAGGATGATGATGAGTATATAGTAGATGAAGATAACCATGTGGATGTAGTGATTGGGACATGAGAGACTTCAAATTGTACATACATGAATATGTTGAGTTCATGGGTTTAAAGGAGTGGGTAAACTATGCTGATGATGAAACAAAAATGGAATTGAAAGTTTTAGACAATGACAAGTTTGATACTGGGGCTGATAGTGATGGTGTAGGATTAGAACATTTGAGGATCAAGATATTAAAACAAGTAGAAGTTGTTGGGAAATCTAAAAATGAAGAAATGAACAAAACTTTCTTCTTTGTTTCTCAAACTTCGGGCAGTAGAAGTGAAGTGAAGGATTGCATTAAAAGTCGTGCAATATAGACTAGAAGATAGTTGAAAATAGTTAAAAATGATTTGGCTAGGGTTTAGGTAGTATGTGAAGGTAGTATACCAACTTTTAACAATGTTAGTTAATGCCAAATTGGTTCAATTGATGTAAATGGGTTGCCAACATGGATACAAAAGGTAAATAAAGTGAATTTTAGGAATCTCAAGGCAAAAATGTAGAGGGCAGGGGTAAAAAGGGAAACAAGAGTATATACATATATGTGTCATTGGGTTCTACGTGTATCCATATTAGTTCATAGATATTAGATGGTGAAAGCATTAAATAAGAAACATAAATGCCTCCAATTTAGGAAAATAAAAGCTTGCACATACACATACATATATATACATATATATATATATATATTGCTTGTGAAATATTGCAGAGCAAGTGAGTTCTAATCTGACTGTTCTAGTGAAAGCACTCCAAGAGAAACTATAAGGGAAATTAGAAATCGGTGTGTCAAGGTTGGAGGCTTTTAGAGAAAAGGCAAAGGCTACAAAGCAAGTTAAGGGTGATTATCAATCTCAGCATTTGACATTAAAGGACTATTGTTTGGAGTTGCAGTCTCACAATGATGGTACTACTTTTAAAATAAAAGTGGAAACATGATTTGAATATGATCATAGGAATTTTAAAAGAATATATATATGTTTAGGTGATTTAAAGGATGGATTCAAGGCACTTGAAAGGGATTTGTTGGGTCTTAATGAGGCTTTCATGAATGTATCATACCCTAGGATTCTTCTAACTATAGTGGGCTTGGATTCAAATAATGGTATTTACCCGATTGCATATGCCATAGTGGAAGCAGAAAAATTCCGTTAAATCACCTAATGATGGTTTCTATAATGCTTAGGAGATGATTTGGATTTGGAAAGAAGATCCGATTTAACTTTTTTGAGTAGTTCTTTACTTCTTTTTTTCAAATTTCATCCTTAATGTTTAACAATTTTAAATATTCTTCCATTGCAAATTTCATCCTTAATGTTTGACTTTATTGTGTTATTTAAGAAATTCTACTTGCCATTGCAAATGTGTACCTATGTGTAGAACATAGATACCGTGTTAGACACATTCATGAGAACATGAAGCTTCCATGGAAGGGAACAACCTATAAAGATATGTTATGGAAGTGTGCCACACAATTGTCCAAACATTTTAACAATGCAATGGATGAACTAAAGAGGTTGAATGAAGTAGCTTACAAGTAGCTTGCATAAATACCTCCTTAACACCGGTCAAGATCTCATTTTACAAGTAATAGACACTACTTATATGTTTCTTTATACATTATGTTAATACTTGCTTATTTGACTTGTTCCAAATGTTATCAAGGAAGGGCAAAGACCCGAGTCTTGTTAAATAATTTGTGTGAGGTATTTAATAGGTAATTAGTTGATGTTAGAGACAAACCCATCCTTACATGCCTAGAGTATTGTAGGGAATACCTAATGAAAAAATTGTGAATGTTTTGCTCACTTTTGCAAGTAATTGACAAATGTGATGGGCCCCTTACACCACATGCTACCTAGTTGTTTAAGAAAGTCAATACAGAAGCTGCTAAATACAATGTTTTATGGAATAGGGGTCTAAGTACCAAGTTAGTGGTCCATGGGGAGACTAATGTGTTGTTGATATACAAGATAAGTCTTGTAGTTGTAGGAGGTGGGAAATCACAGGAATGTCTTGCAAACATGTTGTTGCCACAATCTGGAATATTACATTGAATGGTCAAGATGTTAGTCTACCCTTTGTTGATCTAGTCTATAGGTTAGAGACTTGGAAGATGTATAGCTTTAAGATCGCTTCAATTAATGAAAAAAATCATGTGTCCCAAAAGTAGGATTCCCACAATCATATTACGGCCTTATCATAATACAATGGAAGGCCTAAGAAATTGAGAAGGAAAACAGTAGATGGTGGAAAGAGGAAAGTTGTCAAGAAGGTTCAAGACAACATGTGGAAAATATGGTCATTCAAGACAAAATTCAAGGGGTTGTAGAGGTCAAGGAGGTTCAAGTACGCAAGGAGGGCAGTCAAGTACTCAAGGATCAAGAAAGACTCAAGTAGGATCATCCAAAAGACAAGGAGGGGCGTCTGTTGCAGCAAAGAACAAAAAGAAAAGGCTTTGTCTTTAGTTTCTAATGTTTGGGGTTGTTTTTGGTATGATCCGAAGTTTTTTATGCATGTTACAAACTTGGGGTTGTTTTTTTGTTTTTGTTTTTATGGTTAGCTTGTAACGGATCTGTGAAACCAAACTTAACTAATAATATGTTGCTGCTATTTATGAAATCATGTACGGATTTTAATTTTATGTGTACTTGTCATGTATTTACTTATTACATTCATGCTTTTGACATAAAAATACCAAATGAGCAGGAATATTGACATAAAAATACCAAAAATAATCTTTCCATTTCATCGCTTAAGTGCTACAATAAATCCACCAAAACAAAGCAAGGGTTCAAAAACCCCAAAAAAAAGACTTTTATCATCTCTAAACAACTCATAAGAAACTAATTTCAATTACAACACATAACATGCATAAATACAACACAAACCGGGTCCAACTTAAAATCAAGAAATTCCTCATTCTTCTTCCTTGATTCTCTGATTCTTTCATTTTCGATTCAAGAAAATTATTTATCCTCAACAAACGTGGTATGATATCAATGGAACGGTGACACATTGGGGAATCTACCCAACTAACAAATTCGCTTCTCGATTCATACGCACAAAAAAAATCCAACAACCTCATCAATTCCTTATAAAACAAAATCAAACAAATCTATACTTACCTTCTATAGATAAGCATAAGAAACGGCGAGCAGGATTATTGTGAGTCCAGGAAGTTCGAGCAATTGCAACTTAGCCACACCAACAAATCGCCATTTAGCTTAGAGGTTGAAGATGAATAAAGAAATTCAACTTAGTCAAATATATGAACTATGGCAACGATATAATGTTTGCTTTATATTTGGCCGCTGATAGAGTAGGTAAAAGGACTAAAATACCCTTATGTACATGTCACACTAGGGTTTTAATGTTGAAAGCAAACAAACGTTTGCCTATTGGACCAAACGTGTTACTATTTGCAAACCAAGATGACCATCAATGTAATTTTATAATTAAAGGACGAAAAGTAAAGTTTTGTACAAACCATAGGAACGAAATTTGTAATTTACTCTAAAGATTATATTGGAATTAAAAAAACTCAGGTTGTGTTTGGTTGCATGAATAAAAGACGGAATGAAATAGATCATTCTAACATAACGAGTATTCACTTAGTAATGAAATGGATTATTATATCAGGAATGTTATTTACCCATTTTCATTCCTTAATAGGGTGGTGTTTTTAACTCATTTCTCCTAGAAATGGAATAAAATATTATAATTTAATCTTCTTTTTAATTTTATTAAAATAATTACAATGCTAAAAAGGAAATATTTTTTTTATAATTCTCTGTAAATATTTTTTTAATATTCTATATACTTAAGTTTTCTATATTACCAAATAAAACATTATAGTTTTGTAACACCCGAAAGTAAAATGAGATTGTTGGTAAGAGTGATGATAAAACTAGATGTACATATGGCATGTACATGAGATTGTTATGAGAAACAAGCTAACAGAAAGTGAAATGAGATATACATTGGTAGGAATTTTTAAATATTATTCAAAGACGGTAAAAGAGTAGAGTGTTTGTGAAACAAAGATAAGATTGATAGTGTGAGACGTGATTGATATTCAGACTTATGATTGACCCAGAATTGTTTTGTTTCAGTGTAATGGATTCTAGTGCGAATCCTAGAACAGAAAATGAAGTAAGGAACGAAGAAAACCCTGACATGACTACCATAGGAGAGGTTGAAGACTATATTTCCCTTTATGGGGAAAAGCGTGGAGCTATACCTACGAGACACCTTAGGGGTGTCATCGCCGACGAGTTTGGAAAATGTATTAAGACGGTTATGCCGTCTATTATGACAGAAATGAAGAATGAGATAAGAAGCGTAGTTCGAGAAGAATTTCATTTACAGAAGGATGAAATGGTTAACGAGATAAAAAAGGATAAAATAGAGGTTAAAGCTGAGGGATCCCGTAGAAGATCAGGATGTGAAACTTGTGATAAGAATCATACAGGTCAGTGCAAATATAAGACCAAAGGATGTTATACGTGTGGAGAAATAGGACATAATTATAAGGATTGTTTATCCTTAGGAAAGTTTTGTTATGATTGTGCTCAGTACGGGCATGAGTCCTCAGAATGTCCTAACTAGTTGATAGTTGTTAGTCGAAGTGTTAAATAAATAAGTAGATACAAAGTGAGGTTTCTTTTAAAAATATATGTAAATTATGTAGAATCAGTATGTATTTTCCTTAAATGATAAAACGTTGAAAGAGGTAAAAACTAAGAAAGATTTTACGTTAATGGTTGAAGTATAATTGAAGAGTATTTTACAATTATATATGAATTGACCCCAAGTGGGAGAGTAGTGTGAAAGGATCTATAACGATAAATTATATTAAAACAGTTTGTATAAACCACTGTGATCGTGGTAGAGTATTAATAAAGGTTACAGAATCAAATGAAGAAAGTGCATAACATTGAGTTGGAAAGAGATTTAAAACCACAATATGTAATAGTGAATAATTGGTACAATGAGTAAAGAGTAAAAGAAAGAGATTATTATCTCGGACCAAATAAAAGAGGTGACAGTAATTTATAATGTTACAGAGGAAAGTTGGAGGAGTAATGGATTATATGTTGATAATTAATCATGCAAATCGAAGTAAAATATAATAATGAGTTACATACGTGTTGATTATCAGAAATAATTAAACGGTATTTAATACCAAGAGAACAGAAGGGAAGTGATGTGAAAGTTTTAAAATATATAGGCCCTGGCCTATTTGTGAAATGGAAAGTGATAATTGAGCACGATAATTATTTTATCGAACATTTTGATGAGAGTAAAATTATTGCTCGAGTAAGAGCAAGAGCGGTTGAAGAATAAATATTCTTGAAAATGAAATTTCTACATAACAGAGTTGAGTTAAAGGAATGAGTCTTTGTGAAGGAACAAAATTTTATCATTAACTATTAAACTATGAAATACACAATAAAAACAGTAAAGGTGAAAACCACGACAAAAGCGGATTGAGTAACAGGAACCAACCCCAATGGGAATGATTATGAATTATTAAAATGTTATAATTGAGTACAAGCATATAGTGGTGGAAAGCTAAATAAAGCTTATTGAGCAGAGAACACAGAATTAAATTTCTGATTTATCTGAAATGAGTAAGATGTATAAGTAGTTAACAGTGGAATATTAATGGCTAGAGATAAAGCCAGAGGTAGCCTAGTATGTGGCAAACGTGTTGCGGAATTTGAAAATATAGATGTATATCAAAATGTATGAGAAATTCCAACCTGGTTGGATTATAAAATGAGATGAGTGGTTGTAAACAAATGATTTGAAAAATGTACATTTTAGTTCTGTCAAGAAAACTTTATTTCTCTAAACGTTTGTTGAGATTTATATAAAGAAATTATTTTTGGTTATGTGTCTCTGTTCCGTTTTCGTTATGTCAGAAAACCGATTTAGTCCAAAATATTTTGAAAAGGATCTCATGGAGAGATGAGAAGTACGTGTTACTGTATGAGTAAAGTGAGAAAACAATTATGGTAATTAAAAGTAAGTGGAGTACGTATGTTGTGAATTTCAAAGAAACTGACATTTTTTTTTTGGTGTTAGCCAAATTTTTATATATATTATACAAATTATTATTTTAGTATCGAGTTATTGCCGTACGGCATATTATGTGGTGAGAGAGGTCAAACCTCAGGAACAGAAAGAAATGAGTAACAATGAGGTGGTACGGTGAATAACAGAACAATTTATTAAATGGGAAGGATATTATTAATACCCCGAATTTATAGAAAGAGTTATACAAATAATCGTATATCGATGGCGAGTGACAAGTTGAGAAACTATGATATATTATTATATCACTATAAAAGAGCAGTAATAGATTCAGAATGAGATGGAAATTAGGTCCGATGTTGATTGGACCATTTAGAGTTATTGCTTATGAGAAGGGTCACGTGTAGACTGTGAGAATTATCAGAGTATTTATCACGAGCTATATTTCTGAGAGTGATGAGCAGACAAGTCTGCAAATATGGTTATACGGTAATGGATTGGACAAGTTAGGTTCAGTGGAAATTCAAGAGTAGTTTTGAGAAACCTGAGAAAGAGATAACATGTAGTTATCCAGAACACACCAACAGTTGATTTCGAGGACGAAATCTATTTCAAGTGGGAGAGAGTTGTAACACCCGAAATTCGAATTTCATGATTTAATAAATTAAACCAGTGTTACCGTTTTAGTGATTTCCTAATTGAGATTAGGAGGTGTTTAGAAACTTGAGGGGTTAAATTGTCATTTTTGAAACTAGAGAAGTGCAGGGACTAAAAGTGCCAACTTTCAAAGATTTAAATATAAATATGCAGATTTGACTTTTGAGAAGTCAAACTTTTCATTTTCTTCTTTTATGCTTCACGAGAGAGAGTTAGAACAGAGTTTCTCTGAAGTTTTGGATCAAGATCAATAGAAGCAAGGTGTAAGAGTTGAACCTAGTATACATACAAGCTTGAGGTAATATTTCTAGCTATGTTCTTGAAGCTTTAATGGGTTTTTGAAGTGATTCGTGGTGAATCAAAGTTTTAGCTTGTTCTTAATTATGTTCTTGGTTTATTCGGTGTTTGGGGTGTAGGAAAACACCCCAGTAGTGTTTTTATTGAGTTCATATCGAATTGGTAGCCAAAACAGTGACTGAATGGAAGAACAGTCGGCTGGACCTGTAGGGTACACGGCCGTGTAGTGTTGAAGGCGGTTACAGGGCCATGCTGGTATACATGGTCGTGTAGAGGTTGAGGTACACGGCCCGTGTGGGGCTACACGGCTCGTGTAGGTGAGTTGTCAACACCGTCCATGTAGCTGAGACATGGTCGTGTAGCATGTAGTGTACACGGCCCGTGTAGGTGATGTGTCAATACTAGCCATGTAGCCAGGTCAGGTCGTGTGGGCTGAAAGGGGGACACGGCCCGTGTAGGTGTCCTGTTCAGTTTGTTTTATGCTGAGTTTGGGTATGTGATTAACATCATGATTATATGTATACATGTAGGAAATACTACTTGAAGTATTTTGAGTATATCTTGCATAACACTGTGTGGTAGTAATTGGAGAGGTGAGTTTTCTAAACTCTGGTTCATATATGTGATATGTGTGTAGTACATTGCAATGTGATATATTATTGATCAGAGGATTACCAGAGAGAGAGCTGTAGCACACTGCTTTGTGCAGTAGTTGCTACGGGCAGCGTTTTAGCCTTCTTGGCGGATGCTAAGATGGTGCAGTACTGTATCCATAAGACCTGTTGTGGCATTCGTATATGTGTATGCACATGCTTATATGATTTACAGTTTAGCATTTCTCACTAAGCTCGTGTAGCTTAGCAGATACTGCTTGTTGTTGTTTTGCAGGTTGTGTTGGTACCGCGGCCAAGCTCCAGTTTGACTAGTGGTGGTTGATTGCTTAAAATGTGATTTGAAACATTAACGCTCTCATTTGTCTAACAGAAAGTACTTTTGATGTAAATGCGCGCATACTTCTTTTATTACAAACCTGAGGGTTTAAATGAAATGTTTTGTTGGCTTCCACTGACGGTAAGCTTATTGGAAACTGTTTTTGATATGACTTAAGGTGGTATCCCTTTTTGTACGAACCAGAGGGTTAGAAATACTGAGTTGGTTTCCATCAGCTTATCAAATTATGATTTTAGACAAATACATTTTATTTCAAGCTTTATTGTAAATTTTGAAAATCGGAGCGTTACAAGTTTTTATTAAACTATAACCTAACTATAATTAAAATATATATATCTAAAAGTATATATGTAACATGACATCTTCGTATAAATATATTACAAAGTAAAATATATTAATAAAAAATTACCTTTTTAACATGCAATCATACGTGATGAAATTCATTCCTCATTCAAATCAAATATATATGATAGAAAAAATATAATAAATGATTTCTATCTATCACTTATTTTATTACTTTGTCCATTTTATTTTATTTTCTTTCCAAATAAAAAACACACCCATAGTTTTTAATATTTTAATATTAAGTACCGAGCATGGGGCGGTTTGGGTCGGTTTTGACCTCAAACCGAACCATAACCGATAATATCAGTTATGTGTGTTTTCAAACCAATGGGTATCAGTTTCTAACGGGGCGGTTAACGATTTTTGAAAGCGGATCGGTTTTCGTTATCGGTTTTATTAGTTAACCGTTATACTAAGTTATGCCAAACTTAATGGGCTTTGTAATTTTAGAATATAGGCTTGAGTTAAATTTTTATTGCTTTATAGAAGCCACAAATTTGGGCCAAATAATTGATTATTTTGTAGACTTGGTAAGCCCATTATGTTTTATGTCAAAAATACAAAATGGTAGGCTAGATTTATATTTAATACACAAATTGAACCTGATGGTACACACCTATTAGCCAACAATCAAGTGTTCAACATTTATAATGACTCTAGTAGTCCGGTACAATGAATGAGACGATATAATAAGTAACAAAATTCAAGCTTTTATAAAAATATAACTTGCATGATGCACCATAAATGAACAAATATTTAAATAATTAAATAATAAATATATAAAATAATTAAATAATAAATTCTTATCAGTTCAGTTTGGTATCCATTCGGTTACGTGTACAAAACCGAAACTGACCCATTATCTATCGGTTAATGAAATATTACAAACCGAACCGTCGGTTTTCATTTGGTTCGGTTTTAACGGTTTTATCAGTTATGATTCCAAACTTTAATAATTACATATATATATATATATATATATATCCTTATAAAATTTTAAATTACACATATATCCTTCTAAAACCTTCAAACTCTCTTATATATCCAAAAACCTAATTTAAATATTTTTAAACTATTTAAAAGTTAAAAAACATAATCTAACAACTAAATAACATGTTATTCCAAAGCTACCCTTTATCCCAAGTGTGTGTGTGTATATATATATATATATATATATTTATATTTATATCCTGCAACAACGCTCGTCACAACCACCGTTACTACCGCCATAACCAACGCTCATCACCGGCGAGAACCACCGTTACTACCGCCATAACCCTTAACACAGCTCAACTTGAAGGTGGTCGTAGAGGAGACCCGCTTGAAGTTGAAATTGGTTCTTTCACAGGTACATGATCTATTTAATACTTTGAATTTTTGTGTTTGAAAGAGTCAAGAGTGGCTTGGAAGTATCTCTTTCACCTCGATTTTAAAGCTTTTTCTCTACCTAGTGCTTTTTGCTGATTATTTGGGCAATAGCTACGATTCATCTTTGGGAACTTGTGTTGCTATTTTTGATAAGGTTCAAATAATTAAGTCTTACTAGAAAAGGGTCGGAATGTTTGCAATTTTGATTCTAATATGAAAAATTGCTAAATAGGCTTAATCTTTATTGATTTGTGTTATTTTGTTTATGAACGCCAAGTGTTTGGTGAAATGCACCAAACAAGTTCATAAGGTATATGTATGTAATTGTGCACACCATCTTAGTTAATGGAAAAACAAATGGGAATTTTATCTTGATGGAAAGGAAACAAGGATGATAATTCCTTCGGTGGCGATTTCGGTGTGAGAACCATTGAGAAATCCGACACCAACGTCAAAAACGGCCGTAGAAGTTTAGGGCATGAATGGTATCGTGGAGGTGAGTTGATGGATTTTACATTTGCCGGCTATTGTAATATAAATTTGGGATAGAGGGTAGTTTTGGAATAATATGTTATTAGTTTTTAAATTATGTTTTTCAAATTTTTAAATAGTTTAAAAATAAACACATTAGATTTTTGGATATATGTGAAAGTTTGATGGTTTTAAAAGAATATATATATAATTTTAAAGTTTATAAGAATATATATATATATATATATAATTATCAAAGTATGAAAAGATATAAATAAAATTCTGACTAATAAATATATACCAAAACATAAACACAAATGACAAAACCAAACCACTCTCGGTCTCCACTCTCCACCCTGTATAAAACTCCCTACTCTCGGTCTCCACTCTCCACTCACACTCGCTCACTCCACTATCAGTCAACGCCGGCAACTGCCGTCCACCTCTACTAGCACTTTCACCCTCCATCATCTCCCTCCTCCCACTTCTCCATCTCCCCCTCACGCATAGCCTCCGATCTTCAACACCCAAAGCCGCCGGATCTCTTACCACCTCTACTAGCACTTTCACCCTTTGACCCAGATTCGTCTTCTGTCAAAGGGTTTTGCTATATAGGGTTCTGTTTAGATCAACTGTTAGACGCGGTGTGGTGGTGCCGGAAACGGAATACTTATCGCAGATTTTCATATTCCACCGATGCCCCGTAAAAAGGAGGCTTTGAAGACGCCGCGAGTCGGCCCTCCGCCTCGTGGTCAAATCAAGGTTTTATTTTGTCCAAACACATATATCTTGGCATGAATGTACAGATAGTTGTATTTACAAAAACACAGTGTTTTGTGATAGACTAATAGCAGCATATTTTGACTTTAGTCGTATTTCAATTGCATCAAAAGTGACCATGCCTTCTATTTATGGTTTTCCAAAAACGTCGTCAAAATTTATGTATATTACTGCTGCAGACAACAAAACTTAAGGATGATATTAGGTGAAAATGTCAAATTATTATTAACTGGTTGGGCCTCTTTCTTTAAGACTAAAGTGTTCTGCATAGAGAGTCTCCAAAGTCCAAAAGCAGCTTTATGCTTTATTCATTGTATTATTAACCTATTAGTGGCATTGATGTGATGAATTTTCGATTTATATAGAATCCAAGTAAACCACTTCTCCTTTTCCACTAAAATGAAATGAATTATTATCGAAATATGCATCCTTTTCCACGTAGTGAAATCCACTTTTTTAAATTTGATTCTGCCCCATTGTCTAAAACAAAACTTTTTTTCTTTGTTTCACATATTTACATAGAGGATAAGATATATGCTTTTAGCAATACTTATTTTAGGTGAGGGGTATGTTAGTCATTTCATTATTTACTCGTTCAAGTGTGTGGTAGTGAAAGTACCTGTCATAGGTGTTTCTATCTGCATACATCATTGTTTCTTAACATACAAATATTTTATGATCCATATATTTGATCAAACATAAACTTAAAAGATTTCACGCACTATAGAAACTCATACCATATGCCGATACTGAACCTGTGATCTTAGCAGGTGAAAGTATTAACCGCCACAACTACTTTGACCCATCCCAAGGGGTTCATATTGTTTCTGAGTATTGATAGTTCTATATTAGTAACCTTCAAATAGCACGCAATTAGTCATTTGAGCGTAACTAAAGGACATTTGGCCCAACGGTATTCAGTCATTTGAGCGTAACTAAAGGACATTTGGCCCAACGGTATTCAGTGTTTAAGGTGATTTGTAGGGTCTTGGGTTCAAGTCCCTTAGTGGAGAAGGTGTAGATTTAGGGGGCATGTGAGTTACGATGTACAAAAAAGGTCATTTTAGCATATGTGTTTTGTCATTATGATTCCCGTATAATTGAAAACAATACTTATTATGCAGATGACAATAACCAGAGATCTAGTGCGTAACCTGGACCAGGTGGCGCGACGTGAGGTTGAAGAAGCATTGAGAAGATCTATGCCGAAAAAGGTTCTACTCTCTTTAACTCTTGCAGTCTCACCGACAGAAGAATTTGCAACGTACTTGAGCTAGAAACTAGAGGCATAAAAAGCTATAATATCTCTTAATATTCAAACTGGTTAAAGTTTTATATTCTTAGCACACATTAAGTATACGAGAAATGATATTTCCTCCGGCAAATCTTTCTTATACACTAGACATGAACAATTCATAACAAGTGATTAAAAAGGATTGTATGATGCTATATCATATTTCTTTCTATAATAAAATAGATTTGTACTTTTTTGTTGTTGAGAAGCGTACTTTCAAAATAAAGAATTTTTTTATTTTCATAAACACACATTTTAAGCTTAATTTGTAATTTGGTACTAAATATGTGCGTTACTAAAAAGTTAAATATACTGCTACGTTATAATGAAGGGTTAAGGCCACTTAACAGCATTTTACTTTTCCAAAAGAGTTGATGTTGGTAACTTATTTTTTATTACCCAAATAGGTAAAGCAAGTAAGTACTTGAATTTTTCGATAGTGGGAACTCTGGCTAGAGCCAAAACAATAATTAGAAAATTCAAGTCCTTACTTTAATAGGTCATCACAAAGTATGTTTACCCATTTAAATAATAAAAATAAATTAGCTAAATAGACTATTTTGGAAAGTTAGGATGCTATTCGGTGGCTTTAACCCTATAATGAATGACTTAAAGTTTACTCTTTATTTTAGTTTAAATCATAATTTTTAACAATTTAACCCTTAAACTTTTGTTTGGTAATGGTTTAATCCCATAAGTTCTATACTTCTATTTGGTATACGGTTTAACCAAATAAATTTATGAGTTAAACCATTACCAAACAAAACTTTAAGGGTTGAATCAATCAAAAAAATTTTGAGGTTTAAACTAGGGTAACAGCCATTAAATAGATGCTACTTTTCTGAAATATCGATTTAGGTAATTTACTTTTTTCATTACCCAAATATGAAACGAACTTTGTGATGGTCTGTTAAAGTAACCGTCATTTACGCAACCGGTAATCAAGTTCTAAAATGCCCATCATTTAGCTACTTACTTTTTGAAATAGAGCAATTGACGTAATTTACTTATTCATTACTAAAGTAGGTAACATAAGTTTTAGATAATTTATTATTATCGACCATAGAAACTTGTTGACCCTTGTAAGGTAAAGACCATTAAATAACATGCTTTTATAGGAAATCATTTAATTTGTTTAATGAGAAATTGTTTATTTAGGAAACAAATTACTTTAATTCATTTATTAAGAAATTCTTTATTATTTTTTTCTTTGTAAATAACATTTTATAAGAAATTAATGTAATTATTTATTATTAATAAAGTTAAAGTAGTGTTGCAGGCCACCATTTATCTATATTGTTACAAACATACAAAAGTTTGTTACATATTTTGGCAATAAGAAAGTATATTACCTATAATGATGCAATTTGAAAAGTAGATTGCTATTTAGTGGCTTTTATGATTGATCTTGGAGGGTTTTATGTGGTTAGTAGATTGCTCTTTACCATTTGTGTATATTGTTATAACAATGAGAAGTATGTTATTGTTACCTACTTGGGTAATAAAAAAGTACAATACCTACATCGAATAAAAAAAGTAGCATGCTATTTAATGGCATTTACCCTTTGAATTAAAACATAGTCACATAGTTCACTCGTACTGCCATGATCTGCGATGTGATCGTTTCGTCGTGATACAATATCGATCCCATTGCTAGTTGGATCATAAGTCGAAACGATGGTCAATTCAATCCCAATCGCTTTTCAAATCGATCTAGTTCCTGTCTTCTTCCGTTTTTGAGCTAGTTAGCTTCTGTTTTTTTCCTTCACTGAAAATGGTCTTTGGGTCTCAGATACCTTAAATCCAAAAGATAACGACACAGAAGGATTTAGTTTTGGGTCTGGTTTCAATTTTTGTTAATGTTTCTGGCATTCTTGTTTGTTTTTATTGCAACTAGAAAGCTTATTTAAGGTTTGGTTCCTGGAATCTGTTTTTGATATTGGGTACACCTACCAAAACGTAAGGTACAATATACCGGACGCATACTGATATAAACCTACTACAAAATTAAAATGGCTAAGCCTCCCAAAAATTACATTTGGAACACTGGAAGTAAAAACCAACCTAAAACAATGAGCTCCTTCTACAAAATTAAAATTGAAACTGTAAATTAATAAACCCCAATAGGGTTTCTGTGTATTCCATTAAGTATAAATAAACATACATTTTGTATAAATTACAATGTAGACCCTTATACTATACAAGTGTATAAAGTACACATATGAAAATAAAAGACGTAAATAGTATTCATTAACATACCCCCCGCAGTCCGAGATGGAAGAACCTGAATGCCCGCATTAGAACTAAAATCTAAAAATAATGCAACCCTTTCGTGAAAATATTTGCAAACTGATGGGCCGAGGGAACATGGAGCACCCATACTAACCAAGAGCAACACGTTCCTGCACAAAGTGTAGATCTAACTCAACATGTTTGGTACGTTGGTGCTATACTGGATTAGAAGCTAAATACACGACACTCACATTATCACAGAACACAACAGTAGCACGAGACAGGGGGCAGAAGAAGAAGATTACGAAGCCAGGCTGTCTCGGCAACAGCGTTTGCAACACCACGATATTCACTTGAATGAGACACAACATGTTGACATTTATAGGACCCAGAAATTAAGATATCACCAAGGAAAACACAGTAACTAGAAGTGGAACGTTGAGTCGCTGGACAACCAGCCCAATCTACATCTGTATATGCAATTAAACGATCAATGGAAGAAGGGTGAAAATGCAAACCGTGAGTCAAGGTGCCTTGAATATACCTGAGAATACGTTTAAGAGCAAGCATATGTGGTTCACGAGGGCACACTTGTTGAACAACATATTTAATATCGGGATGAGTGAATGTCAGATATTGTTAGGCACTACAGACTACGAGATAGAGTCGGGTCAGAGACAGGAGTTCCAGTAGAAGGGAGTTTAGATTTAGTGTCGGCACAAGTGCTGCACGGATTACATGAAGTCATGTCTGCACGAGCAAGAATATCACATGCAAAGGAGGACTCTAACAAGAACAAACCTGCTCAGATTGAGAGGTAGCAATACCCAGAAAATAGGATAAGGGACCAAGATCAGTCATGGCAAACTCTAAAGATAACCTAGCAATGACTTGAGTGATAAGAGATTGTGAATAGGTTGTGAGGATAATATCATCAACATATAATAGAAGATAGGTAGTATCCGAACCACGCCTGTAGGTAAAGAGAGAAGCATCAGATTGCTGCTAGTAAACCCTAAAGAGGTAATATAGATAGCAAATCGCTGATACCAAGCCCGAGGAGCCTGTTTCAGGCCATAAAGAGCCTTTCGGAGGAGACAGACATGATGAGAAAGTGAACGATGCACATAGCCCGGAGGTTGTTTCATAGAATCAACCTCAGTAGATCGCCATTTAAAAAGACATTCTTGACATCAAGTTGATGAATGGGCCAAGAACGAGAGACATCAATACTTAGGATAGTGCGAATAGTAGCTGGTTTGACAACATGACTAAAGGTCTCATCAAAGTCCAAACCAGGTTGTTGAGAGAAGCCTTGTGCAACCAAGCGAGCCTTGTAAGGCTGCAAATTACCTTGACTGTCAAATTTGTGGTGAAAGAGCCAACGACAACCAACAATGTTTGCATGTGGGGGACAAGGAGCAAGATCCCAAGTATGATTGGAAAGCAATGCAACCCTTTCAGAGTCCATGGTAGCCTTCCAGTTAGAATCACACAAGGCTTGGGGAGCAGAACGAGGTATAGGGGAGATACTAGATATGGTAGACAAGTTTAGTTGTTCACGAGGTTTTAACGAGCCTGTCTTAGAGCGAGTAGTCATATGATGCGTAAGAGTCATAGAGCTAGCAGACACAGCTGAGTTGCTGACGGTGCTGAAGAGATTGTTACCTGTGGGACAAAGTGTCTAGGAGCAGTGGAGGGAGACACCCCAGCCATCGGCGAGACTTTCGTCGAGGAAAGAGGATGAAGCAACGGTGAAGGCTCATCTTCACAGGTAAAGACGTCAAAGTCGGCCAAGACCTGCGGAATATGAAACGTGGAGTAGGGAAAATGATCCTCGTCAAAGATAACATGACGAGAAATAATCACACGATGTGTTTGAAGATCAAGACATCGAGATCCCTTGTGATTATTAGATAGACCAAGATACACACATGCCGTGGAACCCCCCCGGGGGGGGGGGGGGGTTAACTTGTTTGAGGCAGTGGTAAACAAATTTGGATAACAGAGATACCCAAAAACACGTAAATGAGTGTGTGATGGAAATCGACCAAATAACATCTCAAAGGGAGCACGAAAGGAAAGGGTTGCTGGTAGAAGATTGATAACATGAACCACCATGTTCATAGCTTCGACCCAGAACTTAGGAGGAAGAGAAGCTTGAAAAAGAAGAGTGCGGATAATATTATTTACCATGCAAATGGCACACTCAGCCTTGCCATTTTGTTGAGATGTGTATGGACACGAGAATCGCATATGAATGCCATTTGTGCGACAAAAATTATGAAAGTTTGTATTATCAAACTCATGGCCATTATCACATTGAAAGCACTGAATGGTTGAATTGATTTTTAATATAAGCACTAAAGTTGCAAAAAATATCAGACACATCATATTTCTTACGTAATGGAAAAGCCCACAAAAAGTGAGAGAAATCGTCTTGAAATAATAGGTAATGCTTAAAACCACTTGAACTCACAACCGGTGAGGTCCAAAGATCATATATGAATAAGTTCAAATAAACGAGTAGTCTTAGTACTAGAATGAGGAAAAGCTAATCGACAATGTTTGCCAATTTGACAAGCATGACACACTGTGGGTTTTTTTATTAAAACAAGAAATAAAACGAGACGCTAAAAATTGAAAAACAGAAGTGCCGGGATAACCAAGCCTTGCGTGTCAAGTATCCAAAGAGATAGCAGCATGGGCAGAATCTGAAGAAGGACGAGCACACGAGGAATGTGCAGGATATAGTTCACAATGGTTGTCACAACGATGAAGAACAAGATTAACCAAACGGATCAAACTCAACAGATACAAGATTATTAGTTGTAAAACGTCTTACAGAACAAGATTTTTAATTATATTGGGTGAAACAAGAATGTCTCGTAGCACAACGTTTGTGTTTGGAAGATATGAGTGCCTAGTATAAGCAATAGGAAGCACAAAACCATTACCAAACATAATAGATTTAGAAGGTACACAATGTTTAAGGGAGATGTTACTTGGGTTATGGGTCATGTGTGTAGTAGCTTTGGTGTCCATATAGTAGTTTGGATCAGATGAAGGTGGTTGAAGAGACATTGAAGCAAATAGAGAAGCCAAATCAGTTGGCCCTTGATGTTGGGATGCAAAACCACTAAAACCAAACATTAGGTGGCTGAGACGGTGCTGGTGGGAACCCAAGTCCACCTAAGTTTGGGTTGTAGTTGGGAGACGGTGCTGCTAGAGAATAACCAAAAACAGAGGTTCCTAGTGGAAAGCTGGTTGCTGTGCGCGGCTCATGATTATACCGAGGAAGAACATTACTCGGTGCACCATAGTATGGGTAGGCAGAAGCAGGAAAAACAGAACTAGGGCATGGAGTACTTGCAAGAAATGCAGCTAGCGGTCGAGGAGCATAACCATGAGACTGACCAACCTGTGGATAGGATTTCTGAACACCAACATTGTGAGTGTCAGTATTAGCACCTACAATATCAGTGTGACCAACACCACAATCTAAAGAACCCCCTCCCCCTTATACAAGCATTCCGACCCTTTTTATTGTTTCTAGAGATATTTGATTTCTTTTTACTGTCATTACGATTGGTAGTCACATATAAAGCAGTAGAAGAATCAAAGGGTGCAATAGAAACAATTTCAGAGTGTATTTCACGACTTTCATGAACAAGAAGCATATTTTAGCTTGATAAAAGTCAGGGAAGGGAGTGCTATTAGTAATAATCTCAACATAATAGAATAAGAAGGTGACATGTTGGGTTTATGGGGCTCATCGGTTCCTCGAGCCGGTCAAATTCGAGACTCTTAAACCCACCGCTCCTGTAGCAATGTAGGAACATCTCACATTGGTGAGGCAAGTGGGATTCTTCCTCCTTGTAAGGATGAGAGATCTTACTCCTACCATATGATGCGTTTTAAAGCCGTGAGGGGTAACCCAAAACGGACAATATCGTTTGTCAGTTTCCCTGGTTGCGATCCTAACAATTGGTATCAGAGCCGGCGGGCCGCACCAATGTGGGGGGGGGGGATGTTGGGTTTATGGGACTCATCGTTTCCTCTAGCCGGTCAAATCCGCGACTCTTAAACCACCGCTCTTGTAGCAATGCAAGAGCATCCCACATTGGTGAAGCAAGGGGGATTCTTCCTCCTTATAAGGATGAGAGATCTTACTCCTACCATATGACGCGTTTTAAAGCCGTGAGGGGTAACCCAAAGCGGACAATATAGTTGGTCGGTTTCTTGGTTGCGATCCTAACAATTGGTATCAGAGCCAGGGGCCACACCAATGTGGGGGGGGGATGTTGGGTTTATGAGGCTTATTGTTTCCTCGACCTGGTCAAACCCACCTCCTGTAGCAATGTAAGAGCATCCCACATTGGTGAGGCTAGATCTTACTCCTACCAGTGATGTGTTTGGTAAACTTAGCACTCCGACACACAGTTAGAAAAGTATGACGCCACAAAGGATATTGGGCACCATCGACAGACAATTTAAAATTGAGAGAATGATAAGCATTGGTAACTAAATGAGTGAGGGTGCTGGCAGAAAGAGGCACAGAATCAACACTAGAATTGGGTATTGGTTGAGACATAATGACAGAATTAGAAATCAACCAACAATAAAAACAATAAAAAAAAGAAAGAATGCTTACCGCAGGTTTAAAGGGCAAATCACGTGAATGTTGAAATGGTCCAGCAAATTCAATTTCCCAAATAATAAGTCCACTCTTGGTTCTCTTAAAAAGAGAAATAAAGAATATAAAAGTGAGGACTTGGGAAGAGCGCCGATGAGGATAAGAACATAATCTTGCAAAGCTACTGTCTCGATGGAAAAAAAAACTCTCGTATGCAGTCCGGCGACCAAGAAACAATGTGAAGTGTAGGTCAGCGGCGGAAAGACAAAGAACCAATCCCATGAACAAGAGGAACCAGCGGTGGCTATCAAAAAACCCGATGATATAGGTGCGATCAACAGGCCAAAACCAAATACCGTTCGTCAGCAAATAACAAGGGAAGCAGCAAAACAGAGGGGCAACGGCAATTTGGGGTGGGTTGGCGGAAGCGGATCGAGACCATGTAAATTAATAAACCCCAATAGGGTATGTGTATTCCATTAGGTATAAATAGTATAAATTACAATGTAGACCCTTATACTATACAAGAGTATAAAGTACATATATAAAAATAAAAAACCTAAATAGTATTCATTAACAGAAACAACACCCTTGACCAACAACACCCAAACTTAACCAAATACAACACCTTAGAGAGTCCGGAGTAGTGCCTTCACAAGCTCATTATAGAGCTTCAAATTCCTGGTCACGAGCAAGGAGCTCATTAACCTCGGTTAACACGGTAACGAGCCAAATCGCTTGTAAATGAGTTTTTTATTATTTTTTTAAACGGTATCATATACAACGGTTAGTGATGCATGTTATGATTGTGGGCTGTTACTTTGTCGGTGATAAGCTAGTGATGTTGGTGTGACGGTTAGTGATGAAAGTGATAATAGTGATGCCTACGGATGCTCTTAAGATCCGTTACACAAAAGACACTAAAATTACCACCACACTACACTCAAACATCAGCCGTCTTTTAGATAAATTATAATAGCCTCTTAATCTTCTGAATTGGAATTCGAGTTGGATTTAGACGTGTTCTCCTTGGATTGTCAATTGCGGACTAACAAAACTACTTTAGCCGATCACGAATTGACGAGACTTATGGTTACAAATACAAACCATGGCTGATCGAAAGGGTTCTATAACTTGGCAGTTGACATCACCCTAAAGGAAAGAGAAACCATGGCTTACGTCAGGGGCTGAGATAAATTCATGAATAAATTGAGCCTTAACACTAATAAACTTCCTCACATTAAAACATAACAAATAAAACTCTTCACACTAGAAACCCTATCATTTATGATCAAGAAAGGAGTATGAGGGAGGTGTGACGGTGTATGACAACATACTAGTATGTAGCTGTTGTGATCAAAACATCATCAATGCAGACACAACTATTGGGTAGCATGCTGACAACATGGTATTTTGGCCAAGAATTCCTATATATGTGTCCATTTGAAGACTTGTTCCCATCATAATTGAAGAGTTGCATTTCGGCTTAGAGTAAAATTTTACACTCCTTTGTATAGCAGGTACCCTGCTACTGTGTGTGTGTGTGGTGTATACAGAGAGGGAGGGTACTGCCCTTGTGAAGCAGATCTAATGATCAAAGTTATAATATTTGATAAGTCTAATATTCGATTAAATATCATAACACAAATACTTCAATTGCAAAACTCTAAGCCAATATTGCAAATTTTTTTAGTCGTACGTAATACATGCATATCCTTTAATGGTTTTCCCTTCCAATAATTAATTCGTATCACCTCTTTTGTGCTATTTGTTTCACTTGGCAGTTCCAACTTCAAGAGATATTATCCGCCACCAACAACTTTTCTGATGAAAATCTCATCATGAAAGGTGGATTAGAAAAGGTGTATAAAGGACAAGTCGTGCTGCAAGAGCAGCTGATGGATGTTGTTGTGCGGAAGTTTGATATTATGCATTTTCAAGGAGATGAGTTGCAGACAGAGATTTCAATGCTTTCTAGTCTCAAGCATGAAAATATCATCTCTCTTGTTGGGTCTTGTGACGAGGAAGATGAAAAAATCATTGTCTACAAGCAAGCATTTCATGGAATTCTCAAGCAACATCTAAGTGATCCAACTCTCAAATGGTCCCGGAGACTGCATATATGTTTAGGCGTTGCGCATGCATTGAATCACATCCATTATGATGTCATACATTGTGACATCAGTAGCTCTAAAATATTTTTGGATAAAGATTGGGAACCTAAGATATTTGGCTTTGAACTTTCAACAAAATTTCCTCAAAGTTGGAGGCATCGCCTTCTCTATTCTAAGTATTTTAACACCACAAGTATGACTCCTAAATATGATGTTTACTCTTTTGGTGTGTTAATGTTTGAAGTCCTTTATGGGGAAAAATCAATGATTAGAGAAGATGGTGTAAAGGAAGAACTGGATTACATCATTGATCGGAAACAAATGAGCAGAGAGTCGTTGGACATCTTCTTAAAGACGGCTTATGACTGCATAAAGCAACAACCTGTGGAACGTCCAACTATGGACCAGATCGTCAAAGAACTTCAAGATGCGTTGGAACTTCAACGGAATCATGAGAATCTTGTAAGAGCGCCTTTTGTTTTAGTTTTGGTTTTTTTTTCATTCTTCCGTCATTCTTATTTTTATGGTTACATATTTATTCTCCGTTTCATTTTATAGGGACATTCAACAGCTGCAGATGAAGGTATATCATCCAACCGCGAGAAGGTAATTATTTTCTTTCAACTAGTTTGAGGTGTTTATGGTAAATAAGATCTACTTTTCACCACAATACAGGCATTTAGCTAAATTGATTTTCTTTTAGTTTGTTTGAGGTTCCTCTAATATAAAATACATATGATTGAAGCAAGTTATGTTTTTTAACAAAAGAAATGCATGGAATTGAACTTGATACTTACAGAGCCCCATATCCAACATAACTAAAACCAAAATGTAGTTCAACTTGGCATTCCTTTACTGACATCCCCATGCATTTCCAGCACCAAAATAATAAGGGCAACATTTTTCTCTACACTTTTCAAAACTGCACAATTTTATGCGGCGTTCTCTTTCTTAAGTTGACGTTACGCTTGTTTGGTTTTCTTTAGCTGCATGATGTGTGATTAAATTTGAATGAATTATCAATTTAGAAGTAGAACAAATATAAGATATTAACAGAAGACTTGAATCAACGAGGGGAATGAAGTCTTCCTCAACCATAGATTTATCATCGCCTCAAGCTTTTTAAATTAGTTTTTAGCGTTCTTTAAGATTTTTGTAGAACTCTTGAAGAAGAATTTAGGTGATTGCCCATAAATTTTTACTTTCGTTTTTTCTTTTTTAATTTGTATTGTGAATAAATGCTAATTAGAATATATTTTAACTTTCTTTTTGATTTGAAGTTCTAGAAAGATACTCTGATATGAATCAAATTGATATATTGATAAATCGGAACGAATACAATAGTAGGTGTGCTTTCGAGAGGCACCCGTCTCTTCTTAACCTACTTTCGAGAGATAGGAGCTCTCCATAACAAAGAAAATAACAAAATAATTCTAAACTCTCTCCCCTAATATCTTAATCCTAGACCTCTATTTATAATAGATTAATAACTTGCTCCCTAAGATAATATGATTTCTATAATTAAAATCGAATAACTACCATAATTAAAAGATTCACTAAATATGGGTCATATCATACTCCTCTTTATTATATTATTAATTTTGTTTTTCAAATTTAAAATGTTATTTGCAATTTTTGGCTGCCATCTATAGATTTCTTTATAGGGATGAACGAACATAAAGTGGCCAAGAAAGTTTTCTTATAACTTCATTAATTATCACTCTTGTTAGCATGTACAAGCTGCAATATTCCCCTTCCTCACTTAATACATATTTTTGTAGATGGATTTATTTAAGATTCCACTAAGCAAAATAAGGAAAGCGACAAAAGGTTTTAACGAAGAATACAAGATAGGGTCTGGGGGGTATGGTATAGTGTACAAGGCAAAACTTGACGTTTTAGGGACGAGTAAAACTGTAGCTATAAAACGGATTCTCGATAGATCAGACGAGCAAGGTAAACAAGGGTTTTTAACAGAAATCGAATTGCTTAGTAGCTGCAGGGATCCAAACATAGTCTCTCTTCTTGGCTTTTCTAATGAAGCTACAGAAATGATTCTTGTGTATGAATACGCGTTTAACGGAAGCCTTAGTGATTATTTGGTGAGTAGTAGAAAGATCAATCTTACCTGGGTGCAAAGAATACGAATTTGCCTTGATATCGCATGTGGATTGAATTACTTGCACACCAAGATGGAGGACAAACCAAGGATAATACATCGAGATATAAAAAGTGAGAACATTTTGTTAGATGAGAATTTAAAAGCAAAGGTTGCTGACTTTGGGCTTTCCAAATTCCATACTATAAATGAAGTGAGCACTATCCAAACCGACATGATCGCAGGCACAAACTATTACTTGGATCCAGAATTTTCGTCTACGGGTAAATATAAAAGGGAAACTGATATTTACTCCTTTGGAGTAGTTTTATTTGAGGTTCTATCCGGGAGATTGGCCTATGATCTAAATTTCACGAAGGAAAATAAGGAGGGGCTTGCACCCATTGCACGGCGACGCTTCAATGAGGGAACATTAAAGGAGCTCATAGATCCTACAATGATAGAAGAAGATGATGAACACATTTTTACTCTAAACAGAGGACCCAATCAAGATTCTTTTAATGTTTTTTCAAAAGTTGCATATCAATGTTTGGCCGAAACTCAAGCCAAACGTCCAAAAATGGAAGCTGTTATCATGGAACTTCAAAAGGCATTAGAATTGCAAGTAAGTTGATGTCTTACAAAATTTATCCAATGTTTGGCACATGATTTAGGCATTTTTATCTGCTTATCTTTCACATTTGATTGTGCCACATTTCCCAATCTTCTTAAGTTGATTTTTAGGCTTACCATTTTTCTTAACAGACGTCACATTTTTCCCTTCATCTTGTTGATTCCTTTTAGTAAATAGTCTTTTGTTCATTCATTTCCATTTTAGAATACATGTAGGATTTTTCTTTAACTTTTAATATGTAAGGCACCGAGTTGATTTTCATATGTACAACGTATATGAACTTATAACTCATGCATTAAACCTGGACTAATGGATTTTTAGAATTATTAATCTATAATGACAAGAAGAGATACCTTATAGCTCCATTATTTAAACATATATAATGGGTTTCTTCTAAACAAGTTGTTAAAAGATTTGTCTCCTTCAATTTCTAACTGTATTTAATAATCATGAATTGTGTCACCAGTTTATAGTTTCTATGTAGCATTCTTAATCTGTAACTTTGAGTCCTTAGATAAGGAAATGGGAATTTTTTGTTATTTATAATCAAGAAATATTTTGTTTTAAACCATTTGATTTAGACTACAACATTATACTGTTTTTAACACAATATTGCAGGGGGAAACCATTATACTCTCAAGGTTTCTGCATCGTGATATAGTGTTGGCCACCAAGAATTTTTCTGAAACGTGCTGCATTGGGTTAGATGCGTATGGTATGTTGTATAGAGCAGCACTTGATGATTTTGACAACAAAGATTTGGTGGCAACTGGAGGGAAGAATAATAGTGAGTTATCTCGGACAAGCATCAGTGTAGCTATAAAATGCATCTCTAGTAGTAAAGGCAGGCATGGAAAACAAGCATTCTTAGAAGAAATCGAGATGCGTACTAGTTATAAGCATCCAAACATAGTTTCTCTTTTTGGCTTTTGTGATGAAGGTGATGATATGATCCTTGTCTACGAGCATACTTCTAATGGAAGCCTCGATGACTATTTGAAAAGTGCTAATAGCATGAATAATCTAACATGGACAGGACGTGTACACATGTGCCTTAAGATTGCACGTGGACTCGATCACCTTCATACCAAGATGAACATAATACATGGTGACATAAGGAGTGCCAACATTCTATTGGGCAAGAATTTGGAGCCAAAGATTGCTTACTTTGGGATTTCCAAATTACACAATGATAGCATTGGCACAAAAGTTTATTTAGATCCGGAATATGAAAAGAATGGTGAATTGAAACAAGAATTAGATGTTTATTCTTTTGGTGTGGTTCTATTTGAGATCTTTTGTGGGAGGGTGGCATATGATCCAGTTTATACAGACGAAAATGATAGAGGGCTTGCACATGTTGCACATCGATACTTCATTGATGGAATAATAGAGAATATGATCGATCCAACGCTAAAGGAAGAAGCTAATCAAGAAGACATTTTCACTTTACTTGGAGTACCCAATCAAGATTCTTTGGATAGATTTTCAAAAATTGCATATCAATGTTTGGGAGAAGCTGCCACACGCCCAACATTGGATACTGTCATCAAGGAACTTGAAGAAGCCATTAAACTTTGAAGCAGGTCAATATTTGTAAAGTGTTGTGCTTAACCATTATCTTATCTTCTCTCCTAGCTATTAGCATGTGGATATGCATGTTAATATCAGATAAAGTTAAAGTGCAATATGTATTAGGGTGAAATATGGTTTAATCATCAAAGATTCACTTACTTTTCGGTTTTACCGTCAAAGTTTATTTTTGAATGATTTAACCATAAAGTTTTATTTAGCTTCTACTTTAACCATTTTTACCTATTAAACTGGTATTTATATCCAAACACCTCCTAAACCCTCTCCCAAACACACCAAAATGCCCCTTAACCTGCTCCTAAACACACCTTACTCACCAAACACTCCGTAAAACCCTACCAACTCAAAGTCTCCTCTCTCTCTCTCTCTCTCTCTCTCTCTCTCCGTGAATTTGAGTCGGAATATGAAGACCACCCCGGCAACTGCCACCGCCCACTCGGGCTAACCATCACCATTGCCGCCATGAAGATGAAGACTACGCCGTATGTGAACTACCACCATCGCTGTTCAACTCAAGGGTTCGATTTCACGCCCGCAAGTCGCATGCCGTCGCCATTGTACCCGTCGCCATGGCACACCGTCGCCGTCGCCCAAAGGCATAGAAGTTTCAGGTGGGTAATCGGTTTCTGATTTCCGATTCTAAGGTTCATCTTGTTCTTTTTTAGGGAAATAAATTGATCTCAAGGGTATATCTAATTTGTGTTCTAGTGTTTATCATCAAGGGTTTTCTTGTTTTTGTGCTTTGAATCGATAGAGTCCCACAAATAGATGAACAGACATTTTTTTGTTCTTGAATCGATGAAGGCGAACACACATACAGATTCAATTGATGATAAAAATTGTATAATCTAAACATGTTTTTGTTCCTGAATCGATGGAGGCATACACGGGTTGTGTTTTATGAAAATGATTCCAGATTCAACAGATTCAATGTTTAAACATGTTTATGTTTTTGTTGTTTCAGATGATGAACATGAATTAAAAAATAAAAAATTGATAAAAAATGCATTTAAATAAAAAATTGATTAAAAAAATTTTTATTTAAAAATAAACTTTGATGGTTAAACCGAAAAATAAGTGAAACTTTGATAATTAAACTATATTTCACCCTATGTATTATTAGAAACTAGAGTAAATGTCCGTGTGATACACCAATAAATTTAAAAAATGATAATTATTAAACATTTATAAAACGATATATATAAAATAATTACAAAACATGAAAAAAATGAGAATTTAGAAAAATAGTGACATAGATGTTAAAATCCAGACTAACGGTGGAAGCTTCGACACAAGGGAAAGGGAAGATGTAATAGTAGAAAAGTGATATCATAACACAAAGAGATCTGATTATATTTCTTGTACAAGCTATCAATTATTATTATTACAATTAGAGATAATACGATCACGTATTCATTGATTATAATTGTCTGTTTAAAGTGATTATAAAATATTTTAAACTGATAAAATTAAGAATTTGATGAAATATGATATTTTAAAATATTACAAATTATATAAGATAAATTAGTATAGATAAAAACGACATTTTAAGATTTAAAAAGGTCACATATGAAATACACTTTAATGCTTTTGATTAAAACTTAAAATTTTAATAAAAAAAGAATCAAAAGTGGATTTTAATTTTTATTATAATGAATGGTTTATGTTATTTCAATTATAAATCACATTTTTGTTTATTTTAATTTATATGTATTTTTTACTATTATTGTTTATTAAGGGTGCATTCGACACAACTTATTTTAGTTTTTTCTAACTCATAGCTTTTTATTTTGAAAAAAAGAAGCTTGTAACTTTGTTTGGCTTTTTCAAAAAAAAAAAAAAAACTTTGTTCGGATAAAAAAATAAAAGTTTAAAAAAAATAAGTTCTAAAATAGAAATGCTTTTGAAATCGAGGTTTAAAATTATCAAAAAACATTTTCATATTTAACTTACAATTGTACCCCTCACTTTACTCTCATATTTAACTAGAACCCATGCGGCGATTTCTTCATGCAAGTCGGTGTAGGGCTACTTCAACATTCACGTTGGCCATATCAAACAGCGATATCCTCTAAAGTCTTATGCCCTTCACGCCTGTGATCGATTAGTTGCTCCTCTCTGGCTCTCCACGGTTTGTCGATTAGGTAAGCTTACACCCTAATTTCTGTTTGAAACCCAAATGATGTGCTTGTTAATCTGCCTTCTCTTGAGAATTGATTCGCTTGAAACCCAAATGATCTGCTTGTTAATCTGCCCTGATTTCTGGATCGATTCCTTTTTTTATTCACGAAGAACATAAAGCAAGAATGCAAGATAATAACACAAAACCATCTCCTCAAAAGTACTTGACGCTTACTATTATTTTTGTAATATATACGGAAAAACATGTGTAGAATTGGAAAATTAGGGGTTGGAAAGGCTTTGTAATCCAAGAAGATGACAATATTTCCTTTTTCACCATTTGGATCAACTAGTGCTACGGTTTGAGGTTTCGGTTGGAGGAAAGGGTTTATAGAAGGTAAGAATAACAATATATAACTTTGATAATTTCGTGGATCTTATTCAATACACTTCCGTAATCTGTAATTCGACCCTTTTGCTTGGGGTATCACGAATTTAGATATAGGATAATCCAAGAAACTCGATTTGAATTACATGCTTTATTCAAATCCAAACACAGAACGTCTTTGCTTTATCTCTCGTTTATTTGAGACTATTTCGTCAGAATATCGACTTGTAATCATATTCTTTGTACGTATATCGTTCGTATACTTTGTGTTCCATATTTCCGCCTTTTGTATATCGTATATTCTGTCAAAAAACACCAAGGCCGAATGGCCTATATATAGGCGGACATAGCGGTGGTTACCAGCCGGCGGTTACGGGTGGCGGCGGCCAAGCGGTTGGGCTCCGCCAGGGGCCAGCCCCCAGACCCCCGTACCGTATCCTGATACTAACTTAGTTTATTCGAGTTTGTGCTCCGCACCTCCAAACCCGAATCTAGAATCAAGTCTAGAATCGGCTAGTCTCAAAGTCAATCCCGATTATACTAAATGACTTGATATTACTAAAATCACCAACAGTTTCTACATGAATCCATGTGCAATTTATTATTCTTGGTGCTTATTTAAACATGCATTCTTCGCATTTAGATATGAGATATTATTAATTTGTTGCTTAAAGTAAATGGAGATCTTCTTGGTTTCTCCAACTCTTCCTTCGGTCTTTCAAACTTCTGAATCAGACTCAATAGTTAGTCTTAGCAAGAATCCTAATAAGAAAAGTTGAATACTTGGGTCACTTCCACATATCAACTCCTTATAAAATAGCATCATTAATTTATAAAGAGTGATGTCATTTATATTTTATTTATTTTTTTAGTGTTACATATGTACCAAAAGTGACTAGTCTTTTACAAAATTCTTAATTATATTTATACATTTTTTTTGTTTATTGTCATTATATGTATTTTTTAGCTTTGCCCTTTTTGGTTATTTTACATTATTCGGCTCTGCTATTCTACCAAACACATATACAAATAAAAGCTCCAACTTCAGCTTCTAGCTCTTATATATCAGTTTCCGGCTCCTGCTATAAACTAATTCCGCCAAACACATCCTATATTGTATTTTACATGTACTTTGCATGCCTGTATTTGTTTATGTTATGGTGAATTACGTCTTAGATTTCGGTAACTTGGCTTTTTAAAATTTTATAATTTCGCCCATACCTCTGTATGTGTAAGTTGGAGCATGATTGGTTGGATCATATCATCCATCTCTGAAATCGTGTGTATACAATGTGTTTGTTCTACGTCAATTTTGAATTATAAAGCTGCTTTATGTCTCATGGTTTGGATGAAATTCTCCTAAAAACCTTTCAAATTTCACTTAAAGACGTTGAATCAATCACCTAAAACTTCACACAAAAGAATTGCATTGGAAGTGGAAGATATTTGAAGACATAAATTTCAACATGCTATAATGCTAATGCTAATGGGTGTACCACCATTGTTACAAAGCTATGGGATAGCTAGTCTAACAGAAGTTGATATACTTTTGTCTAGTTTAGTATCTTGAATTTGGTCGACAAGATTAAATATATACTACCTTAAAGTATCAAAGGTGTAGTATAGTGTCCTGAATTTAGTAACTCGGTAAAGCGTCTCGGTAAAAGGCTTTTCTAACGATTTTCCGACCAAAAAGTTCGGTTTGAAATATAAAAAAAAATAAAAACTTTTATAATATATTTATCAAAAAAAAGAAAAAAGAATACAAAATAAAGAAAATAAGAACTAACAATTATTGAGATAGATAAAAAGCTTGAAGGAAATGACATGTATGTTGATTATTTCCACGCGTCGCTACAAGGAAATGAGCAGCCAAAAAAAGCAAAATAAAAACTTTAAAGAATATTTAATATAATCCAGAATTAATTCATGTTTCTAAAGTATTAATTTTAGCCTTTTAATCAATATTATTAATAATCCAGATTCAATTTTAATAATTTGGTTGGAGTGGTATTTTCGTAATTTTTTTTAATTCACATGTAAAGGTTTTACAGATCACATATGATTGTATACTGAATCACATTTGATTGAATATTAAAATTTTAAGACTGTTTTTTAAATAGACTTTATTAAACACAACTCTAAAAACTCAATATAAAAAGGGAATGGCTTGGAAAATAAAAACAATAAAAGAATCGAATGTGGGATTCAAACACACACCCTGAGAGTTTAAAAACTTGTGTCTTAGCCACTCCGCCAAAAGTGCAATCTTTAATCAAGTCAACTTTATAGAATATAAAGGAAATTTAAATACTTTACAAAAAAAAGGACAAAATAAATACTGTTCATATTTCCTAGTATTTGTGAAAGTGGCGGTGGTGCATGTCGTGAAGGCGAGTGGTTCCGTTGTGATACGAGTGATGGTGGTATGAGTGGTGGGCGGTGGTTGGATCAATTTAGTATTATTAAATTAATAATAAAAAATAAATAATGTGGAATGGATATACTAATAAACAATGTTAACTTTTAATTAGTAATTTTATCATTTAGTGTTATCTACCATTCTAGCTATTTCCTACATGATTAATATTTTTATAAAGGGTTAATTGTATGAAAATATAATAAATTTTATCTTATTATCATTATATATAATTAACTTTAAAATTTTAACAATAATACAATTAACTTTCATATTTCTTTCATTGTATGCAAACAACTCTTTTATGTGTCATGTTGTTTAGTTACCATTATATACAATGAACTTTGCCATAACTTTCATAGTATACAACAAGTTGCATACAATGTGAAGATTATGAAAGTTGGTTGTATTATTTTTAAGAAAATAAAAGTTGATTGTATATAATTGTCAGCCGGTGAAGAAGGCTTCAAGTAGTAGAATGAACTTGATAAAAAACAGAGAGGAAGGAAGAATTCTTTTTTGTGTTGCTGGACCGGAGAAAGTTCCTCCTTTATATAGGATGAAGATGGAGCCTATAAAATTGACCAAGATGCTGAATCTTCACAGAAATGAGCTGTAGAGGCCTGACAAGAAGGAAGGCACCATGAATCACGATAATCTTTTCAAAGTAGCAGATCTGATGTATAGATACCAAAAAAAGGTAGATATTTTCTCTTTACACCTTGAACTAATAAGAAAGAACAAAAGACAACACTAAGTTAGCAAGAAAAGTTTGATATATAATTTAACACCCTCCCTCAAACTTAACTTGGAAAACATCGAATAAGTTCAGTTTTTTACACAAATAATGGTGTTGAGTTCTAGTTAAGCTTTTAGTGAATATGTCTGCCGGTTGTTCTGCAGACTCAATTTTGTGGAGTTTTAAGATTCCTGCGTTAACTTTTTCTCGAACAAAATGTATATCAATTTCTATATGTTTAGTACGCTCATGTAATATAGGATTGGTGGCAATTTGAATAGCTGCTTTATTATCACAAAAGACATCAACCGGTATAGTTTTATCAATCTTTAAATCATTTCGAATGTTTAAAATCCATAACACCTCACAAGTTACCGAAGCCAATGCCCTATATTCTGCCTCAGCAGAGGACCTGGAAACAGTAGCTTGTTTTTTACTTTTCCAAGAAATCAAGGAGTTTCCAAGGAAAATACAAAAACTAGTAACAGATCTCATAGTGGAAGGACACTTTCCCCAATCAGAGTCAACAAAAACCGAGAGATTTAAACCCATACCTTTAGTGATATGAATACCCTTACCTGGGGATCCCTTGAGATATCTCAAAACTCTTAATGCGAGTTTGAAATGTGATCGCTTCGGGGAGTGCATGAACTGACTTAGACAATGGACAGTATAACTAATATCGGGTCTAGTCATAGTTAGATAAATTAATTTGCCAATAAGTTTTTGATATTCAGTAAAGTTTTCCAAACATGGATCCTGCTCATCAACTTTATCAGAAATTTTAAGATTCAAATCCATGGGTGTTTCAGCAGGTTTAGCACCTAACAATCCGTATTCATTTAGTAACTCTAGGCAATACTTTCTTTGAGACAAGCAAACACCTTGATCTGTAGGTAAAACTTCAATGTCAAGAAAGTATTTTAATTTTCCTAGATCTTTTATTAAGAATTTTGATTTTAGAAAATCTTTTACCTTTTCAATTTCACATTCATTATTTCCGGTCAAAACAATGTCGTCAACATAAACAAGTAAAACAATAAATATATCACCATCAGATTTTATATACAGGGAATAATCACTTTTACTTTGCTCAAATCCATTTTCGATAAGAGCAGAAGATAATTTTTCATTCCACTGTCGTGGAGCCTGTTTTAAACCATACAAAGATTTGTTTAGTTTGCACACTCTTTTTTCATTTTCTGAGAAGTATCCTTCAGGCAAACTCATATAAACATCCTCAACCAAGTCACCATACAAAAAGGCATTATTAACATCCATTTGGTGTAGGTTCCAACCCTTTTCAATAGCTAACGCAATTATACATCTAATAGTGACAATTTTTACTACGGGAGAAAAGGTTTCCTCGTAGTCGATCCCTTTTTTTTGGCTATACCCTTTAGCGACCAACCTAGCTTTATATCTTTCTATTTCGCCTGTTGGTTTGTACTTAATTTTATAAACCCATTTACATCCAACAGGTTTTCTACCGAGAGGTAAGTCAGTCAAGGACCATGTTTCATGTTTCATTTTTATAGAGTGCTTCCATTTCATTGTTCATGGCTTCTACCCAATTCTTATTTTGAGATGCTTCAAGAAAGGTTTTTGGTTCAACAGTTTTGTTCAAGTTAGACACAAAACAAGAAGACTCATTATCCAAATTAGAATAATTTACAACTTTTTCCAAGCCATATTTGACTTTACCATCTAAAATAAAGTCATCAAATTTTTTTGGAAGAGTTGAGCCTCTACTTGATTTTCTTAAGGATTCTTGTGGTTCGGAAGTGTTTTCTCTAGGATTAAAGGTACCCTCAAAAGATTCATGTTCTAAGTGAGTTTCTTCCTTAGGTGTTCCATTTTGATCACTCGCCCCGGTAGATCCATTTGGACTGCCACGTGAGTGAGTATCAAATGTATCCCTTTCAGAATTGAGTGAATCCTCATCATCATTGGGTATTGAGGGACTAGAATATTCATAATCAGAGGTATTAAAAAAGTTTAAATGATCAAGAAAATAAATTTTCTCTGGAAAATGACCTTCATACTTTGTTTTAAAAGGGAAAATATGCTCATAAAATTTTACATCTCTTGAAAAGAAAATAGATTTATTTTCCAAGTTCCAAAGTTTGTAACCCTTTTTTGAGTTGGAGTATCCAAGAAAGATACATTTTTCAGCTCTACTGCTGAATTTGTCCGAGTTATTTAAAATTGTTGCAAAACACAAGCAACCAAAAGCTCTTAGATGATTAAGTGTTGGTTCAAAGCCATAAACAATTTCGTAAGGAGATTTACCATTAAGAACTGATGATGGTGTCCTATTAATAAGGTAGGTGGCAGTAAGGATACACTCGGTCCACATGTTCAAAGGAAGCCCTCCCTGAAACAAGAGAGATCTAGCAACATTTAAAAGATGTCTATGTTTTCGTTCAACAATACCATTCTGTTGTGGTGAGTAGGCACAAGAGGTTCGGTGGATCATCCCATTTTCTTTCGCTAAATTATCCATTTTTTTGTTTACAAACTCACTACCGTTGTCACTTCTAAGATTATATTTTGATAAACTTCATCTTTGGTTTTTAACAAAAAAACCCAGACAGCTCTAGAGAAGTCATCCACAACGGTTAGGAAGTATTTGAATAAGGGAAAGGGTTCCCTTGTTTGTTTAGCTCTATGGCATATTTCACATGGTGAATCATTCTCATGATTATTAAAGTTTAATTTTTTCTTTAAAATTCCTATGGCTTGATCTGCTGGATGACCAAGCCGTGTGTGCCATAGAGATTTAGTAAGATAACAAGTATTTTCACTATTATAATTACCTACCACATCAAGTAAATAGAGACCACCACGTTGACTACCGGTCCCCACATTTTTCTTTTGCTTCAAATCATGAACATAGCATCTTGATTCATCAAACCCAACAAACATTTTACTATCTCTAGAAAGTTTATAAACGGATAAGAGATTCACATTGTACTCCGGTGCAAATAACACGTCAAAAAGAGTAATATTATTGGTTACTTTTAGATTTCCAACTTTTCTTATAATAGCTTCTGTTCCATTTGGATGACAAACCTTAAGATTAAGTTTTGTAACATCTACGGTGTTTATAAGATTTTCATCCGAAAAATTCATGTGTTGATTTGCACCCGAGTCTATGATCCATGTATCTTTACATTCTTTCAAGTTTTGGGAACAACTAGAGTTTAGAAAAACAGACTTGATAAAAGCACCTGCCATATTGGCCCTAATTTCATCTACACCTTGCTTCTTGTTTAATAAGGACATAAGTTTTGAAATCTGCTCAGTTGTAAAAGGGTGAGAAGCAGAGGTATCAACATTTAAGACACTACTATTATTACTCGAGAATTTTTTATTCGAATTTGAATCTTTCTTTTTATAGTAGTCTGGAAAACCAGTTATTTTGTAACATCTATCTATAGTGTGTCCTTGCACTCCATAATTTGTGCAGACTAAGTTTGGATTTCGAACTCCCTTTTTTTTGTTATCATTAACCTTGGCAACAAAGGCATTCATTTGTCCCTTACTAGTAGAGTGACTACCTCTATGGGATTCCTCTCTAGATATAATGAAAAAGACAGTTTTAACATTTGGCAAAGGATCTCTAGTGAGAATGTTACTCCTAATCGAAAGATATATATCATCCAAACCCATTAAAAATTGCATTAGTTTTAACAATTGATTATGTTCATAAAATTCTCTAGCAGCATGACAAGTACACGTAGGTAATTTAACTAGAGCATCATATTGCTTCCATAAAGAATTAAGCTTGTGATAGTATTCAGAAATTGAAGATCCATTTTGCATCAAGGAATTGATTTTATGATGTAAATTAAATGTGACAGACCCATCAACTTTATCATAAGTTTCTTGTAACTCTTGCCAAACCACAGCTGCATTTTTTGAAAAAATTTGACCAAGGTACAATTCCTCAGTGACAGAGCCAAGGATCCAAGATAAGACTACCGAGTTACACCTATCCCATTGTTTGGCAAGGACATCATCATTAATTGGTCTAACACAAGACCCATCTATAAACCCAACTTTATTCTTTGTTTCTAGAGCAAGAATCATTGCACAGCTCTACACATTATAGTTTTCAGTCCCACATAAGTTAAAGGTAAGTATAGAAGTTCCATTGGTGTCACTAGCATGTAAATAGAGAGGATCACCAAAATCAAGACAACTAACTTGAGTAATTTGTGAAACAGTGACTAGTTCAGGATTCATGACAACAGTTTCCAATATAATCACACAAACAAGACAGAATAATATTTAGCTACGCAAGCCAGAGAAACAAATTTCAAAACAGATCAAAATTTTCAAAACAGATCAATGCTCACAATCAAGGAGCCCTTGTCAATAGGCCAAGTTTCCTCTTTGACGGGCAGTTGACCCCTGTCCGACACAGGAGCTCGTCAAAGGAGTGACTTGCTACTAAACCAAGGTAGGAGAGAACACTTACAGAGAGGTCTTGGGAGAAAACAAACCACTATTAGAGACTTATGCAGCGGAGGTGAAGAAAACACCGAGACTTATCTTTGTTGCCAGCACCAGTACCAAATCAGAATAGCAGTTGAGAAACCTAGTGGAAATCTCAACACAGACTTGATTTGCTCAACACAACCATGAAACTAGAAGCAATTGACTGAACCAATTTGAATCCTCAACTCAGAACCACAAAAAATAGTTCACCAAGAATCAATCTGCTCAAATCAGTTGTAGCAGTTGAGAAACCCAATGGAGTCCTCAAACAAGAATCAATCGGCTCAACACAGTCGTGAAAGCAGAAGCGGTCGACTGAATCCAGTCGAGAAAAAAAAACAAAAAAAACAGTGAATCGAATGAAGAAACAATCGACCCACAATAAAAGAAGATAGATAATGCACTGATTTCTTATCTATTCGACTAAACTCGACCTTTGAAAAAAAAACCCCAAAAATTGCGACCGGAGAAACCCTAATCGCAGAGAGACAGAAATCGAGCACCTAGTGCTCTGATACCATGTCAGCAAGTGAAGAAGGCTTCAAGTAGTAGAATGAACTTGATAAAAAACAGAGAGGAAGGAATAATTCTTTTTTGTGTTGCTGGACTGGAGAAAGTTCCTCCTTTATATAGGATGAAGATGGAGCCTATAAAATTGACCAAAATGCTGAATCTTTACAGAAATGAGCTGTATAGGCCTGACCAGAAGGAAGGCACCATGAATCACGATAATCTTTCCAAAGTAGCAGATCTGATGTATAGATACCAAAAAAAGGGAGATATTTTCTCTTTACACCTTGAACTAATAAGAAAGAACAAAAGACAACACTAAGTTAGCAAGAGAAGTTTGATATATAATCTAACAATAATGATAACTAAGACAAATTTCATTATGTTTTAATAAATTTGCTCTTTTATACATTACAATTTTAGTTACTATAAGATCCAATTCTTTTAATAATTTAGATATATTAAATGGACCTAAGAGAAATAAAAGAGAGAATAAATATATTAGAGATAATCTCATGGTAATAACATTATAAAATAAAAAGTATAGAAAGATGAGTTTGATTAATATATAGACATTTTTTTATACACATAAGTACAGCTAGCTAGCTAGTGTAAACATGCATAGAAATGCAAGTTTTTTGAAGTAAAATCATGTTAATTTAAATATTAATAGTCCAAAAAACTTAAATGAAACTCACGAAGTCAAAGACAACGAGGTCAGAAGGACACGATGCTTGGCAGGTATGGATCAAATCAAATACTATTATTATATATAATATAATTACATAATAAACAATACATGTTTCACTAATTAAATATATACTAATTGGTCGCTCTTTAAACTTTTGCTACCTACCGGTTGTAATAACTATTTCTTAAAAAGTTATACTCACCCATAGTTATAACATATATGATTATAATGATCGACTGTTACTTCAGCTTATTTTATCCTATAACTAAATAGCTTTAGTAATCACTATCATGACTTAACATCTATATCATCATCTATTTTCATCACCCACAATAAAAAAAAGAGGAAATGAGCTGTTTGAGGCTTGTCAAGGGGACGACAAGCTCAAGATTGACGAGTAAATGACATTGCTCGCGTAGCGGATGAAGAGCGCTCCATAGCCATGACGAGCTCTAAACACTCGACTACAGGTGGTCTAATCTAGCTAGAGAGATATTTAATACTATTTTGCTATATACACAATAAAAAATAATTGTTTAAAACATTATATCCTTAAACGTATAGATTATAATAATAGATACTTGCGTTTGTAAAGACATTAAGTCATGATTAATTGTTGTGTATAGCAAATTAATATAAATTGAACCCACAACTCTGTAGGACTCCTAATAAACCAGATAGTACTAGACCATAAGCCCGTTAGTTCTTCATCATCGATCACTTGAACCACCTTCATCTTGCACTTACTGCAAAAGAAATGAGATATCACATTATATCTATTATACGCATCAAGCTTTAAATTTGTTGACATTGTGTGAAATTAACTTTATATTGTGTGCATTGAACTTATATAATTTTTTCCTATTGTACGTAACAAAATTACACCAATAGAAAAATCAAAAGTTTGATACGCACAACACAAAATTTTAAAGTTTAAAAATAAATAAAAAGCAAGAAAAAGATGGGCCAGAGAAAAGACGTGGGTAAGCAATCTAATTTATATGTATACTTAAGTAAATCTAATTTAATCTAAGACATTAATTTACTAAATTAATAGTTCTGATCTTCATCCACATTTAATTATCAACTCTCACAATAACCCTCTTATATACATATATATATAGCGATAACAAATCTTGATTAAAATAAATCAATATCCAATAAAAATGATGGCTCATTAATAACTCAATAACGACTTATTAATGATGTATTAATTAGGGGTATTTTCAACATATTAGAGTCTCGCTCTTTAATAACGACTAACCCCGACACAATTCACTATTAGAAAAATATCTAAAAGACCAAATAGCCCTATTAATAAGCATTAATTGTGGTTACAAATAATAGTCGCGATATTCGCTATAAGAACGCTTCTTAAATTATCCAAAATGAACGGCTAAGATTGGTTCTCGTGGTTCTCGCAATAAAAACGGTTCTCAAATTAACCTTCCCATATATATATATATATATATATATATATATTTGGAGAAGTTCAATTGAGAATTGTTTTTCTACGACTACTGCGAGAACTGTTTGTAACACCATTAATGACTTTTTAATAGGGGTATTTTGGTCATTTAAATATTATCCAATAGTGAATTGTGTCCCGAGTGAGCCGTAATTAAATTGTGAAACTTGATTTTTTTCAAAATACATCTTATAAATAAATCATTAATTAATAACTCACTAATAAGACGTCAAAAATAATTATTAGCTATTGATTAATTTTATTCAATGCTAAGATTAGTTCTCGCAGTTCTTATACGAAAAACATTTCTCATTTAAACCTTCCTCTTTATATAGATATAGTGTTGTATGTATATATTTCGCAGAACCCATGTGCTACAAACTACAAAGCTTGTGATCAAGTAAATGTGTCAATCGTATGTTTGACCCTTGAAGATTGAACATAACCAAACTCACCTAAAAAGATATCAAATATGTTCTAACATATTTGACCTTTTAAGCCATTACATCTGTGTTAAAACATAGCTAAGATCGGATGTTAACTTCAGATCCGGCAACAATTTCCATCTGTGGTCCTCTACTATTTGACAGCGATGAATGGAGAAGATGTTTTCCAGCAATATATGGGAGCAGACTGTGAAGGAGAAAAGAGAGAGAATCAGGATTTGTCTCAATGCGTAAAGGAGAGGGTACTAGTTTAGGGTTTTGAGGGAGATTAGATTAGATTTTTTTTTTTTTGAAATAAAGATTGCAATGGAGGGAGATATAAATTTTGAAATAAAGATTGATTGTGATTGGCTCCTTACTTAAAATTTAATTTACCAATAGGCTATTTACCAATAAGTTAAGTTCTAAAATGGGTTCTAGCACGATGGATCTAATCTTTATGTGAAATTTGGGGTGTTTAAAAAAACCGGAAAATTGAAAAACCAACTTGTCCTGCATGAATAAAAACCGAAAAAACCGATATCCGTAAAACCCGTAAACTAGAGTAACTGTTGAACGCGGGGCGGGTTCAGATTTTAAAATTTGATATCCCCGGGTTAACCCCCTCCCCCCGCCCCGCATGCTTTTAACTTATTTAAAAAAATATATATTTGTTAATATGAGATAACAAAAGCCATTAAAAAACTTAAATTTCTCAATATAACCTAACTTACCTCTAGTAGCCCCTATTGTCTCCCCCAACTATTTTTTAAGCTTCGACATTGAAAGTTTGCAAGCTTGCAACGGTCGAGAATTCAACATGTAGACACTGAAATTGATTAACACTGCTGACTTCAAGCCTATTTGTTTTTGTTTCTATGATGCTCTCATCGAAGATCTGTTTGAATTCTCCCGGTGATTTATTCATTATTGTTGACTTATTTCTACCACTGTTTATTGTTGAATTGTTTATACCATTATTTATTGTTTTATTATAAATCTGAACTTGCTGAAATCAACAAAAATAAAAAACAACTCAATTTTAGGGTACCAATTACCCAATCCATGGATACACATCTCCCTTCGGGTACCCGCACAATGGGTCCCCCGCCCCGCCGGCGGTGAACACCCCTATGTGGAATCGAGTAGAAAAAAACACAAACAAATCCACTGAAGATGACCAACAGACGAAGCCCAAATCGACTTGTGCGAGTCTATTTGGAAATGAGACAGAAGCATAGACGTTGATTGAATGGTGATTGCACTTGTATGAGTAGAATATGTGTAGGGATGTAAATGAGCCGAGCTACTCGCAAGCTATTCGAGCTCGGATCGTTAAAAGCTCGAAACGAGCCGAGTCTTAACAAGCTCGAGCTCGAGTCTACATTAAAGCTCATTTAATAAACAAGCCGAGCTCGAGCTCCAAAGAGTGGATTCGCGAGCTTAAACGAGCTTCATATATAAAATAATTTATATTTTATATGTTTAATTTTTAATAATTATATATATCATTTTAATAAAAATATCAAAATAATACCCGAGCCTAAACGAGTCAAGCCGGAGCTTCATAAATATTAAACGAGCCGAGCTCGAGCTTAACAACATAAGCTTTAAACGAGCTGAGCTCGAGCTCGAGTTTAAAAAAATCCTAAACGAACCCGGCTCGATAAGTGTCTGACTCGGCTTGGCTCGACTCGTTTACATCCCTAAATATGCGTGATAAATGTTGAGAACATGCATATTTGATATGACTATTCCACTTTATGTCTAGGATAATTTTATAGTTTTAGAGAATATTGAGAAATATCGTTAATTGTTTAGATGATTTTAGTCATCATTTTGATTATTTTTGTACCCATATAAATATGCTTTAGAAGAAGGCAATATTTCATAAAATTCATATAACCGTTTCAATATTTTCTAATGAATTCAGGAAAAGTAATGGACTATGTATTTGAATTCTATTTAATTAAAGATGTACTAAGACATGGTAAAATGGTAAGAACATCGTATTAAATACACAATATAATTTCATAAAATCTAATTTTAGCCCCTTAATTATCATTCACCATTCCACTTAGATTTGTGTTTATGCATGTATAACCTACACAACATCGACAATAAACAAATTCTTTATGCTTCGTCATCTACTAAACTCTAAAACCTACTATCATTTTCAAACAAGCGCTTTAGATGTCACACCTATTTAATGTTCGTTTCGATTGTATTCGAACTTTAAATTGATATTTGTTTAGTTTGATTCGAAATTTGATTTTACCATTTTATTCAACTTATATATAATATAATAAAAAGTGCGATGTACTACTATTCTACTAAATATCAATGAAAAAATCATTAAAAAACCAAATAATTTAAATTAATTTATCATTAAATAGAATTATGAATCGAATTCAAAATACTAAAATACTATCAATCAAGTAATCAAATATCAAAGTAACAAAATCATATAGTCAAAATAAAAATTACCAAATTGATGGTATTTTAAGTTTTTAACGTTTAAGGATTTGTACTTTTGTTTGGCGGATTTTATTTCCTTAAGATGTCACTCCCTTATTTAAATTCACAGTATTCTTTTCAGAATTTAATTATTAAGTACTATATAAAAATTTTATAATGTTACAGTGTTACCCGTTAACAGCTCATTTTCGGGATGTCGGGTTGACCGTAACCCGATTCATTTATTTTCGTGCCGACTTGCTTTTGACCGGTTCCGGTTTGTGTCGACCCAAAAATTGTCAAACCTTAGTGCTATCATATGATCATTTCTTACATGGTCTCGACACCTCTTTAATTAAGATCCAAGACTTGTGGATGAAAAGAAGTGAAGTCTGTGTGATATTCACTTAGACCATGAGTATCCATCTCCCTTTTCTCTTTGTCACATTAGCGACGCATCATTTTTCCTTCTATCTCTCTCCATCTCACTCTCATCACTCTAACCCCACATCTATCCTCTAAACCATCCCATCTTTCACTTATATATATATATACACACACACGACCAGATTAAAAAAAACCCAGTGTGAGTGGGAACTAAAGGAAACAAGCGTGAGGGGTAGGGTGATGGTGTTCAAATCTCCCACGCTCCAACTAGCCACACACCCATTAGTTGGATGCAGGTAGCCTTACACGCAAAATGAACTTTTGACCAAAAACACACCTTAAATCCTTAATTGCCCAAAATAGTACCATACTAAAAGATCCCAAAAAATGCCAAAATACCATAAATAGATAGGAAGTTAATTGAAATTCGTTGAAAATCATGGAAACAAGCATTAAAGATTAAAAGATATAAGAAATAATGAAAAGATCCATTGCATGTCTGTCGAGTTTGTAGGTCAAACAGACACATATTGCAATATGAATGGATCAAGTCAAATATTTAGAGTTTTTAAACTTTTTGGTGAAAATTGTGTCCAAATTAGAAAATCTTGAAATCTGTGTTCATTGTAGTGAGACTATTCTAAAGTTTTTGTTTTGATACGTTTCCCTCAAGTTAATGTTTATGAATTAAAATTATAAGGCTGAAGACATCTCTAATCATACATGTATGTATAAAAGTTAAACGGATGTGACATTGATATTATAAAATAATAAAAGTATTAAATTGATGTGACTTTGATATCATAAAAAAATAAAAGTAAAGAAGGAAAGACTACTAGACGCCTAATCTTAACTTCACAAAATTTTAGGTTTTATTAGAACAAACTTTTTAGAGAAAATTACGTTTTATATGGTGTGGTTTAGTTAAAATTATGAATTTTGTTTTCTTGTTTTTTACAGGTTATATCCCTCTTAATCTCTTCTTGAACTATTGGTCCATCATCCACTTAAAATGAATTGAACTAATTTAATTTTTGTGTATATTATTTACAAATATGTAACAATAATTGACCAAAATAAACACCACCAACACTTCTCGATCGTTGCAACTAGAAATCACATGCACACGCAAACATTAACTTTGGAGTTAATTACATAAATGGTCATTTAGTTGTAATTGAATTTAACTTTTAGTCTTTAAATTTAAAAATTGTAAAAATAGTCACTCCGGTTGTCATTTTGTTTCAGTTTCGATCCTTTATGCTAGTTGGCATAAACTTTAACCGTTAGTCAAAAGATATTTTCATCATTTCTTGTCTTATCTTCATCGCCAAACAAGTTTTCCCTGTTAGAATGATTTCGAAACAAGTCCATTTAAAGACTATGTTTAAACTTGTTACCAAACACCCTTTATCAATTTTCGTTTTCTATTAAACAAATCTAATTTAATGTTTGTTTGGAATCCGAACTTCAACTCTCTATCTCTCTAATACCGGCCACCGCCACTACCCCTCTTTTGATCTTCAAACTTCTCCCCCCCCCCCTTAACCATTCTCGACACCACAACTCCGGTCCAACATCAGCACCACCAACACACTCCTCCCCCATTGACCACACTCGGTCGATCGCCGGCCACCGCCTTATGACCGCTACCGTACACCACCAAACCTCACCAAAATCTTCACCATTTTTGTTGGTTTTTGCTTCTTTGTGCTCAGATTTCTCCTCAAAGATCATTTGGTGCACTTAGTTTTTAAACTATCATTATGTTTGTATGTTGTTACAAACCTGATTTGGTATATGAACTTGAAAACTGAACTAAGATGTCTAAATTTTTTTTGGCTTCACCATTGCTGTTCAAGTAGAAAGCTATTACCCAGATCTCAAACTTCACATCACCATTTTAATGTTGTTGTTTTGAGTTTTTGTGACCCTTTGGTGTGAACGTAGATCGCAAATCTAAGCCCAATTTTCGAACTATACACTAGTGAAGCTGTATAGTTGATTGTTGATTTTCATAGTTGACGGCCTTCGTCATGAATCCACCAACCACTTCACGAACTTAGTTGATTGTTGATTTTCTGTCGGTGATTCCCGAAAGGCCAGTTGAAGGTCGATGAATGGAGGTCAACAAAAGATAAATCGGTGGTTTAGATCTGAAGACAGATTGAAGGCAGATGATTAAAGATGGATAGGTCGATTGAAGGTTGTTGTGTTCATATGATCCGATTTTGTGATCTTGCTTTTATGTGTTCTCAAGCATGATTTTTTTAGATTTGGTTTCAGATTTGATTCTTGTTACTTGACTAATTTCAAGTTTGATTGAAGGTTTTAGGGTTCTTCTGGGTTTTTGCTTATCAAGTTATCACATATTTGGTTCATATGGGTTTTTGTTCATCTTCTTACATTTTTTTAGGGTTTCTCTAGATTGTTTATTTAGGATTTCAAACCCAGCTTCAGTAATTACAAGCTTATCCACAACATATTTGTTTGAACTATTTATATATAATTAAAATCTTAATTTAGGCTAAAGAATAGTTAAATTTTAATTATATAATTTGTTTTACTAAATAATATATTTAATATGATTAAATGTAATTAGAAAGTGAAATAAGAACAAAGGGAAAGGAAATAGGCAAAATGATGTTTGGTAACAGGTATAAAGTATAGAAAGACCAAAATTCCCTTTTAACTATCTGTCAAAGTTAACACCAGTTAGTCTAAAGGACCAAAAGTGAAACAAAATGACTATTTTCATAATTTTTGAAATTAAATAACTAAAAGTGAAAATCAGTGACAACCATAGGGACCACTTTTGTAATTAACTCTTAACTTTGGTATTTTTGCACGTACATAGTCATCAAACTCTAACCTAAATCCGCATACAGAAAACACACACAAACACAAATACATCGGTTGCAGATAGAGGAGGTCTATGAGTACATGTGTGATTAGATCAATTTCAAGTCAGTGCCGTCTTAAGGGGCGGGATACCCGGGCAACCGCTCAAGACCCATGGCCTAATTATATATATATATATATATATATATATATATATATATATATATATATATATGTAACGAAATATAGAAAAAAGGCCCAATTTCTTAGGCTCAACATCTTAAATACAGAATTAGAAATTAAAATAGCAATCCGCTTGTAAATCATGGATGCATAGCAACCTCGTAGAGGAAAAAAAGGGAAATCATGTTGCAGCAACCTATTTGGCTATGGATCTGAAGCTATTAATTGGTGATTAGTTTTCCGTTCGCCCTTTTGTTCTTTGCAAATGATGAAACGTAAAAACAAATCATAATTATAAATCACTCAATCAGAATTATTTGGTCTTTTCTAAACATAGTAGGCAATTTCTTATAAAATGATCTGATCATCGGAAATTCACATCCTATAATTTCAGAGTTGGTGATTTCGTAGGCTGTAGGCATTTTCAGATTTTGTATTTTAGTCGGTGACTTGCAATTTTATATTGTTTTCATTTTTTAGTGAGACGATATATCAACCCTTTGAATAAGTATAAAAATAGAATTTTTGTAGATGGTAATAAATTTCTTAAAAATAAGTGTATCACGTACATTATCAGATTTTATCATTTGAGTGAAACTCAAGAATTTTAGTAATTAATTTGTATTTGATCTTTATTTCTTAATTTCAGTTTATTGTTGCTTGTTTTGGTAATCAATTTATATTTGAATAATTGATTTCTTGCAAAGTTGCAAAATAACACATAGTGAGAATCCTACGATCATTTCAAAATTTAGGCTTCAAAGTTCAATTGTTTAAACTTTAATTAAACAACTATAAAGTTTCTTTTATCTTTGATTTCTTGTTTGGGTTATTGATTATGATTATTAGTTAATTAATTTGTTTAGTTACCTAAAATCACTTACTTCAGGTTAATTGGTTACTTTATATCACTTGCTTGAAATTTAATCACTTGATAGCATAATTCTAAAAAGCTCGCTTTGGCTTCGCCATGGCTCCGTCATGCCTTGAGGCTTGACCATGCCGCCACAACATAGTCCAAGGCTTGGATGTAAAGCTTGGCGTACGCTAAGGTCCTGCTTGACATGTCTTTATTTGTTATAAGCCGTGCTTTTTTAAGCGTCTTAGAGGTATTGAGTCATACGAGTCAAATAATTATAGTTATTTGGTTATAAGAATTGTTGAATACACTAAAAACAAAGAAAAAGATTGATGAACTACATTATAAACATATAATTATGTGTTTATAATATTTGTTTGTATAATTTTATATACATAATTAGAATATATATACAAAATTTTCGCCTAAAGTCGCACCTTATGAGATGTCGTGATCTCGCCATGGCTTCTAAGGCTTGCGGCTTGACCTTTCCGCCACGCCACACCTCGCGTTATTTAGAACATTGATAGCAACTTTAATCACTTGATATCAACTATCAAATTTGTTGATATCACTTATTTGAAATCTTGAAACACTTGAAAATTAGCCAAATATTATTGATAATGAGTTAATTAGTTTACTAGTTATTTACTTTATTAGATAAATACGTTACTTGAATCACTTGTTATCAAGTTAATTATTTTGTTTACTTAAATACCTGAATCACTTAATAATTAATTAATAAATCAAGTTTTCTAAAATGCATTTATGTTGTAGTTAAAAAGGAAATAAAAGAAAAGAATTTGAAAACCTAAAACGGTCTCAAAGAGAGTAAATGAATATAATTATAAAAAATTTGAAAACCTAAACAATTGTAAGTTTCTTATTAAGCGTTTTTATGTATTTTAGTTTTTTTGTCGTAAATTTTAGCATTTTAAGAGGCCCTTTTTTTAGTTTTGTCCCGGACCCAAAAAATATTTGAGACGACCCTGTTTCGAGCTACCACTAGAAATCGATTAGAGCTTCGATTTTCTACGTGGAGATTGAAGATAAGGATAAAGAAGAGGATGCTGAAATCTAGTTGTTAGTCCCAGATTGAATACGCAACAACAAATGTTTGTAGAAGGGGGGTTGAATACAAACTTTAGCTTTTAAAAATTAAAGACACACTTATATATTTTTATATAATTCTTATTGATATGAATCAAGAATTACATGTACTAGAAGCGGAAATTCTAAGTACAATAAAAGGTGGCAATCAATTTGTCTAACACATAGACAAGCGAACTCTAAAACAACTAATGTATTTAGAGTGTTCAACATATGAACAAGTTTGATTCTACACAATGCTTATACTCTACAAAATTTCTCAACTGATGAGATTTTCTTTTAGTGTAGTAGAGACTTCAATGTTGTATTGTGTTATTTAGTATTGTCGGTTTGCATGTCCACCATGCATGAGTATATATAGAAATCTTGGTGGATCCGGTTGCATGAAGGTAAGAGACAAAGAGGATGTGGAAATATAATATTTTAATTGTAAAGGTAGTGGGTGAAAAGTAAAGTTACTTTAATCAAATATTTTGATAAAAGTAATTGTACTTTTCTGCAAAAGTGCAACCCATTCACAATATAAAATATTAAAATCCACATCTACTGTCGTGTAGAAGTATCTTTCCCTTTCCATGATTATACTTTAATCAACACCATGCTTCTGATTGATTTGACTTTACCAAGTATGGGATGACCAGCCATACTTAGTTGTTTGAACAAATCTTCAAGATCTTCGTCTTCTTCTTCTTGTCAAGGACAGCAGCAAGGAGTTTCTTATACTTGGCTTCATAATCAATCTTGCCCTCCTGCTTTTGAACAGATGAAGAACCAGTGTTATATTTGGACTTACAGTCACTGGATATGTGTCCAATCTTGCCACACTTATAACACTCTACTGAGGAGGCATCAAAAGTGGATTTGGGCTTGACAAATTTTGATGACCTCTTGCTGAACCTCTTGACACCCTTTCCCTTCTTGAAAGGTCTGAACTTCTTAACCAGCATAGCTACACCTTCAATTAACTCCTCCAGATTACTTTCCTCACTATCCTTCTCCTCATCACTTTCTCCAGCACTCTCCTATCTATCTCTTTCTTCATCAGAACCAGAATCAATAGCTGCAAAGCTTCTCATCTTTGTATCTCTTGATACAAGGGCAGTTGGTGCAGCTTTCACAACCTCCTTCATCTTCTTGGATGACAACTTCCTTTGTTTGACTGATTGCTCATGGTTGAGTAAGTTACCATAGAGAGCAACCAGAGACATTCCCTTAATCTTTTAACTATGTCTTAGAACAGTGACAAAGTGATCCCATGTTTCAGGAAGGGAGTCTAGAAACTTGTTCACCAAGACAAAGTTGCTCTTGGTTATGTCTGCCCTTTTCAATTCATTAACTAGGCAGTTGAACTTGGTGTATGTCTGTGTAAGACTCTCACCTTTCTGAGCAAAGAAGAATTCATACTCTCTGTTGAGGAGGAGCTTCTTGTTCTCCTTCACCTCTTCAGTCCCTTCATATGCAACTGTGAGTGTATCTAACATCTCTTTTGCAGAAGAACAGTTAAGCACTTGATGATAGATTTCATTGGGTAGTGCAGAGACAAGAGTTGATCTAGCCTTAACATCTAGGCTAACCAACCTCTTATCCTCATCTGTCCACAGATGCATGGGTTTGGTAATGATTCTTTCAGTTGTAGAGGTTTGATCTTCAGATTCTGATGGAATAGATAACACTGATGTTGGAACATAAGGACCATCAGTGACTATTTCAAGCATTTGGATATCAAGGGTGGATAAGAAAAGATGTGCTCTACTTTTCCACATGAAGAAATTTTTAGCATCAAACATGGGACATCTTGTTAAGGACCCAGTGTTTGAAATATTCATATTGTTTGCGGATGAGGCCATATTGAGAGGGGTAGACGCAGTTGTAGAGTAAGCAAAACAGATCTAGATATTGATTATCTAACCTGCTCTGATACAAGTTGTTAGCCCCAGATTGAGTACACAACAACAAATGTTTGTAGAAGGGGGGGTTGGATACAAACTTTAGCTTTTAATAATTAAAGACACACTTATATAATTTTATATAATTCTTATTGATATGAATCAAGAATTACATGTACTAGAAGCGGAAATTCTAAGTACAATAAAAGGTGGCAATCAATTTGTCTAACACATAGACAAGCTAACTCTAAAACAACTAATGTATTTAGAGTGTTGAACACATGAACAAGTTTGATTCTACACAATGCTTATACTCTACGAAATTTCTCAACTGATGAGATTTTCTTTTAGTGTGGTAGAGACTTCAATGTTGTATTGTGTTATTTAGTATTGTCGATTTGCATGTCCACCATGCATGAGTATATATAGAAGTCTTGGTGGATCTGGTTGCATGAAGGTAAGTGACAAAGAGGATGTGGAAATATAATATTTTAATTGTAAAGGTAGTGGGTGAAAAGTAAAGTTACTTTAATCAAATGTTTTGATAAAAGTAATTGTACTTTTCTGTAAAAGTTCAACCCATTCACAATATAAAATATTAAAGTCTACATCTACTGTTGTGTAGAAGTATCTTTCCCTTTCCATGATTGTACTTTAATCAACACCATGCTTCTGATTGATTTGACTTTACCAAGTATGGGATTGCCAGCCATACTTAGTTGTTTGAACAAATCTTCAAGATCTTCGTCTGTTTGAGGTATCATTATCCTTTTCCAGAGGATAAGGTCAAACCTTTTTGTCTCATGCTTGATCCAAAAAGTGCATTTTACTTTTACAAACAAAGACCTAAGGCATAATAGAACACACATGTTCTGCCTTTTACATATGACTTACAATCTGAAAAGATAGAGTAGATTTGACATTTTTCATGACTCAGCTAACAGATTGTACTAGGAACTCTGATATTCACTACTCAGTTGACAAAATATATCAGTTGATCACTTTTTGCTAGGACTCAGTTGACACATATTGCTCAGCTGATCATATAGATGCTCAGCTGATCAATAGTAAGCTTAGGAGGACATAAGCTCATGTATTTGGATGATCAGTTGATCAAGAGTGCTCAGCTGATCAATCAAATACATCAGTTTGTGAGGAGAGATGACTTGTGTAAAGGAAGACTTACTTAGCTGATGCTCTGGGCCTCACCTGATCCAATTGTTCACTCAGCTGATAGAGTAGGCACTCAGCTGATCAAATTCTTCACTCAGCTGATCACTTTCTTCACTCAGCTGATCAATCTGTTTATTCAGCTGATGGAATATTTTCATCAGCTGATCAATCTGTTTATTCAGCTGATGGAATATTTTCATCAGCTGATCAACAATTTTGCTCAGCTGATAGACTGTTTTCCTCAGCTGATGGTCTTCTTTACTTGTTTTCTTCATCTGATGCTCCTTGGCAGATACATTGAGTAGGATCTGATGCTCAGCTGATGGCTTATTTTCCTCAGCTGATGGTTTCATACTTAGCATCTTTTTACATAAACTGATTCAAACAACACATGTTTGAATTCTTTCTAAGTCATACTGAATGTAGGGTTTGGTTATCATCAAATCCTATGTTTTAGGATATGCAGAGTTGATTATTAGGGTGAAGTGATTATCTCCCCAACAATCTCCCCCTATTTGATGATGACAAAACCTTTTTCTTTTTAAAGAATCAGTTTGACTTCGAATACAAAAGATTTGAACTTTTAAGTACATTTGGCTACCTAGCTATCTGTTTTTGGTAGCTCTTTTTATTTGAACCTTGTTCTGTTTTTGGTTTCTTTTCTAATGTTCCATTTTGTTCTGTTTTTGTGGAATCTTTTTCTGTGTTGTACCATTTTGTTTCTGTTTTTGTGGTATCTTTTCATTTTTCCATTTTTATATGTTTTCGATTTTCTGATATACATAAACATCACTTGAAATAACAGAATAAAGAAATGTACATAAGTGTTTACATAGATTAACTACTAACTAACTATTCTATAATGTACAATTAACTAAATAATAACAAAATCTTCAGAGTTAGAAACAGTCTTCAATCATCCCACCAAGGTTCTTCTTTAACTTCAAAATCTTTGGCATGGGGATCAACTTCAGCTAAGACTTCACATTGGGCTTGAACAAGGGCTTCAAAGTTTTCATTTCTAGTTCTGCCTCTTGTAGATATCCTTAGCCCAAATAGAAACTTTTTGCTAGCTTTAAGGATTTCATACTGTCTAAAGAACCTCCATGTGCCAGCTCTATCCAAAAAGAATATACCTTCAACAGGCATAATTATAAACTTGTACAGCTCAGGAGTGATGTTCAGTGGAAGAGAAGTGTTGAGACCCTCAAAATCTGATAAGAATTCATGCTGGGGTAGTACCTCTCTTAGCTCAAATGGTTTGAAGGGCTTAGAGCCTTTCTTATGAAGATTATCAACTGTGTGCACATGCCTGTAATAGTCATCTGGAGTGAAGGCTCTTTGTGACACAGCTAGAGCTATCCAATTCTGAATTTTCTGAATGAATTGAACTTTGAGCTTTGACTTGGATTTGAAGAGAAGGTACAGGATCTCAACTAACTCTGTGAACCCATATATGTGACACCTCTCATAGGATACAACTTCACAGCTGTTGAAGTTGTTCTGTCTTATTGCTTTGAGGTAGGGTTCACCATCACCTTTATGGACAGTGGCTCTTGTTATTGGAGTTGGTTTTGTTCTGTTTCTCAGAATATTAATTCTTTCTCTGAAGCTTTGAAGTCTTTGTTGACTTAGGTTGATGGGAGCAGATAAATCAAGGTTGAAGAGGGTTTTGATGGCATCCGCATGGGATCTAGCTTTGAGTAGTTCAGCCTGAGATTTTTCCCTTGCCAATTTGTGTTGAGCAGCAGCTTGATTTTGACTTTGTTCTATGCTAGCTCTTTGGCTTGGTAGATTTCTTCAACTGAAACACCCAATGCTTGAGCCATTTGAGCATTCTCCCTTTCTTCCTTTTCTTTAAGAGCAAGCTCCCTTTTCATTTGATCATCTGTCATATTTTGTTTGCCTTTATCCTTAGGAGCAGATAGGGTAGATTGGACTGGTGGAGCAGATGGCTTAGGGCTTTGTCTTCTTCTTCTGAGGATGTCAGAAAGTCGAGTATCATCCTCATCATCAGAATCAGACTCTATGGTGATTGGTGGAGAGCAACCCTCAGCAACTTTTCTTTTACGTTTTGGCTTGTTTGCCATCCTTTTCAACCTTTTTGGAAACCTTTGCTCCCCCTCAGAAGATGCTTTTTTTTAATGGGTGAGGGAGCTGTTGCTTTGGGTGCTTCCTGCTGCATGATTTTTGAGACAGTTTCAGCATAAGCAGCATCAATATCCTCGGAGTCAGGATCATCCTCCCTTGAAGAACTTGAGAATTTCTCCCCCTTTTTGGCATCATCAATAGGAGGAGGGGAGTCACCTGCTGCAGGCTTATGGGATGGGGTAGGGACAGGGGTAGGGGTATGGGTTGAGGTAGGGGTAGAGGTAATTTTAGAGAGCTGAAGGGAGAGGTCATCCTTGAGATCTTTAATGGCTTTCCACAATGAGAGATGACTCATTCTGGATTGTTCTGTTAAGGTTTCTATGTCATCAAGGATTCCTTTGAGAAAGGAAGGCATTGGAAGGAGTTGTTCAGGAATAGGTACAGAAATGTTTGGGTTGATTGGGCGTAGGGTTTGAAGTTGGGATAGGAGGTTGGATATGGTTTGGTTTAGGGTAGATATAGTAGATTGAGGAAGGATGAGAATTGGTGGTTGAGAGGGAAGAAGGGTAGAAAGATGGTCTATTTTAGTAAGGATTGGGGTAAGATTAATGGGTACAGGGGAGGGTGTGGGTGGGGTTTTTAGAGACTCAATGTCTTTGGTAAGTTGAGACAATTGAGCAGAGATTTGGGTTTGGAAGGTTTGGGTTAGTTGATCAAGGTTTTGGTGAATTGTCTGGATAAGGGTAAGGTTTGGGGTTTGGGTAGATATGGATGGGGTAGAGGTGGAAGGAGTAGATAGAGGTTCAAAGAAGTTGGGTAAGGTTTGTGTCCCCTCATTTGAGCCTTGGTGTATAAGCTCAAATTCATTGGGAAAGAGAGTTGAGCCCTGTGCAAATGGTTGGTTTGTACCACTAGCATTGGCAGGCTGTGCAAGTGTAAGAATTGAATTAATAATAGGTGCAAGGTAAGTGGACTGAGTGTAGGGTGCACTCAATAACAGGGAATCCCTTATTGGATCCACATTCTGTTGGGAGAATGTAGATGGTATAGGCTGACTCAATTGAGGGATAGACACAGTGTGACCTTGGGTTGAGGTCTGTCTTTCAATGAGATCAACCTGTTGGGAGGTTGTCTCAGCTAGCGGTTTAAGTCCCATTTTTACAGATGTATCCTGTTGTGAGGATACATCCACTGTCTAAAAGGTTGCAACATCCAATTGCTCCCCCTCAACATGAGGAAGGGTAATTGGAGTTGAGGTCAGAGGTGTGGATTGCACTCCCTCAAATTGCTCATAATGAGTCACTTCCGGTGACCTTGTATATATGGGGCTACAGATAGGAGTAGAACTAGTGACCACATGAGGTTCACTAGAGCTTGGCTGTTGGATAGGTGTATGGACTGGAGAAGAGGATGGGCTATCAAAGGTTGGGACTACCATTTGAATATCCTCAGAGGTGGAATCAGTACTGTCCTTACTTTAGGACATGATGTGCCTACTTCTGTCAATGAGCTCCAGAAGTTGCTCAGAGATCTCTTGTTCTTGGGCATCACCATCATCACCAAGAGGACTTAACTCCATTGGACTGATAGGAGCAAAATCACTAGCATCACCATCACCAGCATCATCATCATCATCCTTAGAGCCAGTGTGGCTTTCATCAGCATCATCATCACCATCATTATCATCATCATTTTCATCACCATCATTATCATCATCATTTTCATTGTCGTTTGTAGCATCTATCAGCTCTTGCATTTGGGCAGCGATTGGAGGACCTCTGTTTGCCTTTAAGAAATGGAATATCTTTTCACCCATGGCAGGGACAGGTATATGCTCAAGATGTTCGATTAAGCCCACATAATCATCCTCTCCAATCTCCCTCATAGCTATCAGGCTCAATAGTCTAATGTAGGGCACTGCGACCTCGATGATTTCTTGTTGGTGCTCTGGGTGATTTTATCAATAAGGTCCGAAAATATCACTTGAGCAAAGTCGATATTTACCCCGAAGACTAGGGCATAAAGCACAAGGAGCTCAGTTTGATTGATGAGATGATGGCTTCCAGATTTAGGACCGAAGCAACGTATGACCACGTTGGCCAAATACTTCCATGGATGAGCGAGAGCAGAGACTTTGACTTGACCATGCACTACAGGTTCATTGTAGCCGATGGTGTCTAAAACGGTTTGAACTTCTGCTCTGGAGGGAAAAGCGGTGTACGGTGGGAAGTTAGGAATAGAAGAGGCTTCACTAAGGGTTTCGGTGGTGATCTGGAGATGATAGTTTCCTTGGGCTAGGGTGCAGCGGATGGTGTTGGTGTTTAGGTTATAGGTTACGGAGTACCATAGTTCACCGATAATGGTAGGGTAAATGTAGTGTGGATCAGCGGTAAGACTTTCAAACAGGTGATGGGCTTGAAGGAACTGAACCATTGGTTCATAACCTTGGTTTTCTCGCGAGGCAGGGATGGTGGTGCAGAGTAGAATGTTGTTGGGAGTTATATTCATCGGTTGATTTGGTGCAACATTCTCACCAGGGTTAACAGCTGGGTCTGGAATATAGGTGGCCATTTGGTAGGGATGATTAACAGTGAGTATCGAGAGAGAAGGTAGGATAGTTCTTTGTAGAGAGAGAGAGAGAGGGAATTTGGAAAGTTTGAACAGGTAAAGGTGAATGAGAGAGAAATGTGGATATTTATGAAGATTAGTTAACAGAGATCATTAGATACTGACAAAAGATCTAATGGAAAACAAATTAAATAGCTATTAAATGAAAACTGACAAACGGAGTAAATAACTAGGGTTAAAAAGCATTAAGTGATTGTAAAAAGTGAAAATTTACTAAGTGTAGAATCATCAGCTGATCAAGGAGAGTATCAGCTGATGAAAAACTATTAGTTGAGGGGTATCAGCTGATGGAAAACTATCAGCTGATAGTGAGAATTTGGGTATCAGTTGAGCATGTCTTCCTTATCTTAAAGTGGTCAACTGAGTAAATTTGATTAGCTGATAGGCATCAGCTGAGCATAGTTACTCAGTTTACACAAATCAAGTAAGACTTAGATATGCTTAGATAAGTATCTTATAATTTTCAACACTTATAAATTGACACAAACTAAATTACCACTATTCTAAACTAAAAATTTAGCATACCTAGTTTGGATATTAGGAAGTTGAACCTTGCTTCATCTAATGGCTTTATGAATAAATCTGCAAGTTGTAAATCAGTGTTGATGTAGTGCAAAGTTACCTTCTTCTTTTGCACATTATCTATGAGAAAATGATGTCTGATTTCAATATGATTTGTTTTTTAATGCATGACTGGATTATTTGAGATGGAGATTGCACTTGTATTGTCACATAGAATTGGGGTGTCTTCAAACTTCATATCATAATCAAGTAGTTGATTTTGTAACCACAAAATTTAAGCACAACAGCTTCCTGCAGCAATGTATTCTGCTTCTGCAGTTGATGTTGACACTGAATTCTGTTTCTTACTAGACCAACTAATCAATCTTCCTCCTAAAAGTTGACAACCACCTGAAGTACTTTTTCTGTCTAATGTGCATCCTGCAAAATCAGAATCAGAATATCCAACTAACTCAAAATCTGAGTCTTTGGGGTACCAAAAACCAAGATTAGGAGTTCCTTTGAGATATCTGAATATTCTCTTAACAGCAGCAAGATGTGATTCCTTAGGATCTGCTTGATATCTTGCACAGAGACATGTTGAAAACATTATATCTGGTCTACTTGCAGTGAGGTATAAAAGTGACCTAATCATTCCTCTATAAGTAGTAATGTTCACTGATTTGCCATCAGTGTCCTTTCCTAACTTAATAGAAGTAGACATAGGTGTTTTCATTGAAGAACAGTTTTCAAAATCAAACTTCTTGAGTAAATCTTTGACATACTTTGTTTGATGAATGAAAATACCATCAACCTCTTGTTTAATTTGCAAACCAAGAAAATAGTTTAACTCACCCATCATGCTCATTTGATAATTATCAGACATGAGTTTAGAAAACTTTTTGCATAGTTCCAAATTAGTAGATCCAAATATTATATCATCTACATATATCTGCACAAGTATCACATCACCTTTGTACTTCCTAATAAATAAAGTGCTCTCTATGCATCCTCTTGTAAAACCTTTGTTAATGAGAAAAGAAGAGAGGGTATCATACCAGGCTCTTGGAGCTTGCTTAAGACCATATAAAGCTTTGTTTAGAAAGTAAACATGATCAGGTAAGCTTGACTCCTCAAAACCAGGAGGTTGTTTGACATACACCTCTTCTTTCAAATCGCCATTCAGAAATGCACTCTTCACATCCATTTGAAACACTTTGAAGCTTTTGAAGGCAGCATAGGCTAGGAATAGTCTGATAGCTTCCAATCTTGCAACAGGGGCAAATGTTTCATCAAAATCAATACTTTCTTCTTGACTGTACCCCTGTGCCACTAGCCTTGCTTTGTTTCTGATGATTTGCCCATTTTCATCTAGCTTATTTCTGAACACCCACTTTGTTCCAATGATGGATTTATCCTTTGGTTTGGGTACCAAAGTCCATTCATTATTTCTTTTGAATTCTGCCAGTTCCTCTTGCATGGCAGACACCCAGTGAGGATCATTGAGAGTTTAATCAACCTTCTTTGGTTCAATCATTGAGACAAATCCAGAATACAAACATATGTTGCAAGCTTTTGATCTTGTTCTAACTGGATCATCTATGTTGCCTATCACCAAATTATGAGGATGGTGCTTGAGGTCTTTGAAGGCTTTTTGGATTTCTTGGGAATTGGGATTCATTTGGATTTGGGGAGAAGAAGTTACATGTTGGCTATCAGCAGTAGAAATGAGTTCATTTTGAGTGGTTGATATAACTTCATTATTGCAATCTGTAGGTATCTCTACTGAAGAGGGAATGAGTGATATGGAATTGGAATCCAATGATGTTGAGTCATTTTCCACATGATACAGTAGAGGTATAGGATTGGATGAGGATGGTTGTACATGGTTAAAAACTTGGATAGGAACAGGTTCATCTGTATCATGAGCAGCTGGTGGAGAGGGATCTACTTGCTCTGGTGGAACTTCTCCAGTTTGCATAAGATCATTAAATTCTTCACCTGAAACATGATTAGAAGAACATGAAGCAACAAAGTCATTTTCATTAAAACTTACATTGATAGATTCTTCTATGACTTTGGTTCTGAGGTTGTATACTCTGTATGCTTTAGAAATCACAGAGTAACCTACAAACACTCCTTCATCAGCTTTAGGAGCAAACTTCTGCAATTGATCTTTGTGATTAAGTATGAAACATTGACAACCAAAGATATGCAGAAAGCTGATGCTTGGCTTCCTTCCCTTGAGCACTTCATATGGAGTTTTGTTGTGCCTCTTGATAATAAGGGACCTGTTTTGTGTGAAATATGCACAGCTTACAGCTTCAACCCAGAAATTAAATGTTAACCCACTTTCACACAACATGGTTCTGGCAGCCTCAATCAATGTTCTGTTTCTTCTTTTAGCTACACCATTTTGTTGTGGGGTTCTTAGAGCAGAAAAGTTTTGAGATATCCCTTTCTCATCACAGAAAGATTCCAGAGTTTGATTTCTGAATTCAGTTCCATGATCACTTCTAAGACTCCTCACCAAATTGCCATTCAACACTTCCATCTTCTTGATAAAACAGATAATCTCTTCAGCAGCCTCACTCTTTGCTTTAAGAAAGAAAACCCAAGTATATCTTGAGAATTCATCAACCAATACAAGAGCATACTTACTTCCACCAATACTAGCAGTTGCAACAGCACCAAAGAGATCCATGTGCAACATATAGAAAGGTTCTGTAATTGAGAAGGCTTGCTTGGATGGAAATGATATCTTATGCTGCTTTCCCTTCTCACAAGCAGTGCAAGGTTTAGGCTTAAGATAAGTCAGTGAAGATAGTCCTGACACTAGTTCACCCTTGCTCAACTTGTTGATGTTTTTGAAATTAAGGTGGGAAAGCCTCTTGTGCCACATCCAGTTTGTATCCTCATTATTCTTGGAGTACAAACATGTTTCCTTTGAAGGGTCACCAGAGGACATGTCAAGTGTATACACATCCTTGGTTCTCTTGGCACTGAACACTGTATTACCTTATTTATTTATGATGGAGCCTCCTGTCTTTGTGAAGTGGACTTCATTATCTCCATCACACAATTGACTTATGCTTATGTGATTATATTTCAGCCCTTTGACATATGAAACTTTTGACAGCTTGAGGTTCCCATTATGAAGCTCACCAAAGCCTTTAGTTTGCCCATGGTTGTTGTCACCAAAAGTCACCCTTGGACCTTTCTCTTTCTTGTAGTTACTGAGCAAAACCTTGTTACCTGTCATGGTTCTTGAACATCCACTGTCAAGAAACCAAGAACCAACACCCTGCACAGATTTGAATGAAAGAAGAGTTAGTGACACACGTAGGAATCCACTACTCAGTAGATCCCTGTGGAATGCACCTAGCTTTCCACTTCATCTCAGGTTTCTTATGAATGGGAGGAGTGACTATGTCATCATTACAACTCCTCTGTCTTGAATTCCCTTCTAAAGAACATTCAAATGCCTTATGCTCTTTGCTTCCACATTTATAACATTTTTGAGATTTTGTGGTCTTGGGGCATTGAGCAACATGGTTTGAATGCCTATGAGATTTCTTGTCAGTCCTCATTTGATTAATTTGACCATTCAGCTTATGAAGCTTATCCTGTAAATTTCTTAGGTCTTTATTTACAGGCACCTTAGATTGATCTTTGTTTTTGGAAGGTTTTTGACCAATCTTTGGAGTGGCAGAAATGGGAACAATGTGAACATCATCCTTTTTACTCATAGTTTCTTCTATTGAAAGAGAGTTGATTACTTCTAGATCAACTAATTGTTGAGAAGATGAGCTATGATCAGCTGACAGGTTATCAGTTGAGCATTTATCATCTACTAACCTATCAGCTGATGGAGTAATATTAGCTAATGATTCTTCAGTTTGTGAAATGCTAAGAATTAAGTCATCTGTTTTTAAGGTTTGACAACATAATGTCTCTGAGGTCTCAACTAATGATTCCTTTCCTTTAATCACATCCTTTGACTTTGTGTTATTAGTATTTTTACATTCTGAAATCTTACTAGAGGATGATTCAACAGAAGGAATAATTGATTCTTTTGAGTGGGAACTCTTGCTTCTAACAAACTTATTTGTGAACACACTTTTGCCTTTAACAGTCTTGTGAAAGGTCTGTGGCAAGATGTCAGCTTTGTCTAAGATATTAAGGTTCTTACTAGAATCAACATAGTTAGCAGCCTTAGAGTAATTTCCACCAATAATAGCTTGAACTTGTTTGGGTATCTGCTCCTTGACACACTGAGTGGTCTTTTCTGCAAATACACGCCAAGACTTTACTACTTTTTGGAGGTCATTAAACTTTTTGGTTGCTTCACTAGTTTCTTTTACTAAGATCTCATTAAGTATCTTTTGATTAGCTAGTTCATCATTTAAGATTGTTATCTGCTTAAGTTCCTCATCCTTAAGAATTAACTTTTCCTTTAGTGATTCTATTTCTAGTTTTAGCTTCTTCTCTCTTTGAATAGCAGACTGGAAATCAATACACAAGTAATCAAACATAGATCTAGATATTGATATTGTTTGCGATATTGATATTGTTTGCGATATTCATATTGTTTGCGGATGAGGCCATATTGAGAGGGGTAGACGCAGTTGTAGAGTAAGCAAAACAGATCTAGACATTGATTATCTAACCTGCTCTGATACCAGTTGTTAGTCCCAGATTGAGTACACAACAACAAAAGTTTGTAGAAGGGGGGGTTGGATACAAACTTTAGCTTTTAAAAATTAAAGACACACTTATATACTTTTATATAATTCTTATTGATATGAATCAAGAATTACATGTACTAGAAGCGGAAATTCTAAGTACAATAAAAGGTGGCAATCAATTTGTCTAACACATAGACAAGCGAACTCTAAAACAACTAATGTATTTAGAGTGTTGAACACATGAACAAGTTTGATTCTACACAATGCTTATACTCTACGAAATTTCTCAACTGATGAGATTTTCTTTTAGTGTAGTAGAGACTTCAATGTTGTATTGTGTTATTTAGTATTGTCGGTTTGCATGTCCACCATGCATGAGTATATATAGAAGTCTTGGTGGATCTGGTTGCATGAAGGTAAGTGACAAAGAGGATGTGGAAATATAATATTTTAATTGTAAAGGTAGTGGGTGAAAAGTAAAGTTACTTTAATCAAATGTTTTGATAAAAGTAATTGTACTTTTCTGCAAAAGTGCAACCCATTCACAATATAAAATATTAAAGTCCACATCTACTGTCGTGTAGAAGTATCTTTCCCTTTCCATGATTTTACTTTAATCAACATCATGCTTCTGATTGATTTGACTTTACCAAGTATGGGATTGCCAGCCATACTTAGTTGTTTGAACAAATCTTCAAGATCTTCGTCTGTTTGAGGTATCATTATCCTTTTCCAGAGGATAAGGTCAAACCTTTTTGTCTCATGATTGATCCGAAAAGTACATTTTACTTTTACAAACAAAGATCTAAGGCATAATAGAACAACACATGTTCTGCCTTTTACATATGACTTACAATTTGAAAAGATAGAGTAGATTTGACATTTTTCACGACTCAGCTAACAGATTGTACTAGGAACTCTGATATTCACTACTCAGTTGACAAAATATATCAGTTGATCACTTTTTGCTAGGACTCAGTTGACACATATTGCTCAGCTGATCATATAGATGCTCAGCTGATCAATAGTAAGCTTAGGAGGACATAAGCTCATGTATTTGGATGATCAGTTGATCAAGAGTGCTCAGCTGATCAATCAAATACATCAGTTTGTGAGGAGAGATGACTTATGTAAAGGAAGACTTACTTAGCTGATGCTCTAGGCCTTAGCTTATCCAATTGTTCACTCAGCTGATAGAGGAGGCACTCAGCTGATCAAATTCTTCACTCAGCTGATCACTTTCTTCACTTAGCTGATCAATCTGTTTACTCAGCTGATGGAATATTTTCATCAGCTGATCAACAATTTTACTCAGCTGATAGACTGTTTTCCTCAGCTGATGGTCTTCTTTACTTATTTTCTTCATCTGATGCTTCTTGGCTGATACATTGAGTAGGATCTGATGCTCAGCTGATGGCTTATTTTTCTCAGCTGATTGTTCCATACTTAACATATTTTTACATAAACTGATTCAAACAACACATGTTTGAATTCTTTCTAAGTCATACTGAATGTAGGGTTTGGTTATCATCAAATCCTATGTTTTAGGATAGGCAGAGTTGATTATTAGGGTGAAGTGATTATCTCCCCAACACTAGTAATAATGAGTAGATGTCGGAATTCGGTGGTTATAGAGATTAGGAAGTTACGAGAGTGTGTGTGGTTTAGAAGTTTACTAATAAGAGCATAGGGTGTACTTCATGTGAAGCATCCCATGCTTCACACTACATCAGCGCCACTTCAGTACAACTCATCCCATGCTTCAGCCATGCTTAAACACCAGTACTACCTGTCTACCCACGCTTTGCACGCTTCAAACTTTTTTTTATTTATTTTTAAAATACTACATTTAATTTATTTTATAAACATTAACTAAATTACGAAATAAATAAAAATAATAAAATGTAAACAATGAAAAATTAAATAACCACTAATTTTTTATTTAATTAAACATCACGTAATGAAATTTAAGATTACATTAAACTAATAAATATATAAAAAAGAGTAAGAATTTATTCGTCTTCCTCATTATCGGATACTAGAGTGCTTATATGCTCAACTAAATCGGAACGTATATTATTATGTGTTTCACGACAATGTAGTTCACGAAGAGTCGTGTTTGAAATTTCGGTCATATCTGGACGGTGGTAGATCAGTTTTATCAAACACATAAATCGCTTGATTCTCGTCTTGTAATATTATGTTGTGTAATATTACACACGCGCACATGATATTGTGTATCTTTTTCGTAGACCACGGTCGTGCCGGATTTTGCAATATTTTCCGACGCGCTTTAAGATCACCGAATGCTCTTTCAATGTCCTTTCATGCCGACTCTTGAGCTTTTTTGAATTTTTTACGCTTGTCATCTTGTGGATACTGAAATGATTTGACAAATGTCTCCAATTCTGGATATATCCCCTCCACAAGATAATATCCATATTTGTAAGTAATCCCGTTCACTATGAAAGGACACACAGGACCTGTGGCGCTTAATACGTCGTTGAATATCGGAGATTGATTAAGAACGTTGATACCGTTATTCGAGCGACCCAGAAAAACGCGTGTCAAATTCATAAATCTTGAGATGTGACCACTTCAAGCATAAGCGTTGGATGCTCGTGATCATCCCACATATATTGTCCACGCCATTCTACCGGACAATTAGACCAAGCCCAATGAGTATAGTTGATACTTCCTAACATCTATGGGAATCCATGTTTGGATTCGTGATGCGCGTATAATTGTTGGATGTCGAAAAACGTAGGTCAATGTAAATACTCCTTGCCATAAACTTTACTCACCCATTTACAAAATTTTGTAACACTTCACGTGAGATCCGCTCCGACATATGTAAGTACTCGTCAAGCCCGTCGGGTGAGGTTCCGTAAGTTAATTGACGTATTGCAGAGGTACACTTCTGTAGCGGAGTAAAACCCTTCGGTCCCCGCACATCCCATATTTTTGTGTAAAATATGGGTTTGCAATTTGCAAGTCATCCACGATCCGCAAAAACAATTCTTTGGACATCCGAAATCGTCTCCTAAACGAACCTCCATCGAAAACATAATCCTCGTCAAAGTAGTCCTTCATAAGCAGGAGATGTGCCTCGTCATGCCGCATGTTCACCATTTTTCTTGTTTTTCTTAGACCACTTGACGTTCCTGCTGTTTTTAATATATAAAGCCGCTTGTGCAAACGTATCATAAATTATTTTATATCTCATGTATGGTTCCTCTTCGGATGATGATGATGATGATGATGAAGTAGAAGAAATAGAGCTTGATGACATTTTTTTGTGTTTGGTAAATAAAGGGAGTAGTATATAGAGAGAAAAAAAATTTATAAAGAGAAAAAATTTTTGGTGAGTTTTGAAGGAGAACTGAATATATATATGTGTGTGTGTGTTAAGTAAATTTTTTTTTAAATTTAACGGTCGTATGACCGTTCCTATTTTGAAATTAGCGAACACAATCGGCAATTGAAAGCGAAGAAGGTGTAGGTTTGCTCGGTACCGCCCCATGGGGGTGGTGTTAGGCTCGGTACCTCTCGGCCAAGTAAACAAGCCGAGGAGATGCTTGAGGTATACCTTGTACTCTAAAGGTTAGATACCGTTTAAAATTATAAAATTTAAGAAAAATAAATAAATTAATAAGAAAACAGAAAATTAAGTCATTTTAGGTAAAGAAAGAATTAATAATGCAAGAATATCACAATAAAGGAGTCTAAACCTGTAAAAGACCAACTACATAGACAAATATGGAGAATAATGTAATTTCTATTTTCATTCACCGTTTTGGGAAAACTATACGTACTGTTTGTAGTACCCATATTAGGTACTGTAGGGGCAACAAGGTAATTTTAACCTTATTATTTTAATGTTACTGTTTTCAATAATTATTAGCCTAAATAGCCCACAAAAAAAATTATGGGCGTCATCTCTTAATTTTTTTCCCGGACCATATTCTTAACAAATATCAGGGGCCAAAATATTTGCAAGACGCCAAAATCATTAGAACCCTAGTAACCTATCATTTCTTGGCGTCATTCACTGTTCATCCATTTGAGTAAGAAATACTTTCAGGTATGCATATATATTTTTTATTGATTGCTTAATCATTTATTAGACGTATTAATCCATAATCTATTCAATAGACTTCATTACATATGACTTTAATATTTTTTATGATAAGGTCGAATAATTAAAGTGGACATAGATTTGATGGATGGTACTTATAATGATGAATACCTTATGCATCATGAAAAAGAACAAGAAGAAATCAAAGTTTAACCAAGTTTGATTATAATACAAGAATAGTTTATCTAATTATATATAGATTTCGAGTTACACCTATCTTTCACATGTTGTTTTCTTATCTTAAATATGAGTAATTTTTTTATTCAATAACGTGAACTACATAATGAAAGTGAACATACATTCATAGATGATATCGAAAAAATGGTTATCTTATCGATCTATGATGAAGAAGAAGAAACTAATGTTGAACCAGGTTTGATTATATTTTTTATGCTTCATATATTATTCGTCATGAACAAAAATGAATTAAGGTTAAAACACGTTTGATTAAGATCCAACTTTTTGAGTTACATTGTTAGTCATAGTTTTTTATTTTTCGTTCTCGATCTTTTCATTATTAGTTGAGTTTCATTAAATACTGGTTTAACAAGTGAAATATGGTGTAGTGAATAAGGATATCTTCAGCATGAGGAAAATGGGAAGGACCGAGTGCTCTGTAATCGGTAAAAAGTTTGCCGATGCGGATTTCGCATACAATTTCTATAATGAGTATGGTCTTTATAGAGGTATTGGTATTAGAAAGCATTACCATAATAAACATGTAGCTACAAACGAAATATATTGGCACATATACGTTTGTAACAAACAAGGTTACAAAAATGATAAGCGAACATCTAATGATACGAAATGTCGTTGTATTAAACGGATAGGGTGTAAGGCCAGGATACGAGTGACTTTGTCAAAGCAAGGATTATGGGTTGTTGACAAATTTGATGATGAACATAATCATCCTTTAGATGAGACATCACATGTGCCAAAACAATGGTCTCACAAATTATTTCTTCCAAAGAATGTAGAGAACTTGTAACCATGTTGTCAAACGCAGGCTTAAAACCTAGGGAATAGCAAAAATAGTGAATGCGTATAGAGGCAACCAAGAGGATAAGCTAACAAGAATTCAATGTTCTACAATTTACGTGGAGAAAGGAGAATTAACTTAGGCAAAGAGTGTCATTGAATTATCATGCATTTTCAAGCAAAAGCTCAACCGGATAAAGATTTTTACTTCGCAATGGACTTGAGTACCAATGGAACATTTTAGATTTTATAATAAATTTGGCGATGTTGCAGTTGTTGATGTGACTTATAAGACAAATAAATTTAGCTTTCCATTCGCTCCATTTGTTGGAGTTAATCGCCATGGTCAGTCTATTCTGTTTGGAGTAGCACTATTGGAAAATGAGAGCGAAACAACATTCACTTGGTTGTTTGAACATTTTCTAAAATGCATGCCTGATTGCCTACCAATTTCTATTATTACCGACCAGGATTTGGCTATGGGTAAGGCAATTGGCAAGGTTTTTCCAAAAACAAGACACCGATTTTGTGCTTGGCATATTCAAAAGCATGTGTTGGAGCACCTTCAACCATTACGGTCTCAATATGATGATTTTCAAGATAATTATACTACATGGGTTAAAAGCCAAAACATCAAAGATTTTGAAGCAGGATGGGAATGACTGAGGGAAAAATATCTCATAGAAGATGATGCTTCGTTGGGAAACATGTACAAGGTGTGTCATCATTAGGTAAAGGCGTATTTAAAAGACACTTTTTTTGCGGACATGACAACTAGTGGTCAGAGCGAGAGCATTCATTCATTTTTTGATGATTATGTGAATTCTAAAACCATGTTAAAAAAATTTTGTACTATAGTATGACAATGCTTTGAATTCAAGAAGTGCAGAAGAAGAGCAAGATTTTTGACCTTTAAACACAAAGCACACATTGCATAGTGATCATCCAATTGAAGTAGTGGGCGCAAAATTTTATACACGGAATATTTATAAAACTTTCAGGAAAGAGTGGAAGGCCGGTGTTAATTGCAGTCATGAAAAAGTAAGCAAATATGCCTTCTTAGCAAAATACCGTGTTGGTTATTTGAAAGGTAATACAAAAAACTGGAAAATGGTTGAATATAAAAGTTACTTCAGATTTTTTTGCTACTTGTTCATATGCAAGATTTGAGACTTCTGGAATTTGTGTAAACATATTCTATACATAATGAAAAGAAAGTTATTGACTTATATTCCAAATCACTACTTATTACCAAGATGGTCAATCAAAGCGACTCACAATGTGGGAACTATTGGAACGAGATGGAGGGATATCAATAGTGATGGTACTAAAGAAGTGAGTTTAGTGACTTTATGATCTATCAAAGCAAAGTTTAACAAAGCAATTGAAGAAGGGCGAGATTCCCTATCTAAAATTGAAAAGCTTAATACATTGTTTGATGATTTTCTTGAAGAGCAAAACAGAAGAAAAGATAGTAGAGTTGAGGTGAATTCTGAAATTAATTTTAGCACACAAAGTGCCACAAAAGGGGATATGTCACAACACATTTATGTATATGATCCTAAAAACCCTGTTAAGACAAAAGGGCGTCTGAAGGTTGCTACAAGAATAAAATCTGGTATGGAAATAGCTATGCAATTGAAAAAGAGAAAAACTTGTTATTATAGTAAAGCAAAAGGTCATAACACTACGAGTTGTCAAAAGAGAAAGGTATGCATTTTAAATACATGTATTTTATCCTTGTTTTCTGTTTTTTATTATTATCAATTTCTTGTTTCATATGGAGAAACCACACCATGTTAATACGGATGAAGTACCTTGATGATTACTTTGTTATTTTGTTGGTGATTCTCTTACTTGGTTATTAATTTGATTCAAACCATGTCACATTCATAGTTTATTTCAAACATTCACTATTTGGTTTTGATGTATTATCACGCTACTATTACTAGTATATTGCAATTTCGGGTTATTGATTAATGGAAAATTAGTTTCATAGAAAGTAACAAAAGGTTCAACTTTCCGGTACGTGTTTTTACGGCATTTCCACAAGAGTCAAATGGATCGTTCAGGTCGGGACTGCGTTATTGAAATATCTCTCATAAGTTACATGAGTCAAAAAATATGTTCGAGCGGTTTAAGAAATCCAACTTTGATCTTTTGGTGATTGTCAAAGTTTTTACCGAAAGATATTTAATTTCCCTTGCCCAACACTATTTACAAAGGATTATATATAATGATCTTACATCCGTGAATTAAGACTCTAATAAAGGAAAGCTAATTAAGCCTAACTAACCAATTAATGCAATATAAATTACAAAACAAATGCCAATAATATCATTGATATATTATCGGCTAACAATATAAATTACAAAACAAATGCCAATAATATCATTGAGATATTATCGGCTAACAGTCCTCCGCAGTTTGAGCCGAAGATGGACGAAGGCATAAACTGGATCGGAAACGATGAAAGAGTTGCTTTGGTAGGCCTTTCGTAAAAATGTCCGCATATTGATAATCTGCGGGAACATGTAATACTTTAATCTCTCCGAGTCGGACCTTGTCCCGAACAAAATGGATGTCTAGTTCAACGTGTTTGGTTCTTTGGTGTTGCACTGGATTTTCAGACAGGTAAACAGCAGATATATTGTCACAATAAATAATTGTGGCCTGTCGAACCGGGACATGTAGTTCTAGAAGCAGGTTACGGATCCAGCTTGTTTCGGCTACGGTGTTTGCAACGCCTCGGTATTCGGCTTCGGCACTAGACCGAGAAATGGTAGGTTGACGTTTTGAGGACCATGATATTAAGTTGTCGCCGATATAAACACAATACCCAGAGGTCGACCGTCGTGAGTCTGGACACCCTCCCCAATCCGCGTCTGAGTATGCAGTAAGTTTCGTGGATTTAGATGGTGAAATTTGAAGACCATAACCAAGAGTACCTTTGATGTAGCGTAGGATCCGTTTAAGTAACTGAAAATGCGGTTCTCGTGGCTGATGCATGAAGAGGCATATCTGCTGAACTGCATATGAAATGTCCGGCCGAGTAATGGTGAGGTATTGTAAGGCACCAGCTAAGCTCCTATAGAGAGAGTCATCGGGAAGGGGTGTGCCAATGGTAGCACTTAGTTTGGAGCCTACATCGACCGGTGTACTAACAGGCTTGCAAGACGTCATGTTAGCCCTTGATAAAATATCAGATGCATAGGAAGATTGTGATAAGAACAAACCACCGTCTTTCTTTTGAACGTTAATCCCGAGGAAATGATGTAGCGGCCCGAGGTCAGTCATCTTGAATTCTGTCAAAAGGGAATGAATGATATCATAGAGTAGGGCATCATCGGAGGCCGTGAGTATGATATCATCCACGTATAGTAGCAAGTAAGCCATTTGATTGCCTTTGTGGAAGATGAACAAGGAGGTGTCACATATGCTACTTTTAAATCCACATCTGATGATATATCCTGCAAATCGGTGGTACCAAGCCCTAGGGGCTTGTTTTAAGTCATAAAGAGATTTGTTTTAAATTTGCATACATGTTTGGGTTGTGTAGAACTGATGAACCCAGGTGGTTAAAACATGTAGACGGTCTCTTTCAAGTTGCCATGGAGGAATGCATTTTTTACGTCTAACTGGTGAATGGGCCAAGATCTTGATACAGCTAGGCTTAGGACCGTGCGTATGGTTGTAGGCTTAACCACTGGGCTGAAAGTGTCATCACAGTCAATGCTGACGGTTTGACTTTTTCCATTAACCACGAGGCGGGCTTTGTACCGTTCTAATGTGCCATCGGAGTGAAACTTGTGTTTAAAAAGCCACATACAACAGATGATGGGAACATCGGAGTGAAACTTGTGGTCAGGAGCAGGTTTGGAAGGGTTTGCATAAGGGAATTGACTTTCGTCAAAAGTGACATGTCTTGAAAAAATTGTTTTACCCGTTGAGATTTCTAGACAACGATATCCACGGTAATTAGCCGGGTATCCTAGGAAAATACATGGAGTGGAGCGTGTGTGGAGTTTATGAGGGCGGTTGGAGGAGGTGTTTGGGTAGCATAGACAACCAAAAACACGTAGGTGATCATACGTGGGATGTTGCTGGTAAAGAAGACATGTGGGAGGGAGGTGCTGGAGAAGTTTGGTGGGAAGAATATTGTGTAGGTAAGAAGCGGTGTGAAGAGCTTCAACCCAAAAGGAGGAGGGGAGGGAGGCGTGGGTTAACAAAGTGAACATGATTTCGTTTAAGCGACGAATCATGCGTTCCGATTTTCCGTTCTGTTGAGAAGTATGTGGGCATGAAAACCGAAGTTGAATGCCATTGGTGGTGGCAAAACTTTTAAAATTGTGGTTATCGAATTCCCCACCCATATCACATTGAAAAGCTTGGATATTCATATGAAATTGAGTTTGAATGTATGCATGGAAATGAACAAACTTGGTAAATGTCTCAGATTTAAATTTTAACGGATAAACCCAAGTGTAGCGGGTGAAGTCATTGATCAAAACCATATAATATTTATAACCCGCATGACTTAAGATAGGGGACGTCCACAAATCACAATGTAAAATTGCAAAAGGTACCAAAGTACGTGTTACAGAATCAGAGAATGGTAATCTCTTATGTTTAGACAATTGTCATGGCCGACAAACAAAAGAAGAATTAATTTTATTGCAAGAACTAAAGCTTTTTGAGCGAAGAAAATCCATGATAGGTTGACCCGGGTGTCCGAGCCGGTTGTGCCAAAAAATTGAGTCTTGAGCGGAAGCAAAGCAAGCAGTGGCGTGAGCATTTTTTGTGAGCGGGTAAAGGTTGCTTGAACTATTGTGGCGACTCAGGATCGTGCCATCCTTGAAATCCTTCACAGAAAATCCGAATGGGTCAAATTCGATAGAGGTATAATTATCAATATTAAATTGTCGAACAGAGATAAGATTTTTTATGATTTTAGGATTAAATAGGACTGATTTTAGGTGATATGGTTTAGAGGATGAGGGAATGGTAGAGTTTCCCGATCCAAGAACGGGAGGTTTGTTGCCATTACCTACAAATATTGACGTTATTGGAGAAGACAATGAAAAAGTGGAGAGTTTACCTTGATCATAAGTGAGATGAGCGGATGCCCCGGTGTCTAAATACCACTGATCATCGTTGTGTTCCATGTTTAAGGCCTGAACAGCATCGGCCAGATGAGTCGGCTCAAGTGGGTCATAGTCAGTGACATGGGCTTGGGCTGAGTGTGAGGTAGGATGGGCTGGAGAGCTGCTACTGGTAGGTCTATGTGGCGGCCTGGTCTGCCAGGGTTGAGCCCAGCCTTGTGTTGGGTATGGGCAAGCAGGAGGAGCCCAAGAAGGGTGTGGAGCCCAAGAAGGGTGTGGAGCCCAATAAGGAAATGGAGGTGTGTAACCAGAATGTTGGGCCTGAGGTGGTCGTGGTCCTATACCACGGTTGTTTGATGTTCTCCCGTTCTTTAGAGGGTCACGACGATTAGAGTTTTGTCGGCGTTGTTGTGAAGGGCCTGTTCCACGATGGTGACCTTGATTCTCCCGGTTGTATGGGGTTGAGTTGGGGTCGGTGGTTGCAGCATCAACGATGGGGGTGGGGGCATGAGTTTCCCGAGCAGTTTGACGTTGCATCTCTAATTGCAACATGTTGCAAGCAGTCTCCCAGGAGGGAAGAGTTTGATTGAGATAAGCGGCCACACTATCATATTCCGTCGGTAGTCCACGAACAAGTTGAAGGACGCGTCGCTGATCGTTATCTGGGCAATCAACATCAGCTAGTTGGTCAGCAAGTTCCTTGATTCGTTGGCAATAGGCATCAAGGATAGGCATGGATTTGAGAGTCAAGTTCGTAAACTCGTGTTCCAATGCTATAGCTCGAGAGCCCTTATTATTCAAGAAAAGATCCTTGACACCATTCCAAGCCTCGTAGGCGGTGTAGTCAGAAGAAAGAACACGAACCAGGTAGTCGTCGGAGAGAGTCCCGTATATCCACCGGAGCACTACCGCATCGATCTTCTTCAGGAACTGTAGTCTGCTGCTGTTGTGGCAGGGGCTAGCGTACCGTCAATGTGGTCGAGAACATCGTACCCTCGAGCATGAAGTTGGAACAGTTTTACCCATGAAGAGTATGAAACCTTCACTCCGTCAAGGACACGGACTTTGTTTTGGATGTTGGTTACGGTGTAAACTGGATGAAGAGATTGAACTTTGGACACATTGTTTGGATCGCCTTTGTCTACCATCGAAATGAACAGAGATGAAGGAGTTCGCCGGAGCAAAAGAAGGAAGAAAAGGATGGCGGCGGAAAAAGACGCCTTTAGGGTGATACCATGAAAGATATTTAATTTCCCTTGTCCAACACTATTTACAAAGGAGTATATATAATGATCTTACATCCGTGAATTAAGACTCTAATAAAAGAAAGCTAGTTAAGCCTAACTAACCAATTAATGCAATATAAATTACAAAACAAATGCCAATAATATCATTGAGATATTATCGGCTAACAATATAAATTACAAAACAAATGCCAATAATATTATCGGCTAACATTTACATCTTGTTTAGATTAATATTGAATTTGAAGTATCATTTCAATCCACATATTCTTGTTTATAGTAGATTAATTTTTTGTTGTTTTTTTGTAGTTCGCTGCTCGAATTTTCCAAAAAGGGTGATGTTGATTTGGTTTTCATTTCATTATGTTTTGTGTTTGGGATGTGTTGGGAATGTTGAAATGAGAATGCGAAATTAAATGAGAATAAGAGACACAATCTCGGTCGTTCATTTTATAAATTGAGTTTATGGATGGAGAGCGTGAGAGTAGAGTGTGACAAGGTGCATGTGATGAATTTATGAAGAAGCAATAGAATTGAAGAAGAAAGAATTAGACGAAAGAGATTGAGTCTCACATTCTTATTTAATTTCTAATTCTCATTTGAACATTCCTCTGAGATGTCTTGTTATTTTATAAAAGTTTATATCTTGAAGAAATATAATAAAGAAAAGAAAAAAAATATATGGAACGTAGGGTATGTTTGGCGTATCTAGCTGAAAGCTGGAGCTGAAGCTGAGGCTGGAGCTTTTAGGAGCTAGAGCTGAAGCTTTTATTTAAAGCTGAAAGATTGTGTTTTATTTGTACTAAAGTGTTTGACAAAATAGCTGTAACTATGGCTTAAAAATGTAAAAAAACAGAAAAGACACAAAAAAAATATTTAAATATATAAGAAACAAAATTAATCAAATGTTATTTATATAATTTGCGTTTTAAAAGTTCTCAACAGCTCCTAAAAGATACTTGAAGTAGCTTTTCATTTTGGAGTTTTTTAAAGCTAATTTTTTAAAAAATAAAAGTTCAAGCTCTTACAACCAAACAGAACTAATAAAACTTATTTTTTTAAAACTAAAAACTCTAACTCTTAAAAACTTTAAAAAGATAACACAAAACATATCCGTAATATATAAAAAAAGGATCAAGATTAAATTACATCATAGTTAGTTTTTGGCCGTTTATTTTTTTTGTCGTCCTAGGAGATGATGCTAACATAGTCAAATAAGATTAAATTACTATGTTGCCCCCCTTGTAGTACACTGTACCGATGGTTTGACCTTTTAAATTACCACGTGTTACTTGCAGAAATGGATCTACAAACATAAATGTACGATAAAAAAAGAAAACATAAAAAGTACATATCTCTCTCTCTCTCTCTCTCTCTCTCTCTCTCTCTCTCTCTCTCCACATTCCATCATATCTCACACTGCATCACATCTCTATCGGTCAACCCCTGCAACTCCCGTCCACCGCCACTAGCACCGTCACCGTCACCATCCATCATATCTCTCCTGCTATCGCCGGCCAGCAACTCCTGCCGCCGCCGCCGAATCTCTTAGCGCCTCGACCAAACCTCCGTAATAGATATGCGCATTGGGGCTGAAATGGGGCACAATTTTAAGGATGTTGATATTCCGGCGAAGGTTTCTTCAGAGGAGGTTTTGACGAAGTGGGAAAAAGCCGTCTCCTTCTTTAAAAATTTTGGGAGGCGCTTTCGTACTCTGACAGACCTCGATAAGCGACCGGATCAGAACCAACTTGACAAAATCCAGGTTTTATGGTTGGATATCAAAGATCATATATATCACTCTCTACTAAACTCATGAAGATAAAAACAGAAAAACAAAAATGCAACTATGCTGCGTGAGAACAGAAAAAACCCACAAGCACTACATTTTTTATTACTTCTGCAAATGAAGAAAACAATTACAACTATTTAAACTGCAGGAACTAAGCCTCCCTAAAACATGGTCCACTAACTCTAACTAATTCCTACTTTTCTCCTGGAAATCGTAGAAAGTGGTCTAGAATTACATCCACTACATATATAAACTATTATATATATATATTATAGTGCCATGCTAATGTTCCCCACTTACTATCTAATCTACCTCCTCAATACTCGGTCAAAGTAACTAACTGAGATCCAGAACCACATGCTGACCCATGACCTGCTAACTTGATCCACTCCATGGACTTAACCCATCAAGATTACCCAACTTTCACCCCTGTAATCTTGATGATCTCGATCCATTCAACTTGCTACATGCTTGCTTGATTCGATTCTATTTCTTGCTAACTTCGAATCTTCTTGCTTTCTAACTTGCTATTTGAACCATAAGATCCGGTCTTTCTACGAGTCACACATGACCCGGTTCATGCTACTTGCTCTTGGTACTCGGTCTCTCTTTCTCAGGCAAACCATCGGTCTCGTTTACCTTCTTCGGTCTGACTGCTCAAACGGTCGAGATTAACTTTCTAACAGCGATCACGATCTCTGGCTTACACGGTCTTGATCTTCTTTCTTTTGATCATCACGTGATCAACCTTGCTGTAACTTGCTACTTGCTTTCTTCCTCTACTTGCTACTTGCTATTCTTCTTGCTTTCTTGCTACTTGCTAATAACGTGAGACAACCTTCTTGCTTGCTATCTTCTTCTCTTTCTTGCTTGCAACCTCACAGCCCCTTCAACCGAACCATGAGCTCTGATACCAATTGTTGGATATCAAAGATCATATATATAACTCTCTACTAAACTCATGAAGATAAAAACAAAAAAACAAAAATGCAGCTATGCTGCGTGAGAACAGAAAAACCCACAAGCACTACATTTTTTATTACTTCTGCAAATGAAGAAAACAATTACAACTATTTAAACTGCAGGAACTAAGCCTCCCTAAAACATGGTCCACTAACTCTAACTAATTCCTACTTTTCTCCTGGAAATCGTAGAAAGTGGTCTAGAATTACATCCACTACATATATAAACTATTATATATATTATAGTGCCATGCTAATGTTCCCCACTTACTATCTAATCTACCTCCTCAATACTCGGTCAAAGTAACTAACTGAGATCCAGAACCACATGCTGACCCATGACCTGCTAACTTGATCCACTCCATGGACTTAACCCATCAAGATTACCCAACATTTATTTCGTCTAAATACATACATGCATACACATATACATATATAGGGTTCAATCGAGAGAACCGTTCGAGAACCAATCTTGGCTATTTAAGTGCTAAGTGGAATTTCTGGATGAAAAATGTGGGTGGATTGAGTGTGACAAGATATATGTAAGAAATTCATTAGTGGACAATCTAATTAGTGAAAGAGAAATTGGATGACTAAGATTGATTTTCGCAGTTCTCCTATTCGTACAAGATTGGTATGTGGATAGTTATTTATTTTAGCACTTGAATAACCAAGATTGGTTCCAACAATTCTTGTACGAAAAGCAGTTCTTTAAACCCTCTTATACATATGATCAACCTATTGTTTTTTAAGTCCAATATATGGTGACAATCACAACTACAATTAAGTGGATCACGCATTGTCGTGATTTGAGAGGAGGAAAAAGGCTACAAGCGTGGAGGAAAGAAGGTGATCAAGCGGTTGATTGGAAAATAATTAAAATTAAACAACTAAATTTATAGCAAAAAAATCACTTAATTGACCTATAATTTGGGTATTTGGGGGTTCTTACGAAAAAAGGATATGGCTATGAATTAAAACTACGTTGTTTAGGATTTGGCATCTAAGATTAGATGTGAAATAACCCCATATTCACTTTTTCATATATATATATATATATATATATATATATATATATATATATATATATATATATATATATATATATATATATATACCGTACAGTGATTCATAGAAGGCTATAATATGCATTTCTATATTTTTAAACACACATTCTGCACCAGAGAAATGATATTTCTCCTATAAATCCTTCTAATTATAGTAAGCATGAATACATGAGATTGAGTATGAACTAACAATGCTACTTTAACTGGTCGATCATGATACTTAGACAGTTAGATCGACCATATGGTTTGTCCATAATATCTTTCTCTCCTTAATTCCATCTTCCTTGTCACATGAGTTCAACATCACTCCTTATTCAATTTTCTTCTCATCTTTCTTATTTAGAAATATCCCTCTTTCTAGCATGTAGCTTTATCCCATTTTTTTAAATATTAAATTGTGTGTGTGTGTAAGAAAGAGAGAAAGAGCGTAAGAGAGGGTAATTAAATCATCGGGTAGGGGAAGCCAACAAGGTAGCAGGTAAATTAAAGGAGTGAATGAATGGTGTTCTTTCTTAAGGTAATTTGCCATGTAGGACCCCTTAGGTAGAAAGCCAAGTATACCGGATGGCCTTAAAAGCAGGAACACCATCTAAGACGGCTATAAGCTATCTTTGAAGCTTTCGAAAGTATTTTGATGGAGTGGGGGCCGTACTTATCCAAATAAACACCCTATTTACTTATCGAAATAAACACCCTATATGTTCCTTCAACAAGGCGCTAAGTTGTTAAACTTGTACGCGTCACAAGTTGACTCATCCGAGCCGAGTCAAAATACAATGAAAATGAGTTGACTGGGTATATAACTCAGTCAAAATACAATGACTGTGATTCACGATTTTTAGCTGACTAGGTCTGATTCGAGTCATTCCGGAACTCTGCTTAGTTGAAGAATGAAGCAAATGTGCAATGGTCAATATTCATTTTCCTATTATAAGTATTCAATTCGTTTTCATACATCACTTGGTCTTCGCTTCGGTCCCTGAACACGATTTTAGCATAATTCTATGTAAAATCTTAGAAATCCGGAGATTGATTTTCGATTTCTCATCTTTGTATCTTTTTTCTAAACCATGAGACTTTAGAAACCCGGCTAATGTTAGGTATGACTTGATTTGTGGTACATTGGAACTAGAATCTAATTGAATATATGGGGAGCACACCGTGGGACATGAGATCAGCCATGAAGACTTCGAGTATCAGGGTTTCTAAAGGATGGATCGAGGGGTATACACGTCGTGATGCATATGTGCATGACGTGGATCATTTATGATCTTCCAACGTTGCACGTTGTAGTGCAAATTTACATGATGTGGAGCAATTGTCTTGGGTGACAGATTGTTTTCTTATGTTCTGTGGACGGCATGCCATTAGCAAATTAGGGTTTCTAGTTCTATTATAAATATTGTAGTTAGGGTTCTAGTCATTAGAGCTTGTATATTAAACAAGTCCGGTTAATAAAGACGTATCTGCCCATGGACGTAGGCCGTTTTCCGAATGGCCGAACTGCGCAAATTCTTTGTGTGTGTTTATCTCTTGTTATCTGTTCTTGTAGATCCTTAAAAGTGGTATTGATCCTCAAAAGTAGGTCAAATCTTCAATTTCTTTGTCTTTAATTGAGGGATTATCGGTCGATTTCTCTATCTTAAATGAAATGATCATCTATATTAGTCGATCTTTTTCCACGGAGGTTCATTAACCTCATCGATTTCTCTGTCTCCTTGTCGAGATTGCCCATTGGTATTGATTCTTCACCCTCCTCTTCTCTCTCTATCTCTCTAACTCACAAGTCCATAAGACCCGAAATAAATATCCTCATAATAAATACCCATTTAGGCATTTAGTGTTGTGCTAGTTAATCTGTCCGTGTACTACACGGGTTACGAAAAATATTTGCTACTAAATAACAAATATATGAAAATATAAGGGCAATTTATTTTCTTCAAAATGTTTTTAACTTTACACGGTTTTCTATTATGTGTATTTGACTTTAAACGCTTCTATTGTGTGTATCAAACTTTTAAGTTGTTAATATATGTACTTTGGTTACATAAAAAATGAAAAAGTTTATAAATTTAATACATGCGAAAGGAAGTTTTATACACACAATGACAACATATTAAAAGTTTAATACACATAATAGAAATTTATAAAGTTTGATACCTATGATAACATTAGTTGTAAAGTTAAATACATCTCGAACAACTTTACCCAAAAAGTAATAGTACGTGCAATAATGCCCAAAATTAATAATTTTAACTAAATGAATCTACGCTATTTAATTTAACTATTTTATAAAATAAATTAACTACTTTCAGAATCTATGTAATTAATTTATAAAATAAAACAACTAATCAATCTGTTTTATAATTAATTTAAGAACCTACGCTAAGCGAAAAAGTTACGCCAAAATCTAAATTTTTTATCTTTATCTTATATTAGAATTGAATTTGAATAAGGTAAGTCAAATTTTATATTTTAATTTTAATCAAAAAAGTCAAAATTAAATTTCAATTTTTATCAAGGATAATTGAGATTTGATAATTAAATTTTTTTTATGTAAATCAATGTTAAGATTATCTAATAGATTTTATGTATATTGGTCTTTTATATATATTAGAAGATACCCAACAGCCTTCCAATGTTTAATTTATATATTTTAAAGATTAGATTTTAAGGTTTAGTTCACTAAAATATATTTTAAGTTGTCACGTTTTACTATTGTATGTATCAAACTTTAAAAGTTTCTATTGTGTGTATCAAACTTTTAGTTTGTTGATGTTGTATGTATTTTGGTTACATAAAAAGGTAAAAGAATTACAAGTTTAGTATATACAATAGAAAATTTAATACACACAATAGTGACAAATTAAAAGTTCGATATACACAATAGAAAACTTTTAAGTCCAATACATACAATAGCAAAATATGACAACTTAGATATATTTTGGTGAACTAAACCCTAGATTTTAAACCAATAATTCCCCCATGTCTAGATTACATAAAAGAGTTTAGTTCACGAAAATACATTCAACTTAACACGTTTTGCTATTGTGTGTATCGGACTTTAAGAACTTCTATTGTGTGTATTAAACATTTAATTTGTCTCTATTGTGTGTATTAAACTTTCTATCGTATATACTAAACTTATATATTTTTTTCTTTTTTATGTAACCAAAATACATACAATAGCAACAAATTAAAAGTTTGATACACATAATAGAAACTTTTAAAGTTCGATACACACAATAACAAAACATGACAAGTTTGATACATTTTGATGAACTAAATCTTACATAAAACTTATAACCTAAATACAGTGGTTGTGAATTTGTAACATATTGGAAAATTAAGATACCGAAATAATAAATTTATATTTTGTGTACACATTATATACGATTGTTTATATATAATTTTAAGTATCACGACTCTTACAAGTCAAGTCACGAGTCAAAGTTTAGAATTTCGATTCACAAGTTTATTGAATGAGTACCCGAGAGGGAGCTTTTTGGTATATTGGCAGCCATACAAAGATTGAAAAGGATACATGCAAGGGAGACTCTTCATTATTAAAACCGTCAATTATCCCTAAAACACAAATGGGAGTGGAAAGATGGCCTATTTAATTAGATCTTTGGTGTTAATGGTTCAGATCGGGCTAGATTCTTTAAAATTATGACCGTATATACCTAGAGAACTGTTTAAGTAGATATGGTTTTGTCCCATTAGCAATATAGACTTATTTGATTGAATCTAGATTTTGATCCGGTCAACCCATTTAATATTATTTTGAGTAAATTTCATAAATTGTCCTTTAGCTATCCATAAATTGTAGATTTAGTCTCTCTCTTTTTTTTGAAAAGTTACAAATATTGTTCTTTAACTATCATTTTATTGCACGGATAGTCGTTTTTAACATTTTATGTTAACTAGGTTAGTTAACTTTGTTAAATTGACCACTCTACTTTTATCCTCTTATTTTACTTATTTTCCTAATAATTTTTTTTATTATTATTATTAAATACAATAATATCAAATATACTAAAAAATCACCCCACCCTTTTTTATTTTATCAATCGCCCCCTTTCTTTCACTCCTCTCTCTACCCTACCATTGCCTCCTCCTCTCACCGGATAACTCACCCCCCTCGTCGGAGAATACCACCACCGCAACATACGAGCTCCCCCTCGTCGCATCACTACCACCAACGACATCTTCAACCCTTTACTCTCTCAATCTCTCCCTGCCCCAACCACCGCCACCCACCACCTTGCTAGAAAGAACACCACCACCACCACCCACCACACCATACCACCTATAACCCTTAACCTCCTTACTCCTTAAATCTCTCTGCCCTAACCACCACCCCCACCTTCCAAAAAATACTCTTCCATATATATGTAACTCTAAATTTACATCCGCCTTCTCATAGGCTTATACACACACACGATGCCAACAAAGCTAACACCGGCTCGCAGTGACCGCCGCCTCCCATTTCCACCATGGCCACTGCCAAACATCGCCATCACACCCTCATCTGTGAGAGCATCTCCAATCCATACAATTATAAAAGAGTTTAATAGATTGACATATCAACATTCCACCTACCTATACAACTTTACTCTTTAACCTTCACATTCCATTAAACTCTACAAAGTTCAATAGATTTTCACATCAGCATCATATATATAATTTTACAAAAATATTTTAAAACTAAAAAAAAAGAAATACTACATTAAAAATATGAAAGTAAAATTACATTAAATAAAAAGTACGTGACTAAACACATTAATTATACGAAACCTAGAAAATAAAATAGTTAAAACCCCAAATAATTAATAAAAATATATATACATTAAATTTTTATTAAATTAAAAAAATTAACTAAAATTATAAACTATTAAATAAATATGTTGAAATTGGTTTTTGTATTAAACTTATTTATTTATAAAAACTTTTTTATTGCTTTTCATAAAATTAATTAAATAAATAGAGTGGGGTCTACTTAATTTCCATACAATCATTCAATAAGGGTAATGATTCGTACACAACAAAATTAGCCATACACAACAAGTTGATGCATTATCAACTTGTACCATATGCTATTAACCGCTTGCACTTGTTGTGTATGGAGAAATATTGTTGTGTACAAATCAGCTCACATTTAATAATTATATAACTCCTTATTCATTCAACTCTTCTCACACTCTATACCACCCTTATATCATCCTCATACAACTCCTATATATTAAACTCTCATTGGAGATGCTCTGAGTGTGAGTGTGAGTGTGAGTGTGAGTGTGTGTGTGTAGATATAAGATTTAGGGTTTATGGGTTTCTATTTTTAAGTGTGTTTTAACACATCAGGGTTTTGATTTCCACATGGTGGTAGGTGGCGGTTGGTGGTCTCAGGCGGTTTCAGGCGGCAGCGGTTTGGGGTTCATGTGGTAGGTCTCAATTTGGCCGGTGGGTTTTGATTTGGGTGTATGGGTTTCGATTGTTCTTGGTGTTCTTGTTGATTTACGACTTTTTGGGGGTGATAGGTGGTGGTTGGTTGTATATGACGATGGGTGGTGGTTGGTGGTTTTCGGTTGTTGCATAGTCTTCTTGGTGGTTTTCTCATTTCTAACTTCCGGTGGTAGTGGATGTGGTGGGTTTGATATACGGTGGTGGTGGTCGGTGGTATATGGGAGTGGGTGGTGTCCGGTGGTGGGTGGTGATATATGATAGTGGGCGATTGGCTACAAGAATACATATGTTAGGGTATTTTTTTTAGAATAAATATTATCTAACATTTAAAATTAATTAAAACTTAAAAAAATAAGGTAAAAAGACCTAAATACCATCATACTCACTGGACTTAATTAACGACAAAGATTAATGGAATTCGTTACAAAAGATCATCTACGCAACAAAATGGCAGTTATATGATAATATTTGCAACTTTTTTAAAAAAAATGACCATCCCGACCATTTATGAAATTAACTCTCTTGTTATTGATATTAGATGTTTATTATTATCTATATAATTGTAATGACCCAATGTCTAAATTAATGCTTAATCAAAACAGATTTACATTATATAAAACTTTAAGTAAACTTTTGATGCGGAAGCGAAATTCTAGACTAAAAGTAAAGTTTATACAAAAAGATGCACTCTACATGTTTACAAAAGATATACAAAGAGGTGTTAAATCTTTCAAAGGAACACATGTACACGCTAGTCTAGATCATTGCTCTTGCCTTTATCATCTCCTGGAAAATAGATAATCCCGACCATTGCCACCATATCATGTTGAAGCTACCTCAAAATTATAAGGCTTGATAAGTATATCCTAAAATGGTCTTCCCTTCTAATTCGTTTGAATCGCCTCTTTTTTACTCTTTGTTTTACTTAGGATTACTTCTTTCAAGACGTATTATCAGCAACCAACTTCTTTTCTCATGAAAATCTCATCATGAGAAGTAAATTAGAAGAGATGTACAAAGGACAAATCGTGCGGTTTGGGAAGCCTATAGATGTTGTTGTGAGGAGGTTCAACGAGCAAGGAGAACATGAGTTGTTGACAGAGGTTTCAATGCTTTCTAGTCTCAAGCATGAAAATATCGTCTCTCTTGTTGGGTTTTGTGATGAGAAAGATCAAAAAATCATCATTTACGAGCAAGAATTTCACGGAATTCTCAAGCAACATCTAAGTGATCCAACTCTTACTTGGTCCCGAAGACTGCATATATGTTTAGATATTGCTCATGCATTGAATCACATCCATTATGATGTCATACATTGTGACATCAATAGCTCCAAAATATTTCTAGATAAAGATTGGAAAGCCAAGATATTTGGTTTTGAACTTTGCACTAAATATCCCCAAAGTTGGAGACATCGCCTTCTCTTATCCGACAACTTTAACACCACAAGTATAACACCCAAATATGATGTTCACTCTTTTGGTATGTTAATGTTTGAAGTCCTTCATGGGGGGAAATCAATGATCAGAGAAGATGGTGTAAACCAAGAACTGGATTACATTAATATTGATCAGGAACAAATCAACATGGAGTCATTGAAAGTCTTTAAGAAGACTGCTTATGACTGCTTAAAGCCACAACTTGTAGAACGTCCAACAATGGATCAGATTGTCAAAGAACTTCAAGATGTGTTGGAACTGCAACATAATCATGAAAATCTTGTAAGTCCATATATATATCTTTTGTTTTCGTTTCGATCAGTTTATTAATTTCATCCTAGCTAGCTTCCGTCGATCGTTACTATTTTTAATATATGCATTAATTATTTATTCTCCATGCATGTCGTTTTATAGGGACATTCAACAGCTGCACATGAAAGCATATCATCTAACCACTTGAAGGTGATTATTTTCTTTAAATTATTTATTTTAACAATATATATATATATATACATATATATATATACACACATACATACATATATAGTAATGCATGATACATACACAAAATTGAAGCCCCATATCCAACTTAACTCAACCAAAATATAGTTTTGAAACATGGTGCTCTTGTTCAACTTTGCATTCCCTGTTTTTTAGCACCAAAATAATAAGATCAAGCACCATTTTTCTCCACCCTTTTAAAAAATGCACCCATTTTATTTGGTGTTCTCTCTCTATTTTAAGGGATTTTTTTTTAAAAAATAATGTAATTTTTTAAAACAATTATCAAAACTATTGTGATTCCTCCATGTTTTGAAAACTATAGTTTTCGGATTCTGAAATCCTGAATTTGAAAGAGAATTCGGGATCTAAAATCGCGAATTTGCCACACGTCTTCGGGATTTGAAATCCCGAAATCTCTTTCAAGTTCGGGATCTGAAATCTCGAAAACTATAGTTTTAAAAACTCTGAAAGACTTGCATTACTTTTGATAATTCTTTTAGAAAAAACATTATTTTTAAAAAAATACTTTTTTAAGTTGATAATATTATGTTTATTATTATAATAGATAAGATTATAACAATAAATGGTTTTTGATTTGAAGTTCTAGAAAGATACTCCTCTATATTATATATCTAAAAGAATGTCCAATATAGTCCATAATTAATTCATAGTCCCAATGGACTAATTTATTTTTTGGATCAATGACAATAATGGTCCAGATTAAATTTTAAAAATTTGGGTGGAGTGACCTTTTTTTAATTTTTCGTAATTCACATGTGATGCTTTTACAAATCACATGTGATTTAATATTAAAAGTTTAGGACTATGTTTTTTAATGGGATTTATTGAACACAACTCTATAAATTTAAAACGTTATTTGTTGGCTGCCATCGAAATTAGTATATAATATAATAGAGGGGCCAAAAAAATTTTCTGTTAACTTCATTATCATTCAAGCTGCAATACTCCCTTTCCTCATTTAACGCATAATTTTATGGATATGTTTATTAAAGATTCCACTAAGCGAAATAAAGAAAGCCACACAAGATTTTCAGGAAGCATGCAAGATAGGGTCTCGCGGGTTTGGTATAGTGTACAAAGCAGAACTTTGTATTTTAGATATCAAACATTTGCCATTAATGGAAGGGAAGAGTAAAGATCAATTGACCAAGACAAATAAAACTGTAGCTATTAAACGCATTGGTGATAGATGAGACGAGCTAGGCAGACAGGTATTTTTAGCAGAAATCAAATTGCTTAGTAGTTGTAGACATCCAAACATAATCTCTCTACTTGGCTTTTCTAATGATGCTAATGAAATGATTCTTGTGTATGAATACGCATATAACGGAAGCCTTAGTAATTATATGTTGAGTACCGAAAAGAAAAAATCTTACTTGGGTGCAAAGAATACAAATTTGTCTTGATATTGCACGTGGATTGAGTTACTTGCACACCGAGTTGGAGGGCAAACCAAGTATAATACATCGAGATATAAAAAGTGACAATATCTTGTTGGATGAGAATTTGAACGCGAAGGTTGCCGACTTTGGGCTCTCTAAATTCCATGCAAATCAAGTAAACACTATCCAATCCAGCAAGATTGCTGGCACACCATATTACATGGATCCAGAATTTTCATCTACAGGTAAATATAAAAGGGAAACTGATATTTATTCCTTTGGAGTAGTCCTATTTGAGATATTGTCTGGAAGATTGGCCTACGATTCAAATTTCATCAAGGAAAATAAGGAGGGTCTTGCACCAATTGCAAGATGACGATTCAATGAGGGAACGCTAAAGGAGCTGATTGATCCAACAATGATAGAAGAAGACGAAAATAAATTTACTCTAAATAGAGGACCCAATGAAAATTCTTTTAATGTTTTTTCAAAAGTCGCATATCAATGTTTGGCAAAAACTCAAGCCAAACGTCCAACAATGGAAGTTGTTATCAAGGAACTTAAGAATGCATTAGAATCACAGGTTAGTCGATCATTAGACACATGATTTAAGCAATATTATTCTCTCTCTTTGTCTTCACATCTAATTTTGCCACATTTCTCTTCTTGCTATTAACACTTTTTTCATTACAAAATTCACATTTTCCCTTCATATTGTTGATCCCATTCAGGAAATGGTTATGTGTCCATTGGTTTTCATATATACAAATGCAGTTTTAGAATAATTAATCTATAATGACAACAACAAATACATTATAGTTTCATTACTTAAACATATAAATATAGGTAATGTTGTTTTGAAATTAATTTTTAGAGATATATAATTGAGGGTTGTATATAATCTACATCATGCTATATTTTATTTCCTTTTAAATTTTTGACACTCAATATTGCAGGGGGAAACCATGGTCCTCTCAAGGTTCAGAATCGCTGATATAGAGCTGGCAACGGATAAGTTTTCTAAAAAATACTGCATTGGGCAAGACCCAAATGGTATTGTATACAAGGCAGAACTCGATCATTTTGGTAGTAACAATAATGATGAACCATCCAAGAAGCCCATTGTCGCAGTTATAAAACGCATCTTAGGTAAAGATGGGCAAGGAAAACAAGCGTTCTTTGATGAAATCGAAATGCGTACTAGTTATAAGCATCCCAACATTGTCTCTCTTCTTGGTTTTTGTAATGAAGGAGGCAATATGATACTTGTTTACGAGCATGCTTCTAACGGAAGCCTCGATGACTATTTGAAAAGAGGTAATAGTTACATGAAGGATCTTACATGGACGCGACGTCTACGCATGTGCTTGCAGAATGCACGTGGACTAGATCACCTTCACACTAAGATGAACACCCAACAGCAAAGGATAATACATGGTGACATTAGGAGTGCCAACATTCTGTTAGGCAAGAATTGGGAGCCAAAGATTGCGTATTTTGGGATTTCCAAATCGCACCAAGCAAATGAAGAGGAAAACACACACGTGACACATAGTAGCGTAGTCACAAAAGTGTACTCAGATCCACAATATGAAAAGACAAGTGAATTGAGAAAAGAATCAAATGTTTATTCTTTTGGAGTGATTCTATTTGAGATCTTTTGTGGGAAGTTGGCATATCATACAGTTTATTTAGGGTTTATTTAGCAGAAAATGTCGGTGGTCTTGCACCCATTGCATGTCGATGTTTCATTGATGGAACTATAAAGAATATGATGGATCCTAAGCTAAAGAAAGAAATTGATGAAGAAGTTTTCACATTAAATAGAGTACCGAATCAAGATTCCGTGGAAACCTTCTTAGAAATTGCACACCTATGTTTGGGAGAAGCTACCAAGCGTCCAACACTGGAAACTGTCATCAGGAAACTTGAGACAACATTAAACTTTCAAGTAAGTATATCTTCTAAGTAAATCATTTTTTCATCTTTTTTAGGGTAAATTGCATTTTTGGTCGATGTAGTTTTGTCAAAATTACGGAATTGGTCCCGGGGTTTGAAAAGGTACGGCTTCAATCCCTATTGGCCCGAATTTATTGCACCTTTTGTCCCTCACAAGCTTGAAAAGACCAAATTTCTCTTTAGTTATTAATTGATTTAAAAACAGTTTATTGATATTTAATAGACAAAATAATATCTTAGACTATTATGTCTCTCATACGTACCACTATCTCTCTCGGACCCTCCTCGGCTCTCTACCAAACCTAAGCCGGAATCTTGCCATCCGACTACGCCGGGAGCAACACCACCACCATTACCATCACTCACCACTACCACTGCAACACACACCTCCGGTTACGATACCACCGCACCTAGGTTAAATCTAAGGTTTTTGTTCATATTTTTTGGGGTTTTGATCGACTTTGGGTTAGGGTATTGATCGGATTTGAAAGTTTTACAAAATGTCACCTTCAATGACTACGTGCGCGCTCGCGCACACACACACACTCTCTCTCTCTCTCTCTCTCTCTCTCTCTCTTGATCTATGGTTTTTGGGTTCCATAGATTTTTGTTTGTTTAGGTAATTAGGTTTAAATTTTTTTGGTTCAATCTTCATGAAAGAATGTGTTGGAATGGTGACTGGAGTAGCTAGGGATGGTTGGAGATAGTGTGTGAATATGAAGGGTTCTTGATTTGGGTTTTGGGGAGGCTTGTGTTTCTTTAGGTGTGGTGGCATTTATGGCTAGAGTTAGTGGTGGTTGAGTATGATGGCAAAGGATGTGGTTGAAGATGAAGACGGTGGTTGTGGTTGAAGTTGAAGAGGGCAGTGGTAGATGAATATGATGGAGGCAGAGGCGTAGTGGTTGAAAACAAGGGATTTGTCGCAGGTGAGATGGCCGGCGGTGGCGGTAGTGATGTGTGTGTGTGTGTGTCGGTATGTTTGTGAAATATTAAGGTAAGGACAGGTCAATAAGAATAGAACCCGTAAAGTTTTGGATCCAAAAACTAAACACATAATTTTGACCAAACTACATGAACCAAATGTAATTTACTCCTTTTTTTTTTATCACTAGTATAACTAATTTTGACCAAACCATATCAACCACCTCTTTCCTAGTTGCATGAACATCGACGGATATGCATTACATTATCAATGAATATTTTTAGCTTTTAACGTATTTTACTGATCTTGTTTACTTTTTTTAATTTATTTATTATTCTTATAAATATAATGTATTGTAGTTGATTTTTTTCTGGAAACATTTTTCTTTAATTTAATTTAATGGTCATTTTTAATTGTTATTTTATATCCTATTTGATATTATATGTTTTTTTCATCTCATTCACTACTTGACCTGATCTTTAGCCGTTAAGATTTTAATTTCACTTGGATAAGAGAACTTTTTTCTTGTTAATAACATTTTTTTGTAACGTTTTTATTTTTACTTTTTTATACGGCCTTATTAAGTAGAAAATTAATGGAGATTTCTTATATTGTATTTAATTATTAACTTAATCTTTTTAATAATTAAACACACATGCTCTTTTAATTCTATACCTTTTCTTCCGTAACAGATATTAGAACCCACAATTTAAAGATTGTGGAACGAGCGTGCACCTTTACAAACTTTTATAGCGCTAGGTTAAAGGCTCTCTCGTATATTTAACTTAATTGTTTTTTATATATATGAGCCTTGATTTGTATGTCAGAAAATTATTAATAATTCTGTATATGTTTCTATAATTCTGATATTAGTTTCATTTGAAAAACTAATGCATGGTTAGACATGTAATCGATCAATTATATTAGAAGTATAGAACAAAAAAATGTGTTTCGGTATTTTTTTTAAATTCTTTTTTGAAAAAGCAAGGCAAAACATTTTTTTAATATTAAATAGATAAAAATATATACAAGACCTCATTTATAAACTTTAAACTAGTCACGATTGTCTAAATATTATTAGAGTATATAATTAATATGTTTGGAGTAGAGGTATGGCCTATATTAGGGCCGTCAATTGGGCAGATTGAATCGGATTTTTTAAAGATCTGATCTGACCCGTAAACTCATTTTATTGGATTTGGACCTGACCCATTAGCATTAAGATCCAATTACTTGGATTTGAATCGGATCCATTACTAATGGATCTTGACCCAGAGCGACCCATTTAATATTTTTTTATTTATAGTATAATTTATCAAATATTTTTTCAACCATTACCCCACCCCACCACCCCGCCACCCCTACCCCCACCCATCCCTACCCTACCCACCCCACCCCTAGCCCCACGGACCACCACCACCGCCAACGTCACCGCCGGCCACCACCCGCCGCCGCCGACGACACCGTCACCATCACCACCGCCGGCCACCACCAGTCGCCGCAGCCGACACCGTCAACACCATCACCGCCGACCACCACCGTCACCACCATCACCACCACCACCACCGTCGACTACCCGCCGTCGTCACCGTCACCGCCGACCACCACCTCCGCCACCGCCGGCCACCACCCGCCACCGTGACCGCCACCCGCCGCTCCCGCCACCACCGCCCACTACCCGCCGTTGCCACCGTCACCGCCAGCCACCACCCTCCGCCGTCGTCCCCACCACCACCGCCGGCCACCACCGCCAGCGGCCGTCACCTTCACCGCCAGCCACCACCCGCCGCCGCCGCCGACACCGTCACCACCGCCACCTTCACCGCTGCCGCCGTTGTCACCACCACCCACCGTCGTTGCCACCGTCACCGCCGGCCACCACCACCGACACCGTCACCACCACCACCACCGCCGCCGCCGACCACCACCGCCGACACCGTCACCACCACCATCGCCAACCACAAGCCACCGCCATCGTTATGGTCGGTGGTGGCGATGGTGACGGTGGCGGCGGCGGGTGGTCGGCGGCGGCGATGGTGAGTGGTGGCGGCGGCGGGTGGTCGGCGACGGCGATGGTGACGGTGGCGGGCGGCGGGCGGCGGGTGGTCGGCGATGGCGGCGGCGGCGATGGTGACGGTGGCGGCGGCGGCGGCGATGGTGACGGTGGCGGCGGCGGGTGGTGACCGGCGGTGGCGGCAGAGGGTGGTGACCGGAGGTGACGGTGACGGTGGCGGTGGCTGGTGGCCGGCGGTGAAGGTGGCGGCAGCTGGTGGTCGGCGGTCGCGGTGGTGGTGACGGTGTCGGCGGTGGCGGTGGCTGGTGGTCGGCGCCTCTGGTGGTGACGGTGTCAGCGGTGGCGGTGTTGGCCGACGGTGGTGGTGGTGACAGTGGTGGCCGGTGGTGTCGGCAGCAGCGGTGGGTGGTGGCCAGCGGTGACGGTGGCGGCGGGTGGTGGCCGACGGTTATGGTGGCGGCGGTTGGTGGTCGGCGGTGGTGGTGGTGGTCATAGTGTCGGCGGTGGCGGGTGGTGGCCGGCAGTGACGGTGGCGGCGGCCGGTGGTCGACGGTGGTGGTGGTGGTGATGGCGAGGACGGGTGGCGGGGGTGGTAATAGGCGATGGCGGTAGCCATGGCGGTGGCGGGTGGTGACTGATAAATTGATGATTAAAATTAAATTGTAATTTAATATTAAATGGATCGACCCAGATAGATCTTGGATCGACCCACGTAATGATCCAATTAAATGGGTCGACCTATTGGATCTCTTATTGGGGCGATGGATCCAATATTTAGACCCATTTGATCCAATAAATGAGGCAGATCGGATCGGATCTAGGGCAAGATCTGACCCATTGACAGGCCTAGCCTATATGCACGAAAAATCTCGGGCTGGGCAGTTTGACTAAATATTTTTGTTTAAGGGTTTGATATTGAGTTTTCCTTATTTTTCAAGGATTTTAAATTTTTATTTTGATTTATATTTGATAGTTAATCGCTTGAAATTAGGGATTTTCATTAATACATGATCTCTTAGATGTTTAATTTGAATAATTTATTCTCGTGATGGTAGTTTAGTGGTTGGGACCTAAAATCTATAATAGAAGTTCAGGGATTAAATCCTCGCACATGTTTTTTTTACTTTGAGTTACTCAATCTACCTTCTTAATATTAGTCGTGAGACTTGTCAATGGAGTTCCTCAAAGAGTGGGTCAAATTCACATATTTTTTTACTCTTAGTTACTCGATTTGTCTTCTCAATGTTTGTTGTAAGATCGGTTAGGGGGATCCTCAAAGGTGGGTCAAATCCTAGTACATGTTTTTAACTCTGTAACAGGGTGTGAGTTTTGGCATTTGTTTAATTTTACTTTGAGTTAGTCTATTTACCTTCTCAACGTTGATCGTGAGACCAGTTAGTCGAGCTCCTCGAAGGGTGGGTCAAATCCTAGCACATGTATTTTTACTTTGAGTTACTCGATTTACCTTCTCAATGTTGGCTATGAGACTGGTCCGTAGACCCTCAAACGGTGACCACCCTTTTTCTTTAATTTTGATAACTTGTGGTCAATGTTGGAAATCAAGCCCCAAGTAACTCACAATTAAGAAATATAAACTTGCAAAAAATAATAGAAATAAAGAATTGTTGGTGCTCACTTTCAAGAATTATTTTTTTGCCACATACTACAATATTTATAGAATAAAACTAACGACCTACCCTTAACCCACTATCTAGACTTCTAAAATTATGCAGCTAACTCCTAATTATATGACACCCACTCATACTGTAACTTAAACCGATAACTAAACGATTAACCCAACAATCATCCCTTAATCATTTATTCACACCCTTCACTTCGCCTTGATCGCAGATTTATAGTTCCTGGGTTTTCTACCATTTCATTCTAAAAATTTGAGTTAAGAAAAAACCCGTCTTGCTCTCATTCTTGCTTCTTTCTTCTTGAGATAAAACTTTGTTCGGTCTTTATGTGAATCTTTGGTCTTACTTTCATTCTCAAACAACCCGCCAGTCACGGCTGTCTCTTTCAGTCTCGGTCTATCGGTCTTCTCTTGCTAGTGTCAGTCTACCTTGTCTCTTGCCAGTTTCCTCACTGGTCTTCCTTCCTCACGCCGGTACTAATCTTCTCCGGCAACGGTCTTTGGCGGTCTTGCTGCTGTAGTAGTCGTCCTTAACACCTCTTCCGACGATTCACATGAAATCGCCCTTCCTTCTAATCTGAACCTGTGGTCATAACATCATAGCCCCTTCAAAACAAACCCTCTTTCTTGTTGTGGCTACCCTGCAGCGAAGGGCTACAACTTTTTTTTGAAACCGACCTTCAATGTCTTCGCGAGCCCTAGGCTCTAATACCAAGTGTTGGAAACCAGGCCCAAGTAACTCACGAATAAGAAATATAAACTTGCAGAAAATAAAGGAGATAAAGAATTGTTGCTCCTCACTCTCAAGAATTAATTTTCAGCCGCATACTACAATATTTATAGAAGGAATATTATCCATCACTCAAATAGTGTGTATTCAACTTGTTAAAATGTCTCCTGGTTCACAGGAAATCTTCCAAAAAGAGCTCCAAATTTCACTTGAAGATATTGTATTAGCCACCGGAAACTTCTGTCAAAATAATTTCTTTCGACGTGGAACATATTGGAAGGAATATACAGGAGCATTTCCATTTCCACATGATAATGATGATGCTAACGAGCGTACCACAGTTGTTGCTAAGCGTTGGGATAGCCAATCTGGTCAAGGAGATCGTCAATTTGTAACATAACTTGATATTCTTTATAAGCATAAGCATGATAATATCATTGATCTTGTAGGCTATTGTAACAAAATGAATGAAAAAATCATTGTTTACAAGCACCCATCTAACGGAAGTCTAGATATGCATCTAGATGATGCTAGTCTCACTTGGATGGAAAGGATCAGGATATGTATCGATGTTGCAAAGGGACTGGACTTCCTACATCGAGGTGCTATAAAAACTGTGGTCCATAGGGACATCAAAAGCTCCAGCATTCTACTATATGATGATTGGAAGGCAAAAATTTCTAACTTGGAGTTGTCCTCATTATACACATTACTTCAGGACATGGAACACATCAGCGATAATGCTCTCTGCTACCTTGACCTGCAGTACAAACAGGGTTTCTTAACAGAAAAATCAGATATGTATTCCTTTGGCGTCGTTTTATTTGAGATATTGTGCGGAAGGTTGGCATGGTCGGAGGGCTGTAAGGATCACTATCAGTGTTTAGGCCCTTTGGCTAAAAGGTTCTATAAAGAAAGAAAACATAATGAGATGGTGTTTCAAGGTATAAAGAAACAAATTGGTCCTCAATCACTGGAGACATTTGCAGGTATTGCTTGTCAATGCTTACATGACCAGAGACGCGAACGACCAACAGCACGTGAAGTGGTGATAAGACTCAAGGAAGCGTTGGATGCGCAAGTAAGTTCTCGTTGTTTGCCAACAAACCACCATCTGTCAATTCATGTTTACCAAAATATAAATTTCAAAAAAAATATACACAAAAAGTTTTAAAATTCTCGATTTTTTCGTGGTATATACACTCCGTATTTAGGCGAAATTGTATGTGTAATTTTCAAATATACAGGAAGATTATGAAACATGGGAGTCTAAACTACCTAAAGACTACAAAAAAGTAATCCAGATGTCACAAACCCCCGAGATCTACTCTACTTTTAGGAGAAAGGATCTTTACGACAAACTCTTGAAAGGAATCCTCATTCAAGAGGATAAATTGGTAATTATATTCTTATTGGTTTGTCATTGATCAAGATCATACATGTAGAAATTGGATATGATTTGTTTGTTTTGTATAACAGTGGTTTTCACTTGGAAGGAATGGAGAAAGTAATAAAATGGTATCAGCCAGCCAATTTTTATATAAAAATCATTTGTCACTGGGTGCTATCTGTTCAAGAATCAAGGTTTCTCTCTCTCCTTAATTCACTTTGTGCATGATCATGGTGTTATAAATTATGTGCACATACTCAAATGTTAGATTTGTATATATGTAATTACAAATCTCTCGTAAAATTAATGTTTTATATTAAATACTAATTATAATACTTATTTCATTAATTACAAAATTAAGAATTGGAACATCCTCCAAGTTGATTAGGCATGTATAATTCAATGCTTGTGATTAATGATGCAAATATATTTTATGAACTAAAATTGTTTTTATTATGAATACAATAAATTAAAATAGTAATACTGAATTTGAATTCGTGTTAAATTTAAAATAATTTCGTTTATTTTGAATTTTAAAAAAAAATACAATAGTTGAAATGTACGTGCAGGTTGGGAAATTAATAGAGGCTATGACTTTTTCTAGGTAGGCTATAATTTATATATTTCTTATAACTTGTGCAGGTTTCCTAAAATTGTGAAGATGTTCAATATTTCGAATTTGAAGATCAAAATACAGATAAAAACTCAACTTTTGTCTCCAGATGTGAATTACGGTGTTCATCTCATCTTTAAATTTTGTGGTGCAAGAAAATCTCCGACTAAACAGATGTATGTGAACCTAACCTATAAAATGGGGAACGAAACCTTGCATGCATATTTTGCAACACGGAGAGAAAACGATTGGATGAGTATTGAATTGCACCGATTCATGAATCACAACGAAGATGCTGACTTTGAGTTTCTACTAGAGAGCTTTTCACTATGCTCTTCTGAAAGTTCCGCCATCTATGTTGAAGGCGTTGAGTTTCGAGCAATTGAAAATGCAAGTTTTCAAATATTCTTAACTTTTGGTTTCCATTACACATTCTTATGTGTTGCTTTTGCTCTTTTTTTTTTAGTTTCTGCACTTTGATATCCTATACTAACACATTATAATAATAATGTTTATTATATAGGTGAAACAAGAAGAAGTTATCATTAACTCAAATGAAGTCCAAAAAGTCTTGAATTCAACCCAGAAAGATCTGACACAACAATTTCCAGCCAATAATATTTCTTATAGAATTCTTAGTATACTCACTCAATCTCCTTGGAAGTTATTCAGCTGGAGGAAGAGGAACAAAGAGAATCATTATATGCTGTCAGCAAAAGAGGCCCTTTGCAATTCTTCCAATGTGAACATTTTTTATATGAAACCCTCAATTGAATCCAGGTAATTTGCTTTCTGAACCAGCTTCCACTATTTTTATATGCACTCTAATATTTTTATTTGGGTCCTTTTTTTTTCTTTTAATAGTTTCACTACACAATTGGGCCTAAACCAGCTGGTCTGGTCTGCTTGCTATTCGGTCCAAGACCAAACAGATTGTCAAAATTGACAATTTGACAATTTGACATGACCCTTTTTATTTTGACCCAAAACTGAATAACTAAACCATGCAGTCGGTTCTCTAACACAGAGATTTTTCGGTTTTAGGTTTCATTTTGGTCACAACCAAACCCATACACACAAATACACAATGGGCCAACAATGGTCGACTTCCCAATGTTTTTTTAGGTCCTACCAGAAAAAAGAGAGTCTATTTCGTGATTAAAAGTGTAATCACATAATACATTACTATACATTCAGATTTCACGAGATGATTGAGCTTCGATCAACACAAGTGTTTCGTACCAAGTGCAAGATTGATAGTCAAATGTTGTTACCAAATACAAAATACGCACGTTACCTTGTGTTCAAGCTTTCAGAAAAGTGTCGCGGGTTGCATAGTCCGGTGACAGTACGAGATTTACGACAGCCCAAAAACAAGCAGATTCTTTATTTTAGATCCCCAAGCCACTTGAATTTAAATGATGTTAGTCAGGTTCCAAACGAGAGGGAAGATGGATTGATGGAGGTTAATGTGTGGAAATTCAAGTCGGATAATGATTGCATTTCTGTCAATTTGAAATTTATATGTTATGAAGGAACTATGTATGGCCTTATTGTATGTGGCTTCGAGTTTCGTCCAATGTAAACGAGCGAGTAACGCTTTGTGAAGACTTGGAATAATTTTATGCTTCAATGAGTAGATTCGGAAAGGTTATTCTTCACTTCATAGGTATGTTTTAGTAACAACCCAATTAGGAATTTGGGATATCGCATGATTGTATAACAAGGGCAAAAGGCATATCATAAAGTACTGATTTTTGTAATTTTCTATTTGTTTTTTCCCCACAATATATAAATCATAAATGGTATTAAAATTTCTTCTTAAACCGAAATGATGTGTTAGTTGCCTTTAACCCCATTAAAAGGTTTAGTCAGGCCAAGACCCATAAATTTAGGCTTTGTTTAGCAAGAGAAAGATTTCTGTTTTACGTTTTTTGTTTTTCTGTAAAAATTGGTGGAGTTTTTCCATTTTAGAGAAAAATGGAAAACATGTTTAATTAGTTGAAGTGTTTTCTTGAAAAAGTATGGGAGTTTGAAAAAATTTGAGGAGTTCAGAAAAATGTGAAAAAGTGAGGAAGTTTTTTGTTTTTTTAGAAAAATGTGCAAGTGTTAATGTTTTCTAATTTTTAGTTTTCTTATTAAAAATTTCTAGAAAAATACAAGATTTTTCTGGAAGTGAGCGCAACCTTAGCAACCCACATGTAAAAAAAAGTAGTTTGTGTGTGTGTGTCTATATATATATATATATATATATATATATAGGGAAGGGTTCAAACGAGAACTGTTTTTCGTACTAGAACTGCAAGAACCAATCTTAGCCGTTTATTTTGGATAATGGAATTCATAGATGAAGAGCGTGGGGGATTGAGTGTGGCATGGTGCAAGTAAAGAATTCATGAGTGGACAATCCAATTGAAAGAGAGGAATTGGACGGCTAAGATTGGTTCTCGCGGTTCTCGTACAAAAAACCGTTCTCGTTTGAACTTTTCCATATATATATATAGGGTAGAGATCAAGTAAAAAGAAAATTAAAGTAAAAAGGGTAAAAGAGATGATTATTTGATCATTTTTAGGTATATATATCAACTAATAATCGTTAGTTCATCATCTTTATTGATTAAAACTAGTTCTTCATCAATTTCTTTTTGATGAATCCAACATATTCATCACTTTTTAGATGAAAGCATTTTGTTCATCAACAAATTATTCCAAAATGTTGTTTTAAAAATCTGTATTTGAAATCAAAAAGAAATTGATGAAGAACTAGTTGTAATCAATAAAGATGATGAACTAACGATTATCAGTTGATATATATACCGAAAAATGATCAAATAATCACCCTTTTTACACTTTTTACTTTATTTTTCTTTTTATTTGATCTCATCCCTATATATATATATATAGGAGAGGGTTCATTTGAGAACCATTTTTATTGCGAAAATCGCGAGAACCAATCTTAGTCGTTCATTTTGGATAATGGAATTCATGCATGAAGAGCGTGGGTGGATTGAGTGTAGGGAATTAGACGGCTAAGTTTGGTTCTCGCAATAAAAAGTTCTCAAATAAACTTTTCACTATATATATATATATGTATATATGGGACGGTTCAAACGAGAACTGTTTTTTGTATGAGAACTGCGAGAACCAATTATAGCCATTTATTAAAGAGTTGTTAATGTATAACCTTAAACTAATCAAACTTATCCTTAATTATTAAAAGTAATTTGGACATTTTTACATTACCTTCACATTTTTTAAACTAATATATACATCAATCGCAAAGGTGTTAAATTACAAAAATTATAGCAAATTAACGAGAAAATTATGCTCTTTAATTTGAGACCGATCTTGATATATCAAAATTCTTTTTTTGTGTTTGCTGGGTTTTTTTTCCAGCACAGCTCGACATGTGCACATGTGCAAATTTTGCACATGTGCATATGCACAAATTCACCTATTTTTTTCAGCACAGATGTAGATATGTACATGTCGAGCTGTACTCGAAAAAAACCAACAAGCACGACTTTTTTTTTCTAAAAAAATATATCAAGATCAGTCTCAAATTAAAGAGCATAATTTTCTCGTTAATTTAGTATAATTTTCATAATTTAACACTTTTTCGTTTGATGGATATATTAGTTTTAGAAAAGTGAGGCTAATGTAAATGTCCATACTACCCTTTCCTCTTTATTTGTAACGCCCCAATTTTCAAAACATAATTAAAACCATATCTCAAGTTCTTTTAGAAATAAAAGAGTTATTTTACAAATAAGCGGAAGCAACAAAAACTGTTTTGAACCCTCAGGTTCATATACAAGCCTAAAAGATACTTATTTACATCAAAAGATGCTTTCTCGCTAAACAACTGGGCGTTAAGTTTCGAAACACTGTTTTACTTAAATACATAACAACCGTCAAACTGAAGCTTTGCCCCTAGTTCTTGATAAAACCTGCAAAACATTTTAGAAAATAATATCTGATAAGCTGCGAGAGCTTAGTGAGTAAACTAGACTGCCAATCATATAAACACATGAATATAATCATATGATAAACACTGACAATAACTGATAATAAAACTCTGAGTAATTTACTGAGCCACTACTGCCCAAGGCAGTATGCTTACTGATTCACATGATTAATTAACTGAGCCACTACTGCACAAGGCAGCATGCTTATTATTACTGAGCCTTACTGTACATAGCAGTAAGCTTAATATATATATACTGTAACATTACTGTAACACTACTGAACCTTACTAAGCATAGGACCCATATCTGAGTATCCTAACATATCAATAACCTGATACAATAACATACATGTCGTACATATGAATAGTAGTCTAGAAGACTCACCTTATAGTCTGTGATGCTAAGATCTCCAACTGATACAAGATTCTGATACAAGGTCAATCACCTCCCTATATATACCATACAACAAAGTATTACTTAAAGCAATCTGATCTGAAACATAGTCTACACGGGCTGTGTACCCCTACACGGGCCGTGTACCCTACCCCTACACGGGCCGTGTACCCTACCCCTACACGGGCCGTGTCCCTTAAACACTACACGTCCTGAGCTGGCTACATAGCAAGTGTTGACCAGTCATCCTACACGGGCCGTGTTATGTACACGGGCAGTGTACCCCTCCTGCTACACGACCATGTCTTGGCTACATGGCCGGTGTTGACAACTCACCTATACGGGCCGTGTAGTCCCACACGGGCCGTGTACCTCATACTCTACACGACCATGTATACCAACATGGCCCTGTGACCGCCTTCTACTCTACACGGGCCGTGTACCATACAGACCCAGCCGACTGTTTGCTGTAATTCTGGCCAAACCACCACCACAATCACTTATAATTCAAGAAAACGGTACTGGGGTGTTTTCCTACACCCCAAACAACTACTAAACTGAAAACAACAACCTAAACAAGCTTTACTCCATGATTCACCATTGAATCACTTAAAAACCAATAAAACTTGAAGAACATGGTCAAGAACTCTTACCTCCAAGCTTGTATAGTTGTTATGCTCAATCCCAAACACTTGTTCTACTGTTCTTGATCAACCAACTGAAGATATAGCTTTGGACTTGAAAGCAATCGTGAGTTTAGTTCTTTGCAAAGTGAAGAAATGAAGACTTTGACTATACAAAGTCAAAGTTGGCAATATATATATATATATAACTATGGACTAATTGCACAATTAGTCCCTCAACCTTTCCAAGTTCCGTTTTAACGGTTTTAGCCCCTCTAGTTTATAACCACATACTATCTCATATATCCATTAGTAACTCATATACCACTTTGTACATTTCTCGCGTTAACTTAATAATAAAATTTCCGGGTGTCACATTATTTTAAATAAAAAAGACAGTAAATTAAATGTTTGGTCAGAAATGGTTCTCGTGATTCTTGTACAAAAACAGTTCTCGTTTGAACCGCACCCTGTATGTGTGTGTGTGTGTAGGAACGCATAGTACTTATGTTTAAACATTGTCCCTAAAGTTTAAATCTGGATCATTAGATTTATTAAATCAATAGTTAAGATCTAATAATGACATTAATGTAATTAATTATAAGATTTAATTATAGAAGAAAGGGTTATGGGAATCCCCTACCCCAAAATCCCGCTCCTTCCTTTTTTTCCTAGTGTGTCGTCCAGTCGAAAATGATGAAAATCCTTCCAGCCAAAAATGATATAAATACACATATTTCTGGATGAAAATAATAGCAATATACAACATTGAAAATGATAAAAATATCAAGATGAAAATGATAACAATAGACTCCTTCAGCCGAAAATGATATAAATACACATGTTTTCACATGAAAATGATAACAATTTCCAGTTGAAAATTAAAACATATTTGTAACACCCCAAATTTTATAAAAGTTAGTAAAATGAGTTGTGAGTAAAAGTTGAGGAAAGTGAATAGAAATTATAAATTATTAAATGGTTTAATATAATGATTTCAAATATATACTCGTTGCTTCTAACACTTTATAACATCCGCAAATCAAACTAATACCATTAAAATCAAATATCTAACCGAAAACTCATTTAACCCATTAAAATGGTTTAGACCCAGATCCATCAATTTTGATGTTAAATTCACTTATTGACTTAGAATACTAGTCTATAGAAGTTATAGAAACTAATAGGAGACCTCCTAACATCACTAAATTGCAAGAATCGAGATTTGATTCAAGAACCCCAAATCGGTTTTTAATTGAAACTTAACCATTTATACACTCTTCTAACCTCTTAATGAGTCTACTAACATATATTAAAACTCATTTGAACAATCCTTTGAAGATTTGGGTTAATTACCCATTAACACTCCAAACCTTCTAAAGTAATAAAAAGGAGTAGATAAGAATACTTACTGATCTAGGAGGATAATAATGATGATGATTCTTGATATCAAATCTTGATTTCCATTCCAAATGATTTATATATGTGTGTGCGTAAATATTAAAATGGAAGAACAAGAAGAGATTAGAAAAATAGGAATGGATAAGGAAGCAAAGGCAAAAGAAAAGAGGTAAGAAGAAAGGGGCTGACGTCTCATTAAGTGGTGACCCTTTTTAATGGGTATCCCGCTCTTCTTTTCGACTTACAATTTGTTCATACGCTATCTAAAAATCTTTATGAGAATATATATGTAATTATTATTTTATACAATTTAGTAATTTATAATTTTTAGGGCAAATTGTCGAGAAAGGTAACATAACATTGAAATTTGCCAATAAAGATAATGTCAATTTTTTTTTGCCAAGAAAGGATTCTAAATTTCAATTTTTAACAAAAAAGGGTATGGTGACCTGAGTGACTTGTTGAACACTTAGTCGGCAGGTTAAGATTGTCCAAATTTTTCAATAAAGGTAATGTCTAATTTTTTTAAGTCAAAAAAAAGATATAAATTTCAATCTTTAGTAAAAAAGGGTATGCTGACTAATGCTGACAATTTGCGACGAGTTCTTGTTACTGTTTTCGTGTCAATTATGTGTCAACCCATTTGACCATTTATTTATCGGTCATGTTTTGGGTCGACCCATTTCAGCAAAATGTATTTGATGAGTATTTTTTCGATTTTCCAATCCTGGTATTCTTTTTTTGTTTTGATACAAACTTTGAACTTGATATTTTTCAATTCAAACTTTAGAATTCAATACTCATTTTGATTTGATTCGGACTTTAAATTTGGTGTTCGTTTCAATTTGATTCGAATTTTGAACATCAAATTTTGTGTACGTTCATTTAATACAATAAGATATTAAAGTACCAAAATACCAACTGCAAGTAGTCAAATGTCAAATTACCAACATAATACATTCCAAATATCATATACCAAAATGATGTAATATTGTTTTAATTTTAAATATTTTATTACTATATAAAGGAAAGAGAAAACACATATATGAACACGAACACAAACCTAGATCCAAACATGATGTTTTGTTTCAAATTGAAATTCATCATCCTTTATTGGTCTAAAAAAATGAACATTACCTCTATTGACAAATTTTGATATTTATGTTATCTTTTTTGTCAATTTGCATAATATAAAAATTAGTCATGTCATTAACCTGTTACCTTCTATGACGGTAACCGGTTACCTTTAATGTTAGAAAATTGAAATTTAGAATCCTTTCTTGGCATAAAAAATTGGGCATTACCTTTATTAACAAATATCGATATTTATGTTAACTTTCTCGGCAATATACCCTAATTTTTATTCATTTTATCAACTTTTACTCAATATCCCATTTAATAATAATAATCTATCTTTATCTTTTTAAATTTGAAATTCTTATTTAATTCATAAGAAGACAATCTATAAACATAGAGTACAACTAGGCCAATTTTAAAGTGTTACATTAATGAATCTTAAAACCGGGATGATTTTGATAATTGAATATGAATGTATGGATTTTTCTCAAGCGTTTATTAAAAAAATTTATATTGTAACATGATATCTTTAAAACAGTTTCTTAAGTTTAAAAAACAAATAGTCTTCTAGATGCAGACTACAAACATTTAGTCCTTATCTTTTTCTAACATACACAAAAAAAAGGACCTAAACAAACATTGAACATTAAATGTTTGAAAAAACAAACATCACCTAAATAATCGATCCCCTTCTTCTGTTCTTGACTCGTACCTGAGGCTAAGCCAAGTAAAGATTTATCCTTTTCTTTATATTTTAAATTGTTATACAACGAAATAAAATACAAATATAAAGTAAACGGGTAAACGGAGAGGTTTTTTCTGTTTAAGTTATCCGAAGACGAGACGCCTTACCATTAGGCCACCTTGGTGGTGGTTAAATACAAATAGAGTTTATTACAAAAATGATCCATGTGGTTGTCATGAAATTTCAGCTTTAGTTCTTTAACTTTAAACATTACAAAATAGTCACTATGGTTGTCACTTTATTTCACTTTCAGTCCTTTAGACTGACTGTCGTTAACTTTGTCTGTTAGTCAAAGGGTTTTGGTCTTTTTTCACCCTATCCTTGTTACTAAACACATATCACCTATTACAATTAAATTTTTATTATTCTTTGAACCAAATCAAAATTTTAATTATTATTCAAACAAAATTAGGTTGATTCAATGAACAATTAAAATCGTATTAGTATTTCTTCTAAATTAACTTTTTAACACTTTAATAATTATTAATGGTTATTACAATAAACAAATAAAATACAGATTATGAACAAAGAAAATCATAAATAATGTAATTACTTTAAAATTACCGTAATTAGGAGTTAATTAACTTTCTAAACATCTTGGTGTATATCAGTTCCTGGACCATAGAAAAACAGATGAATTAAAAAGAAAGCCATCAATGGATTATGAATTAAAAATCATATCCTTAAAAAGAAGAAAACTATCAATATAACCCAGATCTTCAAACCAATGATGCAAAAAATAAATCACAAATCATCTACAAATTCAAACAAGGTTGATGTACGATTCAGATTTTGAGAGGCTTCAACCCATTTCGAAACCATCAGTTCTTCAAGCTTCAACAAATCTCAGCAACCTCTTGATCAAAGGACATTTTTTATAGATTGGAGAGAAGACGAGTGTAGATCTTAGATCTACGCTTTAGATCTCGGATAGGGGCTTCGGATCTTGGATTGGTTGCTTCAGATTTGAGGGTCGTAGACAAGAGGACGGCGGCGGAGTGAGCTGGTGGTGTAGACCTGTAGAGTGAGGTGGTTGCTTCAGATCTCAAATCTCAGGGTCGTGAACAACAATGGTGGTATCCGGCGCTTTTGAAGAGAGAGGTGGTGGTGATCGTCGTGTGGTGGTGGTGATCGGTGCGGAGGTGGTGCCCGTGTGGTGGTGACCAGTGCGGAGGTGTTCGTGCTGTGAGTGGTGACCGGTAGTAAGAAGATGGTGATGGTGTTGATCTTGCACGAGAGCGAGAGAGAGTAAAATATGGGAAAGTAGGGGAGGTGGGAGATAGAGAATATGTGTTAACAAGTAAAAAAGAATTGAAATGGGGTGTTTGGTAATAAGCTTAAAGGAATGAGTGTTTGATAATAACTACAATAGGTTATATGTGTTTGGTAACAAGGATAGGGTCAGAAAAGACCAAAATACCCTTTGACTAACAATTAAAGTTAACAACAGTTAGTTGAAAGGACCGAAAATGAAACAAAATGACAACAGTGACTATTTTTATAATTTTTAAAATTAAATAACTAGAAGTTAAATTTCATGACAATCACATAGACCATTTTTGTAATTAACTCGTACAAATATAAAGTATTAAAACTTAAATCCTCTTAAGTCTCCGTCAGATACTCCCACAGTCTCACTCACTCTCCTTTCCATCCTCTTCTTAAAAAAAAACCTAAGAATATATCACGTTTAACTTTCTTCCCCTTCCTTTCCTTCTAACTTCAAACATCGATAACATGGTGTTAACACCAGCACCACCACTAGCACAGTCATCTTCCACTATCTCCCTCCTACTCCTCCTCCTACTCACGCTTACCTTCCTATCGTTAACTAATCCCTACCTCCTCCGCCGCCGCCGGATTTGTTACCATCTTAACCAAAGCTTTGGACCTCTCAACCCCTCTACCACACCACCAGATATGTCTCACCTTCTTTCGATTTCTATCCCTTATTAGTTTTGGTCGAAGGGTTTTGCTAGGGTTCAAGATATTTGTAGGTATTAGTTTACCTAGACTTAGATATGTAGTATGGAAAGTCCACTATTAGATTCAGATGCACCTGTGAGGGTTAATAGTTGGTGCTTCTGTAATTATGACGAAGTCGATGCAAAGGTTGATGATTTTATTAGCATATTTAAGGTTTTATACATATACTCGCATGACTGTAAAGATTCGTATTATACTACCATACATTTATGAGGAAACACAACCCTTGCATAATAAATATTTGTTATTGGGAACTTTTCCTAAAATTTCTTTTGGCAGGCTGGCCCATAAGACATTATACTATCTCGCTGGTTGTGTGTTCGTCTCCCTTGTATAATTTTTTCCCCTTTGTTATATGTCCCTTTAAAAAAACCTACAATACAACGATTTTTTGCTTTACTTTCTTTTACTCCATTGTTCGTTGCAACATGTTATTTTAATTTTTTAATTTTAAAGATAGTATTATTATTAATATAAGTCTTTGTTAGTAAATCTTTTCTTAAGATACATGTAATTAGGGGTGAGTATTTGGCCCGGTTGGACCGGACCGAACCGAACCGAAACCGGTGTCAAACCCGAACCGGTTAACATCAACCGGGCCGGTTATCGGTTCTTAAAATTGGTCTAATTCGATTCCGGTTTCAAACATGTTCGGTGCCACTGGTTCCGGGTAAAGAACCGGAACCGAACTGAAATTTTTTTAAGAAAGTAAAACAATTTCATAATATAATAACCTAATAGTCTAATACTAATCTATTTAAATTCAAAAAAAATCATAACACATGTTTTACTATGAATCATGTGTTATTTTCTGTTTTAATTTATTTTGTAGGTTGAACACTTGTTTTCATTCAAGTTTTAGCCACGCATGATGTCATCATGCATGTAATTTTCTACGTCAACCTTATTCTATAATATTCGAAGAAGTACTATGAGGAACCGGGTATTTCACTGAATAACCGGTACCGGCACCGACTTAATTTAACCGGTCCGGTTTTCGGTTCTTAGTTTTTGCCTAAACCGTCTCCGGTTCCAAACCGGCCCGGTTCAGTCCGGGCCGGTTCTGACCGTTTGCTCACCTCTACATGTAATTTTATATGAATTATATTTGGATTTTTTTAATAACTTAATTATGATGAAATAAAAAAAACAAATTACTCACTAACAAATATGTTCTCTAAGTCAAACAAAAAATCACAAAACTTTGTGTATTTGTAATAGGGTAAACTTCTTTTATATGTATCTAACTTTACATGTTTTGATATTGTGTGTAATGAATTTTATAACTTTTTATTGTGTGTATTGAACATTTAACTTATCGTTATTGTGTTTATTAAACTTTCTATTGTATGCATTAAACTTGTACAATTTTTTCTTTTTTTATATTACCAAAGTTCATACAATAACAACAAATTATAAATTTGATAGACACAATAGAAACTCTTAAAGTTCTATATGTATATTAATAAAACGTGTAAAGTTAAGTATTTTTGTTGATGATTATCTTTGTAATATGTGTATTTACTTAAGGGTAAATCATATTTTGACAATAAAGTTTAAGAGTTATATAAAAATAGAGCTCAAATTTTGAGTATTAAATCATTCAAAATAAAGTTTATGTGTTAATTAAAAATATTTTCAAACTTTAATAGTTAAAAGATTAAAAAGAAGTTTACATCCAAAATAACCTTGAACTTTTAAGTGTTAAAGTATTTAAAAATAAAACTTAAGTTTTAAACCAAATTAAAGTAAGCCTAAATTTTGAGAGTTAAATTAAACTAATGCTAAACAAAAATATAGCATAGACGTTAATAGTTAAACAATTTGTATTCGTTTTAATAACAATTTTAGGAAAATTCATTAAGAAAATAGAAAATTATATCATAGTTGTTTTCTTTTTTTAGTTTTTACTGTTTTTCTTAAAATTATTAAAAGTCTCCTAAAGATATTTAAAAACACAATAATTGAAAGATGTTTACAGTTTTTCTACAAACTTAGTATCAATAGTATATTCTGTTATTAACTTAACTAGACTATAAACCCGTGTGATACACGGGTTGTTTAAACTATAATAAATATTGTATATTAATAAAAACGTATTAAATAATAATAAAACGTGAATTAAATAAGAATTTTAAAAAATGACGACGTAGGGCATCAACACTCTAACCGGTAGTGGAAACATCGACGCGAGTGAGAGAGCAGACTTGACAGCAGAAACGTGGTATCATGATACGAAGAGACGTGATTGTACTTTTTTTTATATAAGTCATCAATCATTATTGTTACAATTAAGGGTAATAAAGTTAAACGTTATTGGTTATAATTAAAAAGGAATTTAAAATATTTTAGAATGATAAAACTAAGAATTTGGTTAATTATGATATTTGAAATATTATAAAGAGTAAATATGATATTTGTAAGTTAAGGTGGATAAATATGATTTTATATGATTTAACAATAGCATATATGAAATTATCTCTAATAATTTTGACTCTAAAAAATCAAAATTGATTTTTTAATTTTAAGTGAATGAATGGTGAAGATTAAATACTTTTTTAAATAAATGGTTCAGATTGTCTGATAAATTTTATCAAATTAGTCTTTTATTTATATTAGAAGATATATTCTATTATAAACTTAATATAATTTTAGATTATTTTACTTTTAAATTGGTTTTTAATAACAAATCAATAAATTAAACCCCACGTAAATATAAACTCTAATTTGAGAAAAAAAATTCAAATCTTTTATTTAAACAAATATTAAGAATTGGGTCGTGTAATTTCGTTTTAAAAAAATTCTTCCTATTTTTATCACTTTTAATTATTTTAGTGTATCTATTTTATATTTTAGAGCGAAAAGTAATCTTACAAAACTTTTACTTTCATTTTAAATAATTAGATTTCGTACTAGGTTCACTCATAATATCTTGAATATGTATTTTTTACTCATCGTAAACAAGTGTTAAAATTAAAAAAATGGATGAGAAAAGACAAATCAACAAACATAGAAAAAGTTATATAGTTATTTGTTAAGCTAACATAATGTAATACAAAAGTTCTTCCGATGAAATCAATAAATTTGTATAACAAAAATACATATGACACATTTTTATCTCGAAAATGTTCTCCATTATCTAGATATACTTCTTATCTTTGTCAACTTCTATTTTCTAATAATCCAATTATCCAAATAAGTTTTTGAGTTCTTTTCATATATGTTTTTAGATAAAATGAGAGCCTTAGATGTTGGATAATAGGGCCTTAAGGTGTGGATTTTATTTCTTATGTTAAATTTATGTAGTTTTTTGGTTATATATTAAATTTACGTAGTTTTAAGATATATAAAAGCTAAATCACTTTTAAAAAATTCAAGTGATTCAATTATTTTTAGTTTCATATCTAAATTCATTTTACCACTTTTGCGTACGTAAGTTATTAAAATTATGTTTTTGGTTTTTTAGTGAAAAGTATTAGATAAATAATTTAATCAAACTCGATTAAAAAGTAATTAATTCCAGTCACGAAGTGCAGATAAGCTAATCACTAGTTACAATACAAAAACATAATACTGTGTGGTAGCAGCTAGCATGTTTTTTACTTTAATAGTATTTCAATTGCATCAAATATTTACAATGCCTTTTATTTATAATTTTTCACAAACCTCGTCAAAGTTTATTCATATTGTTTTTCTTTTTTGTTACATTATTACTCTTTCTAAAATCATTAATTCTTGAAAATAAAAACCCGGTTAATTCGGCTTACTTTTTGTTATAAACTATAAATGACGGGTAGAGTATTAACCGCCCTAATTACTTTGAGCAACCTCAATTCCCAAAGGGTTCATATTGTATCTGAGTGTTGAAATTAACTAACCTCCACTCTAAATAGCATGTGGCTGGTGAGTCATTTGAGCAAATGTGTTTTTGTCATTTATGATTCCCATGAATTAGATATGATATCCAGAGTTACCAGCTCATTTGTAACCGGGCAGTAAAATATGCGCCCTAGTGAAGCAGGCCTACACAACAACAATGATTTTTATTTAACAGGAAATTTAGTGGGTTGGATTCGTAGTGATATCTATATAGGGCAGTATGCGAGTCTTAAGACACGCACCATGATGGAGTAATACCCTCCACCATTTTATGGATACACCGCACTGTCCAGATTCGAACCCAAGACCTAAGCTATGGGGTAAAACCCCTATACCACTGGGCTACGCCACAGTAGTTTAAACAACAATGTTTTACATTGATTTGTACACCTATATATTGCCACCGATTGACGGTTACTAGTGGCGGCTATGTGCGGCGGTTACATGGTGGTTATCGGGTGGTTGGCGTCTGTGTGGTGGTGGTATTAAACCAGCATATAAAATAGATATTTAAGTATTTAACTATAGTTTTCTAATACTAATATCTTTAAATCTCGAGATTAACTCAACATTCACCCCGGCCCTTAAGCTTGATCATGCTTTAGAAGATCTTTAACACCAAGTAGTTGTCTCACGGTGACGAATCTTATATATCCTTGGAAGTGGTTTTGTCAGAATGTCTTCTCGTTGTAATTCTCCACTGATGTGTTTGACCATTATGTCATTCCTTTTTAACACATTCACGAATAAAGTGATACTTTGTATCAATGTGTTTGCTCTGGTACCAATCAATGGATCGTAAGTTTAAACACAAGAACAAAAACCAAATTTTCTCTTTTGCTTAAAAAACCACACTATTTTACATTGATTTGTACACCTATATATAGCCACCGATTGGCGGTTACTTGTGGCGGTTATTGGGCGGCGGTTACAAGGTAGTTATCGGGTGGTTGGCGGCTATATGGGAGTGGTATTAAACCATCATATAAAATACATATTTAACTATAGTTTTCTAATCCTAATATCTTTAAATGTCGAGATTAACTCAACAAACAATAGTACCCAATCCTGCCTTGACAGGGTATGATGAAGGTAAGATGTGAACAATGATACATCTACCTTAAGATAAAGGGTACGAGGAAGGTAAAATATGAAAAGAAATTCAAATTATCTTTAAAAAATAAATTCTCAAGTGTGTGGTAGAGACTCTTAAATCTATTGATGGAAGGTAGGTGTTTTCGGATAGTGGGCCCACCACCTCGTAATTCCCTAGCCCCCTCCTTCTACAAAAGTGTCATTATCCTTCTGTTTTTTTCTTTGAGACGACCCTCTTTCTCTCTCTACTAGTTTTCTTTTCATCCTTTAATGGTTTCTTCAACTAAGGTAGAACCACTGTCACAACCCCCCAAAATCGAGGTAACACCTCGCCACCACAATCCTCTTTTCCCTTTATCTTCTCAAATGTTTTTTTGACTTTTATAGGGCACGACATGATCTGGATTATTATTGATCGTCTTACCAAAAGTGCTTATTTTCTCGCTACTAATGAATCTGCACCTATTTATAACAAAAGCATGATACTAAACTTAAATCAATTATAAAATTATTAATCTTTAAAAAGTGTTGAAGGTATGTTAATCAACCTTTCTAAATTTTGGATGACATTAGTATATAAAAGGGTTTACTTTTTCGAAATGTATTAAACTATATCTTAAATGTTAATGTGTGTATCCATTTTCTAAAAATGTTATTGTGTGTATTGAACTTTTAATTTGTGTTATTGTACGTATTTTGATTACATAAAAAAATAAAAAAAGTATAAGTTTAGTACATAAAATAGGAAGTTTGATATATACAATAATATATTTTTTGAAAGTTTGATACACACAATAGTATTTTTGAAATGTAGATACACACATTAAAATTTGTGGTATAGTTTAATACATTTTAGAAAAGTAAATCCTATATGAAAGTATGACAGGTGAGCGTGAGGTTGAGAGGGTTTAGTTTTGAAGTATAAACATATATTTAATAATCTAAAAAATATATTTTATTGGTGAAAATTATAAAGAGTAAATAAACTTAAGAATTTTATTTTCGTTTATAAATCAAATAAAATTTGCTTATAATGTGTAATATCCATTCCCGATTATTGTTATTACTGTTAATAAGAAAAATTTATATTAAGGTCATTATTATTATTTTTATAATATATTAGTATTATTATGGTTATAAATTGTACATTTTATTACTAACTAGAAAGTCTAGAAGTAATACTAATCTTTTAGAGCCCAAGGTTGATATGGACTAATTAACTTATATATATAGGCCTTATAATTGGTATTAAGAGTCTAGCCCAATAAGTGTTTTAAAGGAGATGTTAAAAAAATTATAAGGCTTGACATTTAGCCTGATGAGACTTTGTGTGTGTGTGTGTGTTTACGTCTTCACGACGCTGCTGACGGAAGAAAGAAGCGTACCCCAGGGGCTTTAGCTCCAACCAACACAGAATGACCAAGGCTCAATCAGGAATTGTTAGGGATCTTGGGAGAAAAAATAGGGAATTTGATAAAAAATGATGAAGAACAGAAAATGAGAGAAAAACTAACAACTTTAACACCTCTTTAATTTGTTGACCGTATTTCATTCATATGAACTCAAAACGAGGTGATTAAAAAGGCTACATAAACTAGACAAAAAGGGCTACAATAAAATTTTGTTTGTACTACTCATATGAACCGTGAGTATTCAGAATATGGGCCACGAGTATTCTGAATATTGGGCCAAGCAAGACAAAGAAAAGAGGAAAAAAAGAAAGAAAAAATTAATAATTGGTGAGCTGCTCTATTTTTTTTCTTCTTCGTGCGACCGGCAAGTTAACATCTCAGTCAGCAACAATTTAAATAAAAAGAAAGTTGTGGTGGTTCTCTTTGGACAACAAATTCAAGAGACGCGGCAACAAGTTTGGGGTCGTCGAACTCGAAGAACAAACCGAGATTTTAAGCATCGAATTTCTGTTCTTATTTCAATTAAATGTGGAGGATTTGTTCTTAGGTCAAAAGGGTAATTGATGCAACTAGAATAAGGAGATGCGATTGGGAATTTGGTGAAGTTTGATTCCCGTTTGAACTGTGTGTCCATCGAGAAAGTGAAGCAACGGGCTGGCTACAATCAATCGTTCTTAAAGGAGACATGGGTTGACTCGAAAAAAGTTAACACGACAGGATACCCTAAAGCTGACCTCTTTAACACGATTTTAACTAATAAAAGTAAAAAACAAAGATTTATCTTAAAACAATAAAATTTTTAAATATAGATGCATATTATAATTGAGGGGATTACATCAAAATTATCTAAGTATATTTTATAAGTTTAAAACCAATGCAAATAATAAAACTTCACACAAGGAACTAAATTTTCTTTTCTAAAATATAAACTAATAAAGACACCTAAGTAACAAAATCCTATGAGCTAGAAGAAACCAAAATTCTTTATTAATAATATCAAAATCTCTAAAATCACTAAAACTAAATAATAAAATTCTAAATATTTGAATCAACTACCCAAATAGAGACATATAAAAAAATTCATTTTGTTAGAGGGGAGGCAACCGTTGTGAGGTGAGGAATTTGAGAAGTTATTTTATTAGAGGGGAGATAAATGAATTTTCTTGTAACTTTTTTATACTTTAAATATATTTTTAAATACTAAAAAGAAAAATATTAGTTGTATTAAAATATATATATAAAAAAATTATTTTGCTACGTATATGTATTTAATAATTTATAAAAATGTGTATTAGATTATATTTATAAATATAGTAGAGTTATATACACAAATATGTAACGAAATTTGTTGAGATTAATGTATTAAAAATTTCACATTGGTGACCTTCAAGGCTGCAATCATAGGCTAAGCAAATACCTTTGGTTTTTTATATTATTATTATTATGTTAATATGAAGATGATGATGGAGTAATGAACACCATGTCTGAGGATTGATGACTTGAAGATGATGAATAACAAATTGAAATATATGATGAATATTCAAATTCAGTCTAGTACAAAAACCGAAAAACAAATTTATACCTACATGATGATGATGAAGAACAAATTTAAACAAATGTGAGTTTGATTAACCTATTTAAGCATATTCTAATCATGATTAACCCAATAATAAGTACAGTTCACAAATTTAAATCAAGTATGTGCTTAATAGATTATTTTTTACCGTGACTTATCGTTTTGAACAAATTATGACGTCATTCATTGACCTATTTGTTTAAATATAAGTGTATTTGATCAATTTTTTTTTGTATTCGCCCATTTGAACAAAAGTATGACATTGATTAACCAATGTTGTCCATGAAACAAAATTCGATCTCTATACCTATCCCCGGTCAACTTCAGGGATACCCCAATCAAACCAAGTTCGGTATCGGATACATGTTTTTTGGGTCATCCTTGATAATTAGACAATTATATTATATTATAATTATAATGCGTAATAAAAGCTTAAGACAATTTATACAAGGAAAATATTATTTCTCAGGAAATGAGCTAGTTGACACGAACCTATCTTGTAATCAGTTTTTTAGAAATATAACCTGAACCGAACATGAAAATAAATGACACGAACTAAACGGGATACAAACTAAATTGATTCTAAAATGGGTCGACACAAAAAAGACGATACGAAAACGGCACGACATGGTCTATTTTATACACAAACACAACCCGAAGTTTCAGGCCTCCTCACGGGATCGTTAATTAAGAGGAGAAATTATATCATGCAACGTCATCATGATCGTGTAATTTGAAATTTCGTAAACAATCATGAGCCACCTAGACTGAGACTTCAAAGAAATATTATCAAACGAAATGTTAACATATATTTTTCATGTCATTATAGACAAAATCATAAAGATATACATGAGACTAAGTAGTTGTTTGTTAAAATAGAATGATTAAGAATTGAATGATTCTGTGGTTTGAATATTTCAAAAGCTCTGAATGAATATGCCTCTGAATGTGATATGGTGTTTGATAAAGGTTTTGAATGAACAATCTGAATGATGCAAATTATCGTTTTAACCTTAATAGTGCTATATTATATTATAAGATAAGTAAGATATGATTGTTTAACAAAGTAACATGTAAAAGAAGAAGTTTTATAGTAAAATACTTGATGCTTAATGATTCACAATGCACTTTAAGATAGAATGATTCAGTAGCGTTCTGTTGTTTCATTCAGCACAGTCTTCGTTTAGATGTAGTAATCAAATATGTCAAATCCTAAACGATTCAGCGTTTAGTACCGAATGATTTAATTAAACAGCAAACAAACAGCCCTTAAGAGAGATGAGAGAGAGTAACTAGAAAATTTATAATCTTGGTAACAATTAAACAATAAAAAGCATAGAAGCAAATAGTCCTACCTTTTATATAATAAGTATATATATATATATATATATATATATATATATATATATATATATATATATATATATATATATATATATATATATATATATGGGAGAGTTCATGCGAGAAGCTTTTATTTTGCAAGAAGTGCGAGAAGCATTTTAAACCATTAGATCTTACTAATCAAGATCTTAGTTAAAAGGATAGTAATGTCATTTTATATTTATGCAATTAATTCACTCTTAACTTACTTTTGGCAATAAATCAATTTTCTCTCATCTTTAAATATTATGAATTTTTTACGATATACTAACATTTCCTTTTTCAAATTTATTTTTTTCTTGCAATCCAAAAAAAATTATTTCTCAAAATATATAACCTTTTATTTCTACATCTATTTTAAATAGGATATGTGAATATTAATTATTCACACTTTTTTTATTGAATCATGGCTTAATAAACATCCGATTGCACACAATTTTAAATTTTTTAACCACTTTAAACTTTTTCTTTGTATCATTTTGAATTCACTAATGAATCATTCAAAAATTACAAAATTTCATAATTTCATAATTATTCACTAATGAACATGTGAGCTGTTAAGAACATTATAAAACAAACTATCATTGGGCACTATTGAACAACATAGGAAAGAAATGATGTACACTAGCTTGATTTTACGAGAAGTGGGAGAAATAATATAAGTCATTGATTGATTTTTGATCTAATGGTTCACATTAATCATAATTAATATTTTTTTCTTTATGTCAAAAGAGCAATTTAGTAAACTTGACATTTTCTCCCTCCAATTAATCATTTCTCCAATCATCTCTCTCATGTCTTTAGAAAGACTATGAAACCTAATGTTACTAGTGAACGGATACATAAACAAAAGTTTAAGCACGATAGATTGTGTCCTACATCTACTCTGTTCACTAGTGACCAAATACATAAACAGAAGTTTAAATGCCGTCTAATGTGTTCTATATCTACGATGCTCACTAGTGAACAACTTAAAGAAATCGAGTTTTCCCATGTCAAATGTCTCTATTCATTTGAGAATAACAAATAAAAAACTAATGAAAATTAGATACTAACTTAAATATTCACTCCAAATAAATAAAATGACTAATTAAAAAAATCTAAATAAAGTTAATAATGTTAACACGTTCATTAATAGCCAACTAAATAAAAACCATTAATATTTTTTGACCAAACAACTAATTAAAATGACTATTTAAAAGAAAACTCTAAATAAAAGAATGAAGATGTCACAAAGGCTGAAACAACCCGAATGCATGTTTGGCTTCATTCAAAAGCTTATCATCACCATCATCCAATCAAAGATGACAAAACAGCCAATTAAAAACCATCATTCAACAATGAGATTTGTTAAATATAATTAGGTTCCACCTTCATCCGTAACAAATTTGTAGATCTAGAAGAAAACCATCAGAAGAAGGAAAAGGAGAAAAAGGTGGCTACGGGGAGGTGACGAAGGGCTTCAACGGGTGTAGTCGTTGATGATGAAGGGAAGAGGCATAGGCAGCGACGGTGTAGTAACGGTGTTGACGGATTAAGAGCGAGAGTAAATCGCTAACTGTAGGAAAGAGGAGGGTAGCGTTGTTGACGGGTCTCTCGAGAGCATGACGGTGATGATGGTTGTATGTGAGGTCGGCGGCCATCTCTTTGAAATAGCCGAGAGAGATGGGAGATGGAATATATGGTAAACAAGAGAAGGCGGCAATGTTTCTTCTATGGCCAGTTAATGATTGCCGGCTAGGGTTAGTGAGAAGGAGAGGTTGAAATTTTTGAGAGAAAGATGAGGATGGAGAGTTTGTTAAGGAAATTTGGGGTTGTAATTTTTTATTTTTAAATTAGGAAGAGGCATATAGATCGTGAATGTCAAATAGGGGAAGATATTTAATTAGGGAAATGGTTTAATTTTGAGTTTTAAATTGTCCTTTTTACCCTTTTTAGTTTTATATTAATCTCTTTAAATTTGTTATTAATTACTAAAATGCCATGACTAATTTTAACCATTGATGGATTGATCTAATGGTTCCAATAACTTCCTGCACTTCTCGCAAAAAAAGAGTTTCTCGCATGAACCACCCTCTATATAGTATATATATATATATATAGGAATGGGATCAAATAAAAAGGAAATTAAAGTAAAAAGTGTAAGAGGGATGATTATTTGATCATTTTTCGGTATATATATCAAATAATAATTGTTAGTTCATCATCTATATTGATTAAAAGTAGTTATTCATCGATTTCTTTTTGATGAATCCAACATATTCATCACTTTTTAGATGAAAGCATTTTGTTCATCAATAAATTATTCAAAAATTTTGGTTTCAAAATCTACATTTGAAAATCTCTTTTGTTGTGTAAAAAGTGATGAATATGTTGTATTCATCAAAATAAATTGATGAAGAACTAGTTTTAATCAATAAAAATGATTTTTTTATTGTCTCTTACCCTTTTTATCATAAAATCCTTTAAACTTGATCTCTATCATACATATATATATATATATACACGTGTATTAATGAAGTGCAAGTCTTCCGAAATAAAATAGTGTTAGTTTGTTATAATTATTCCAAAAATTATAAAGTACACCCATAACTCAAAAGTAAACGCACAATGTGAACGACGGTGACGTCAGAACTATGACGAAATCAAATCAAATTAAATATTATTAAGAGTAAATTTTTTATATTTTTGGTGTCCAAAGTTACATATTTGATCCCTTCCAACTCAAACTTTCTCCGGATTTGGTACTTATAATTTGAATTGAATAACAAATTCGATGTTTGATACACTTGAAAAGATTTATTCTTATTCTCATATTTTAACTAATTATAATATATTATATAATTGTTATAAGTATTCATTAATAATTTTTAAATTATACTTTTTATAATTAGTTATATTAATATAATATTTAATCAAAATATCGTCTTCAATTCCCCAAAACACTAACAGGTTTTAAGGAAGAAAAAATGAAAAACTGGAATAAATCAGAGATAAAAGAACAAAGATGAACAAGAACACCAAGATCCATATTGGGTCGACATATAAGCAATAGATCCGTTGGAAATCACAAAACAAACATACCGTCAAAAACATGCAAATGTATGAACTAGAACACCAAGATACTTACTATATCGATAGGCAAACACCATAATCGAAACAACAGAAAATCAATAGTGTTCAACCAATCGAACCAAAACAAAACTTCGCTTTTGTTCAAAGAATCAACAAACACACTTAGATTGAAATCCTCTCTCTCTCTCTCTGTCTCTCACAAACACTTGTTCAAAAACATCTATTCAATCGATTTAGTTTTCAGTTTCTTCATGAGTTTGAATAGTGAGAAATCTGACCCAAAACCCCCCATAAATCCTACCCAAACGATATGAAAACATAATTTACTTGATCACAAAGGTTAAGGAATCATTATTTGCTCGATTCCCAATGATTTGGTGCAAAATGGTGATGATCCCACCCTTCTTTCTCTCGGTTCCTTGAAGAACGCGCAAAAACACCTAAACACACACTAAATCACGGCTATACAATATCAAATGTTGGGTCTTGTGCCCTAATTTTGGGTTTATATACCTTCCTTAGCTTTCCTAAATGGCACTATTAGTCCCTATAGCAATATGAAATGTCGCTTTGTGGAATTACTACTCTACTTTTATTAACACAATAAATACTTTTACATTTACATTTGGGTATTACATATTTTATTAAATAAAGACATTTGATGCTATATTCTAACGTATAATCAAAAAGTCCTTATAAATGGTAAATTTTGAAAACTACGGTCTTACACTTGTATCAGATCAATAACTATGTGAACAATAGTCAGACTTAGATTGGATCAAGTATTTTTAGATCACATTGATGATTCTATGTCATGAGTATTAAAAGCAATACAATGTACAAGTAAGATTTATATGATCACTAATGTTGATCCAAGATTCAAGTATTAAATAGTGAAACTAACATAAACTCACACAATATAGTAGTAAAAGTATGTAGAAGATGAACACACTAGAATGCACACTAATGCTCTTTCAATGTTTACTAAGGTGTCGTTTGGTTCGTGGAATGTTTCTGAAGGAATTGGAATCTGTGAAAGAATTAGAATTTGAATATGTAATCTGTTTGGTTGGCAGGAAATGGAATTGGAATCCATTTCCATGTTTTTTTGGGTTCACAGATAATGTAGATAAATTTGATTTCAGTCATGTAAAATGACAGAATTACCCTTCCTACAACTTCCAAACTTCATTCTTAACCGCAACAAAATCAGTAATTGAACGACGAATAGGGACGTGACTGAAGAACGGGGATGCATCGAATGACAACCGGCGAAAGACAAACGACGACCTGTGATGACCAACGAATGACAAACGGGGACGCACCAAACGACAACCCGCGAAAGACTGATGGCGAACAGCGACCCGTGAGGATTGACGAACGACGAACGGGGACGCAATTGATGAACGGGGACACACCGAGCGGCGACCAGCGAGGACTGACGAACGACAAACGGGGATGCGACTGAAGAACTGGGACGCACTAAACGATGACCCGCGAAAGTCGGATGAGGAATGGCGACCCGCGATGACTGACGAACGACGAACATCAAACGGCGACCCGCGAACGGCAAACATCGAACATCAAACGACAACCCGCGAATGCGAACATCGAACGAAGACCGGCGAAAGACAAACGGAGGACGGCGACTCGAGAAATACGGACGAACGACAAACATCATACGACAAACATCGAACGGTGACCCGCGAGGACTGACGAACAACGAACGAGGATGCGACTGACGAACAAGGACGCACCGAAATGACGACCTGCGAAAGACGGACGGTGAACGGCGACCCGCGAGGAATGACGAACAGGGACGCGACTGACGAATGGGGACGCACCGAACGACGACTCGCGAGGAACGACGAACGGGGACGCGACTAACGAACGGGGACGCGACTAACGAACGGGGATGCACCGAATGACGACCCGTAAAAGAGGGACGGCGAACGGCGACTTAAGAGGACTGACGAACGGCGAACATCAAAAGACGAAATGCGAGCGACGAACATCAAATGGAGACCGCCAAGGATTGACGAACGGGGATACGACTGACGAACGACGACCGACGAAAGATGACAGGCGAATGGCGAACGTCAAACATCAAACGGCGACCGGTGACGCGAAGACAATAGGCGGAGGGTATAATGGTAATAAACTACATTACCTTCCTCATGGATTTTAAAATCCTTTATTATCTTGAAGGATTTTACATTCCCTCCCTTATAGATTTTAATTTCTTCAAATTCCAATTTCATGACGGACCAAACATTGAAATTTCTAGAAATTAGATTCCAACTCCCATAAAATCCTCTAATCAAACACCCCCTAAATATATTAAGCTTAGAATTCAAATTGTTACTTACACTACTTTCCTATAAGAATGAGTAAGTACAAAATAGTCCTTGACCTTTTACTATCTATCACAAATAGTCTAAATTAGCCTATTACAAGCTAGTAACAAAATATATATAAATAATGAGCACAAAATATATTCGTAACAACTAATTTCTAAGTTTCCATTAGAATTATTAATATATGCAAGCAGTGTTAATGTCCAAGGAAAAGATAAAGAGAAGAATATTGCTCAATCTCTTGAGATATGTGATATGCCTTTTCTTTCCTTTTTTTTGTATATTCAGTTTAAAGAACATGCATGTTTCCAATATTTATGGGTAATTATGTATAAGCACTTGTTATCAGATCTTTTGTATACTCTAATAATGTTGTGTAATAAAAAAATGGTTGTTTCCGTTTAATATGTTTGTTTTTAGGAAATATTAAAATGAATTAATTAATTGTTTCTTAATAGCATTTAAAATTTATAAAATATGTTGTGTAATTTATAAAATTTGGTTGACGAAAGTGACAGTGGTGCATGTTGTGGAGGCGAGTGGTTCCGATGGGTGGTGATGATAAGAGTGGTGGGTGGTAGTCGGATCAATTTAGTATTATTATTATATAAATAATAATATGAAACAGATAATATTAAATAAACAATATCAGAGTACTTTTATCATTTACTGTTACCTAAATTCTATTTCGTACATGATTAACATTTGTATGAATTAAAATTTTAAATTTTATAAGATCCAATTCTTTAGTTAATTAATTTATGATCACTTTGAAAATATTTTATAAAACAAAAGGACCTCAAAGAAATAAAAGATAGAATAAATATATTAGAGATAATCTTGGTAATAATATTAACAAATAAAAAGAATAGACAGGTGATCGAGTTTAATTAATTAAATATAGACATTTTTTATGCATAAGTCTGGCTAGCTAGTGTAAACATGCATAGAAATTAATGCAAGTTCTTAGAAGTAAAATCATGTTCATTGAATAATTAATATACCAAAAAACTCAAATGTAAACTCACAAAGTCACAATGTGAAAGACAACGAGGTCAGAAGGATACGATGCTTGGCAGATAAATGGATCAAATCAAATCAAATACTATTATATATACCGAACAATACATGTTTCATTAATTAAATATATACTAATTAATTAGTTGCTCTTTAAGCTTTTGCTACCTACCGGTTTTAATCATAAAACTCTAAATCTACTCGTAGTTATGACATGATTGTCATATTATATTTTTTTAATCCATGAATAAACAGTCAAATTAATTAATTATTACATGACAATTCTATAATATGTCATTTAGTTATCACATTAGAAAAACTTGTAATTAAGAAAATTATTACAAATATCTAATCTAATAATATGTTACTAGAAATTAAGGATAACATAAAAAATGAATCTTATGTATAAAAGTTACAAAAAGGATTTAAGAGTAAATTACAAATTTCGTCTCTCTGGTTTGCATAAAGTTTTAGGTCTTTTAATTTTTAAAATTACACTAATAGTTATTGTGGTTTAAATTTTGTAACAAAACGATTATTTGACCGTTAAAGACAACAGAGACAATGTTAAGGGTTTTTATAATGACTATTTTACCTTTTTCACACATATCACATTCGGTCCTAATGCTTTTAAGTTTGTTACATTAATAATGATCCTTTATACAATATTTTTTAATTTCATTACTTTTAATTAATTAACTCTAGTTTTAATATTTTTTTTAATGTCTGTTAGTATTATTATATAATTAAACTTGTAAATTGATAAAATATATTTGTGTTTTGTTTTTATCAAAATTTATATTAATTATTTAAAGTTCTCAAACTTTTTTCTATCAAATGTATTCTTGATAGAATTATTTTTTCAATTATTACTGTTGTTATTTATATTATTATTATTATTATTTAATATCATATAATCATTTTATTGATACTAGTAAAATTAGAAGATTGTTACGCTTATCAGTATCGGGTTTATTATGGTATGAAATAAGATTTTTTTTTTAGTTTTTATTACTTTTAATTAATTAACTTTAGTTTTAAAATTTTTAAGTGTTACTAGTATTATTGTATAAAATAAAGTCGGGTTCAGGTTAACTGATTAACCCAAATAAGAAATTTATTAATTTTTGATCTATAATTTCATGTCTTTATTTAGGTCGCTTACATTAACTTTTTCTATCGATTTGAATTACAAAACCATGTTTGGGCTCACGTATGTACTAGTCGACTATTCTACAAACTTACGTCTTATATAGAATCATTATAATGTATATATGAAAGGATGTGATTATGTGTTTCATGTGTACGAAGGGCTAGAAATTTGATAAAAATATCCATTCAAACATTTCCATATTGTGAATGCAAATTCAACATCTTTTGAAATATTGTAGGATTGTTTTTTTATTTTATATAAACACCAATTCACAATCAATTACCAAACCATACATCAAAATTTTGATCTTGTGAATGCAATTGTTACAACTTAAAAATATTTTATTTGATAAAAATATTCATACAAATATTTTGAAGACTTAATGACAAAAAGTACACATGATTGATGCAAAACTTAATCTATAATTAAATTCAAAAACTAAAAACTCAAAAAATTATTTGGTTTATAAGTATCCCGAATAACACATCTAACACGATCCTATTAACCCGAAACATGATTAATTTACACTCAACTAACCTAAAGCTTAATAAGGCCAGGTTTTGAGTGATATTTATTTTTTTAGAAAACCCGACCCGACTAATCAAAAACTAAATTAACAAGCCAATGCATACCCAATTCTGCGCTAGTAGCTTCTAATTTTACTAATATCAATAATAATAATAATATTATTATTATTATTATTATTATTATTATTATTATTATTAACAAACTATCAAGAATACATTAAAATAAAAACAAAAATTCAAGAAATTTAAATATTTATAACCAATTTAGATAAAAACAAAACACAAATATAATTTATCAGTTTACTAATTTATTTTATATAATAATACTAACTCGATTTAAAAAATATTAAAACTAAAGTTAATTAATTAAAAGTAATAAAAATTAAAAATACTACCTAAAGAACCATTAATGTAACAAACTTAAAGCTTAAGGATTGAATGAGATATGTGAGAAAATGGTTAAATAGTCATAAAAAACTTAACACTGTCTATGTTATCTTTAATAGTCAATGGACCGTTTTGTTACAAAACTTTAACCACAATGACCATTAGTGTAATTTTAAAAATTAAAAGACGAACCCTGTAACTTTATGCAAACCATAGGGACGAAATTTGTAATTTACTCGAGAATTAACGAAATCTTCGATCTGTCTTGGGAAAACTAACACAAAAATTATTTTACATACTTGAGTGCATGTTATGTAGTTAACGGAATACGATTACTAAGTCATACTTTAACATGTGGCAATCATCATGGTAGTAACAAAAGCTATCATCACATTTTTTTGAATTGGCTAAATACCCATACACATTCCATGAACCTAAACCTAAATACACATGTTAGAAATGTTTCTTATTGATTAGGCTTTTTTTACTTTACTGTATGGGTTATAGGAAAACACCCCTAGCATGTTTAAATTGAGTTTGGATCGTTTTATGCCAAAACAGAGTCTGTGAGGAAACACAAGTCGGCTGGGTCTGTAGCGTACATGCCCCGTGTAGAGTTTGGGAGGGCGTGTAGCTATCCCATGTAGGAGCAACACGGCCCATGTAACAGTACACGGCCGTGTAGAGTCTAAGGCGGTCACTGGGCCATGTAGGGTTACATGGTCGTGTAGCATGAGAGGTACATGGCCCGTGTACAGAACACGGTGCGTGTAATGTTGTTGGTCTACGTTGGCCATGTGGCCAGGTCAGGTCGTGTAGTGTGTAAGGGACACGGCCCGTGTAAAGATACATGTCCCGTGTAGACCCTATTTCAGGTCAGTTTGCTGTTATGTGATACTTTACCGTATTATTTATATAGGAGGGTGATTGACTGCTTATCTGAACTGTTTTCACTATTATTCACGTACGTTAATTTTAAGTGAGTTTTCTAAACTCTGATTCATATCTGTGATATGTGTGATGCATTGCAATGTATATTATCGATATTTGGATCACCGTGGGGGTAGCATGCTGCTTTGTGCAGTATGGGCTACGGGCAGCATTTTAGCCTTCTTGGCGAATGCTAAGATGGTGTAGTACTGTATCCATAAGAACTGTTACAACATTCTTATATGTGTATGCGCATGCTTATATGATTTACAGTTTAGATTTCTCATTAAGCTCTTATAGCTTATTAGATACTGCTTATTGTTGTTTTGTAGGGTGTGATAACTCCAAAGACAAGGCCCCAGTTTGACGGTTGTTGGTTGATTGTTAGAAACTGTATTTTGTAAAATATAACGCCTGTTTGGTTTTGAGAAAATGTTTCCTGCTGTAAATATGTCGATACTATTTTTTTGTACGAACCTGAGGGTTCAAAACTACTTACGTTGCTTCCGCTCGTTTGGTTAAATTACTGTTTTAGTTCCAAAAGACTTTTATTTAGAGTTTTACTCACATTTTAAAATTTGGGGCATTACAACTTGGTATCAGAGCCACGGTTTGAGGGACCTGGATGTATGTTACGCACCGTCTGACTTAAACCATGGTTCTGAGCTTAGTAGATATATTGTGTATTATACTGAGAACATGCTAGCTGTTTATGTTGTTATGTTTAGTATTAAAATACCTGAGATATTAGTGATATTGATGCCAGATACACGATGCCTTATATGACATAATCTTTTGGTGATACATGGTCTAAGCCTGTGAATTGGGACTTTCGTGATAAAGTTAAGATCGAACATGTGTAGTGTGTTTAGAGTAATATAAGGACCCACATTATTACAAACAAATGATACATGTTAGAACTTGATGGAGTCATGAGGAATCTTGTGAATCGGGTGAGGGGTACTTGTAGAAGGCAGTACACCTGGGAATATAGAATTCCTTAGTATGTATAGAACTACTTTAGATCTGATGATAGGTGTACTGATATGTCTTAATGCTTTATCTTATGCCTTAATGCTTTATCTATACTACCAGGATGGTGAGCACTAGAGGTTCTAGAGCTAGTAATCGATAGGAAGGTGGTCCTAGTAATAAACGGGAACAAGTAGAAACCAGTGCGACTGGTAGAAGAGTGCCGCCAGTAGTCCAGAATACCCGAGTAGATGAAACTCTAGAATTGAATCAAGGGTTTGCCGAGGCTGAGCCCAGAATGACAATTGCATAGGAAATTGGTAAAGCTTTGGAAAAAGCTATACCTTATATTGTTACACAAGTTGTAGAGCACTTAAAATACCATACAGAGGAAACCGTGAGACAAGAGGTGACAGCTATGTTAGTTGAGAGGGAGGAGAGAGTTAACCCCCAATCACAGATAATTATCATATACGCGCCAAAAGTTTGTACTTTCAGAGACTTTGTTTCGTGTCAGCCACCGTTGTTTCACGGATCCACCGACCCAATTGTCAGTCACAAGTGGATATCTCAGATTGAGGGAGCATTCCATACTTATTCGTTTGCTCCAGAGAATAAAGTGAGATACGCCTCTAACCAACTGAGAGGTGCTGCTAAAGACGGGTGGGACTTGGAAAAGAAAAAAAGGGGTGATACACAGATTGAGGCCATGACGTGGGCAGAACATAAAGAGATCACCACAGAGCTGTTTGTTCCACAATGTGAGATTGATCGTATTGTTGATGAGTTTCACAAGCTGAAGCAGACCACCCAAACAGTTCCAGAGATTAATGCTAAGTTTCATGAGAAGACATGTTTCTGTCCGGATTATATAGCTAATGAAAAGATGAATATGTATCGCTACATGATGGTACTTGAGCCGAGTTAAGAGAGTTTATTTATTTAAGCAAACATCAAACTGTTATGTCCAAGATGGACGCAGCTCGAGCCAGAGAATTGAAATTGGAAAGACAAGAGAAAGAGAAAAAGCCAACGGAAAGAACAACACCACCGTATAAGAAACCGAGAGTAGATTATGGGGAGAGGAAGGAAGCACCGAGGGTGTATCAAAGGTGCAAGAAAAGTTACTATGGGAAATGCAAGGTTAATGTCATTCACTATTTTAAATGTGGCAAACAGGGCCATTTGGGTAAAGATTATACAAACCCATTAAGTGTATGTTTTAACTGTTATCATCCGGGCCATAAAAAAGCTATTGTCCTCAACTAGTTGCATCAAATCGTTCAACGGGTTCTAGAACTACTCCACCCCTAACTCCTCTACATATTTCTAAAAATAAGGAGGTGAAGAAAGAGGATGCACCAAGAAACAAGGGGAGGGCCTTCTAGCTCACTACTAAGGAAGCACAAAAGAAACCTGATGTGGTTGCAGTTACATATCTCGTAAACCATCTGTGTGCTCTTGTATTATTTGATTCGGGTGCTAGCAAGCCTTTTGTAAAATTTCGAGCAAGTATGTGGTAAACTAAATTCTCCTCTCAAGGTGGAATTAGCTTATGATAAATCTGTGCTTGTGACTAATGTGTATAGAAACAATGTGCTAGATATAAATACTATCAGATTTTCTATTGAGCTTATACCCATGCCTATGAGAGAGTTCCAAGTGATTGTTGGAATGGATTGGCTTGGACGTTACCAAACAACCATTTTATGTGCGCAAAAATTGATTCGAGTTCATGCCCTAAGTAGGGAAGAACTGTTTATTTATGGTGATATGAAAAGTGGGGAATTGTGTATGTATTCGGTAACCAAAGCTCAGAAATACCTTCAACATGGGTGTACAGCCTTTCTAGCTCACGTTATTGATATGAAATTAGAAAAGAGACAGGAAAGTGTAGAAGATGTGGTGATTGTTCGCGAGTATCTTGATGTTTTTCCAGAATTGATTTAACACCTGGGCTTCACCAATTGCGAGAGCTCCATATAGACTTGCACCGCCAGAAATGCAGGAATTGATGAAACAGTTACAAGAGTTACCGGATAAAAGTTTCATTCAACCCAGTAGCTCACCATGGGGCGCTCCCATTTTGTTTGTGAAGAAGAAAGATGGTACGTTTCAGATGTGTATAGACTACCGTGAACTCAATAAAATGACTGTGAAGAATAAGTATCCTTTGCCCGTAATAGACGATTTGTTTGATCAATTACAAGGGGCATCGTGATTCTTAAAATTTGATTTAAGATCGGGTTACCATCAGTTGAAGGTCCGAAAGGAAGATATTCCTAAGACTGCTTTCAGAACTTGATACGGGCATTTTGAATTTGTGGTTATGCCATTTGGCCTTACAAATGCACCTGCAACATTTATGGATCTTATTAATCGAGTTTTTTGTCCAATGTTAGACATGTTAGTGATTTTATTTATTGATGACATTCTTGTTTACTCAAAGAACCCGGTAAAACACGAGAGACATTTAAAAGAAGTGTTAGAGACGTTGCGGGAGAGAAGCTGTATGCTAAATTCTCTAAATGCGAATTCTGGATTCAGGAAGTACAATTTTTAGGTCATTTGATTAACAAAGATGGAATTAAAGTAGATCCCGCGAAGGTGGATGCAGTAATGATGTGGGAACCTCCGAAGAATCCTATAGAAATTAGAAGCTTTTTGGGGTTATTACAGGCGATTCATTCAAAACTTTTCAAAGACTGTAGTTCCATTAACCAAGCTGACCAGGAAGAATGTAGAGTTTATATGGGGAGATGAACAAGAGATTGCTTTTTCAACTCTCAAACAAAGGTTATGTGAGGCACCCGTTCTAGCTTTGCCAGAAGGAGTGGTGGACATGATAGTGTTTTGTGATGCTATTAATCAAGGGTTGGGTTGTGTTTTGATACAGAGAGGTAGTGTTATTGCCTACGCTTCTCGACAGCTTAAGCCGAATGAAAGTAATTACCCAACTCACGATTTCAGTTACCTGCAGTGGTTTTTGCACTAAAAATCTGGAGGCACTACCTGTACGGGGTAAAGTGTACTATTTATACCGACCGCAAAAGTTTGAAGTATTTTATTGATCAGAAGAATCTTAATATGAGACAGAGGAGATGGTTAAAGCTCCCCAAGGATTATGATTGAGAAATTCTTTATCACCCTGGTAAAGCCAATGTTATAACAGATGCTCTGAGCAGGAAGTCAGGGTCAGTACTTATGAAGAATGAATCTTTACGGATGAAAGTGACTACAACTCTTTTGGATTTTATAAGAGACGCTCAGTTGGAAGCAATTAAAGAAGAAAACCACAACAAAGAACGAATCAAGGGGCAAGTAATTAATTTTGTCAAGGATAGTCGTGATTTATTTATATGTTATGGACGAGTGTAGATACCTAATTATGGAGGGGTTAGACAAACTCTTTTGAATGACGCTCACAAATCTAAGTTCTCTATCCACTCGGGGGCGACTAAAATGTATAAGGACTTGAAAGTGCATTATTAGTGGCAAGGTATGAAACGAGATGTAGTTAAGCATGTGGAGAAATGTCTTATATGTTTACAAGTAAAAGCTGAGCATCAGAAGCCGCATGGGAAACTACAACCTTTGGAAATACTTGTTTGGAAATGGGAGAATATTACTATGGATCTAATCACTAAACTACCCAAAACCCCTAGAGGTTACGATGCTATTTGGGTGATTGTGGATAGATTAACAAAAAGTGCACATTTTATTCCCATTAAGGAAACTTACTCTTCAGAGAAGCTGTCAGATGTGTATATGAAAGAAATAGTATCTCTTCATGGTGTGCCAGTGTCTATTGTGTCAAATAGAGATACTCGATTCACTTCCAGGTTTTGGAATAAATTTCTTGGGAAATGGGAACTAAGCTTCATCTTAGTAAAGCATTTCACCCATAAACGGATGGTCAAAGTGAGAGAACAATTCAAACACTAGAGGTATGTTGCGCACTTGTATCATTGATTTTGGAGGGAGTTGGGATTCGTATCTACCACTCGTAGAGTTTTCTTACAATAATTGTTATCATTCCAGTATAGGGATGCCGCTTTATGAGATGTTGTATGGTAGAAAATGTAGGAATCCGGTTTGTTGGAATGCAGTGGGTCAGAAAGAATTAGGTAGTACTGAGTTGGTGCAGCGCACGACGGAACAAATTTAACAGATAAGAGATAAATTATTAGCAGCTCAGAGCAGACAAAAGAGTTATGCGGATAAGCGAAGATCGCCGCTAGAGTTTTAGGTGGGTGACTATGTGTTATTGAAAGTGTCGTCGTGGAACGAAGTGATCAGATTTAGAAAGAGGGGAAATCTGGGTCCAAGATTCATTGGGCCCTTCTGAGTTATTGCTTGCGTGGGGAGGGTTGCTTACAGTCTGGAACTACCTCAAGAGTTGTCCAGATACATAATACCTTTAATGTGTCTTATCTCAGGAAATGCTTGGCAGACGAGTCTGCATTTGTACCACTAGAAGATGTGAGTGTTGATGATAAATTGAATTATGTTGAGCAGCCGGTTGTTCTATTGGAAAGAAAAGTTAAAGCTCTACACAATAAACAAAATAGATTGGTTAAAGTTTAGTGGAAACATCGTAAGGGGTCAGATTATTCTTGGGAACCAGAGAATGAGATGATACACAACTATCCGGAACTCTTCAGCAGTTGATTTTGAGGACGAAATCCTTTTCAAGTGGGGAAGAGTTGTAACACCCAAGGTTTGGAAATTTCCTAAATTAGTAACTTTATCAAGTGATGTGTGTTAGTGAATTGCCTAATTAAGATTAGGAGGTAATTAGAAACTTGAGGCACTAAAGTTGTTAAAAATTAAACAAGAAAGGTTGAGGGACCATTGTGTCATTAACTTAAAGATGTATGTATGTATATATATATATATATATATATATATGTGTGTGTGTGTGTGTGTGTGTTTGTGTGTGTGTAGCTTTGACTATAGAAAGTCAAACTACACAAACTTACAATCTACAATACATATGCTTAGACCAACTCCATTTTTTATCAAGATCAGTAGAAACAAGTGGTTATTATTGAGCATATCAACTTTACAAAGCTTGAGGTAAGATTTTAAACCATTCTCTTGAAGTTTTGTGGGTTTAGTTAGATGATTCAATGGTGAATCATGTTAGAAATGTTTCTTATTGATTAGGCTTTGTTTCTTTACTATATGGGGTGTAGGAAAACACCCCTAGCATGTTTAAATTGAGTTTGGATCGTTTTTGAAGCCAAAACAGCGTCTGTGAGGAAACACAGTCAGCTGGATCTATAGCGTACACACCCCGTAGAAGCAACACGGCCCGTGTAAAGGTACACGGCCGTGTAGAGTCTAAGGCAGTCACAGGGCCATGTAGGGTTATATGGTCGTGTAGCATGAGAGGTACACGGCCCCGTGTATAGAACACGGCCTGTGTAGTGTTGTTGGTTAAAATTGGCCATATGGCCAGGTTAGGTCGTGTAGTGTGCAAGGGACACGACCCGTGTAGACCCTATTTCAGGTCAGTTTGCTGTTATGTGGTACTTTGCTGTATTATTTATATAGGAGGGTGACTGACTGCTTATCTGAATTGTTTTCACTATTATTCGCGTATGCTAATTTCAAGTGAGTTTTCTAAACTCTAATTCATATCTGTGATATTTGTGATGCATTGCAATGTATATTATCGATCTTCGGATCACCATGGGGGTAGCATGTTGCTTTGTGTAGTAGGGGCTACGGGCAGCATTTTAGCCTTCTTGGCGGATGCTAAGATGGCGCAGTACTGTATCCATAAGAACTGTTACAACATTTGTATATGTGTATGCGCATGCTTATATGATTTATAGTTTAGATTTCTCACTAAGCTCTTATAGCTTATCAGATACTGCTTATTGTTGTTTTGTAGGGTGTGATAACTCCAAAGGCAAGACCCCAGTTTGACGGTTGTTGGTTGATTGTTAGAAACTGTATTTTGTAAAATATAACGCCCGTTTGGTTTTGAGAAAATGTTTTCTACTGTAACTATGTCGATACTATATTTTGTACGAACCTGAGGGTTTAAAACTACTTACGTTGCTTCCGCTCATTTGTTTAAATTATTGTTTTAGTTACAAAAGACTTTTATTTAGAGTTTTACTCGTATTTTAAAATTTGGGGCGTTACAAAATTCATGCAAAGTGAATTACTTTTTCATGAAGTTTGTCCAATAGTTTAAATCATTATACCCCTTTTGTGATATATATATATATATATATATATATTGAAAAGATCATTTGAGAACCGTTTTTATTATGAGTACCATTTATAACTGTCATTATAGGGGTATTTTGGTTTTGTGTAATTTTCCAACCGTAAATTACGTTCGGGTGAGTTGTTATTAAAAATCGAGCCTTGATTTTTCCAAAATACCCCTCGTTAATTCATTATTAATGTATCAATAATGAGCTATTAATGCATCATTTATGACCTGTCATTATTTTTATTGGTCTTCGATTTATTTTAGGGCAAATTGAATGAAAATACAACAAACTATGCTAATATTGTAATTGTATGCAATCAACTTTATTTTATACCTAAAAATACACATAACTTAAAAATTTTGTTCATGTATGCAAGTTACCTATGACAATAGGTAACGTCATAGGTAACTTACCGGTTACCTAGCAAAAAATAAAAGAACTTTGATACTTAAAATACAAAGAACTTTCAAATTTGGTTCATTGTGTACAATCGGTAACCAGTAATCAGGTTACTCATTGTATACAATGAACCAAATTTGTAAGTTGTATGCATTTTTAGGTACAAAATAAAGTTAATTGCATAATATGACAATATTGACACAGTTTTTTATATTTTCACGCATTTTGTCTTTTATTTTGATTAAGGACCAAGATTGGATCTTACGGTACTTGTAATAAACGGTTTTCAAATGAACCATCCCCTATAGGGTGAGGTTCAGAGGATAACACATTTAAATTGCACAATAGTGAGAACATGGCAAAATTGAAATTTATATTTTTTTTCCTACGTTCCCTCTCTTTGCCGGTTAACTTCTGTATAGGAAAAACAACTTCACCACCTCAATCTTAAAGTTAAAATTGTTGGTTCTATGTGCACAAGACACAAATTAATACGATATTACTAATAATAAATAAACCCATAGGGTCACACATTTACAATCAATGGACACCAATTACATATTTGAATATGATTTAAATATGTTTCCAACTCATTATATATATAAGTATATATATGCATTGTTGCATATTATTATTTATGTGAAATAATAATATCACTCTTATATATTAATATAAGATAATGCATATGAAATACATAAATATAAACATATGATTTTATATATGTATATATATATATATGTATAAATGTATATTTGTTACAAGTAAATTGTTACTAGTAACAATTATATAAATGTATGTATATCCTTGTTACAAGTAAAGAGTTACTAGTAACAATCAAGTATGTATATAAAATACATGTAGATGTATTTTATACATTGTATGGCATGGTCTAGTATATCTTTATATATTTTAAAGATATAAAACTAGAAATCATCACAATAAACCAAAGGGGGGCCATGTTGACTTCTTGTATGCAACAATTAGACAAGTATGGTACCAAGAAATCAAGAAAGGAAGACAAGCAAAGAGGGGGCCTCCCTCTCCCTCCTTTTTACGGCCAAACTAAGGCCAAAGAGGGGCCTCTCTCTTGTTGTGGTGTTTTCTTGGTTTTTATATGCATGTATGTCCCTTTTATGTTTACTACTACATGCTACCACCTTTGCTATTCTTCAAGAAAACATCTAAGTGTTCTTAGATATTTAAAACATCCTTACTTTATAGTATTGGTGTTTCAAGTGAGCAAAGTGTGGTACTAGAATACATACTCATATACATACATAGTAAGTTCAAGAAGAAGAACAAGAGGTTGTTGCTTGCTTGCTTGAATTTCAAGGGTTGGAGAGACTAGCATCTTGGAGGTGTTGGACTCATTGATTTGTGGATACCTTGGAGGAAGTCTTCTCTTGGCTTCTCATAGATCAACCACTTCATCAACGGTTTACTCACGCTACAAAGGTTGTAGTTCTAAACACCCTATGGTTGTTTTGTTTCTTAAGGCTTGCATATGGATCATTGGTGGGGAGTTTTAAAAGTTTAAAATTGTTGTTCATGCTTCCGTTGCTAAAATATATTTTTGAAAAACCGAACAAACCCCAACAGTGGTATCAGAGCCACTTATGTATAGTTTTAAGAAACTTTTTGAGTATGTATTGTTTAAGAAAATGGACAACTTTTCTTTTGTTAGAAAAGTTATGGATTTTCTTGTTGGCAACTTATATATGTTTATATATTTATTTTGAGAAACAACCAAACCACATGCATGTTTGGTTGTAAAAGTTGCCTAAATATCAAGTGTTGATATATATGTTTGTTTGAGTGTATGTTGTGCATAACAAGCCATAGACCTTTTGTGATGTGTTGGAAATTCGATTTGGTTGTAAAATTATTTTTTCATTTGGTATGTAATAATAATTTTAGTTTTGTTTCATCTTGTTGTATTTTGTAAGTAGTAGAATAGTTTAGACTAGTTTAATTTTATAAAAATGTAACAAGATGAAGAAATGACCAAGTTGGAGTTTTCAAGTGTGGTGGAGTCAACCATGAAGGCTTGGAGTCATTTGCACTACAAGGAGTTGTTTTGGCAAGTGGGAGCTTCAAGTTCATCACAAGAGAAATATTTGGTCCTTAGTTATGACTTGGTATTTTTGTATGGCTCACAAAAATACCACTTAGGATAAATGGCTTGGTTATGCACTTATACATGTTATTTGTGTGTGTTTATGTTTATATTATTATGCATGGTTGAAAATAGGATTTTTTGCATGCTAGATAATATTTTTTACATAATATAAATCACACAATGGGAGTTTGGTATTTTAAGTTGACATAACATAAAATGTAAAATGAATTTTATATATAAAAGGAGTTTTGTAAAGATTAAAATTCATTATGTCAAAATATATATCTTTATATATATATATATATGAGTTTTATAAAATAGAGATTTTAAAACTCAACCAAACTCCATTCAAGCTTAATAATAAAATGGTTTTATTACAAGCTAAAATTGGTCGTATTTGCGCGCTCGAAACTACACACGTTAATATAGGATATTAATACTAGTTTAAAATTGAACGCGTTGAGAGTTCGTAAAATATGGATTTTAAGAATACTCAAGACCAATATATATATAAAATATGATTTTATCAAAATGTGGACTTGTTATTGTATGCATGCAATACTAGTCACACGACTCGTTTTGTTTTATTTAATAAATATACAAAACGGTAAAAGCCCTTTTTCAAAACGTAAGTCTATGCCATCCCATTTTAAGACACTCGCTTGTTGCAACGACACTCACGTGGAGAGAGCATTAGCCAAACGCGTGGATTGTTTTTGTAACAACCGAGGTGTTTTTCCGCGAATTCCATGAACGTCTTGGGCCGGAAATTCACCGTCTTGAAATAGGACGACTTAATCGGAATCTTATTACGGAGAGAGCATTAGCCAAACGTAAGGAAGCCCGAGGCATAGATGGGATCAAACATGTCAAAATTGACAATCGTTGTCTAGGATCCCATAAAGATCTAGGAATTACATACGAGATGTAATTGGTAAACGTTACCTACCTTGTTGTTTTAACTTGATGGAGAGAGCATTAGCCAAACATTCAAGGTTAAGTTCAACTTGGATCCTAGCCTTTAAAAATTAAAGAATTTTATAATTCTAAAGGGTATTAATTATTAAAGGATTAAATATCAAAAATACTAAATTGAACTTTGTTAATTTTGTAGATGGCCCCTAACTCAACTACGCCCGTTAACAACTTATCTCTTCGTTCAATCTTAGAGAAAGAAAAACTCAATGGTGCAAATTTCTTAGACTGGTATCGTAACTTGAGAATCGTTCTTAAGCACGAAAAGAAATTGTACGTACTTGAGGATCCCGTCCCTGAGGAACCTCCATTGACTGCGGCCAAAGCCGTTAGGGATGCTTGGGTGAAGCATTCCGACGACTCTGTCGAAATTTCATGCCTCATGCTTGCTACCATGTCTCCGGATCTTCAAAAGAACCTTGAGGAGCATGGAGCATATGAGATGCTTAGCCAGCTTAAGGAAATGTTCCAAAAGCAAGCGAAGCAAGAACGCTTTGAGGTCACTCGAGCCTTCCATGCATGCAAGATGGAGGAAGGTCAATCCGTTAGCGACTATGTGCTAAAGATGAAAGGATACATTGACCAACTTGCTAGGCTTGGATCTCCCATAACCAACGAGTTTGCACAGGATATGATCCTCAACTCGTTGACCAAAGCCTATGATCAATTTGTCATGAATTATAACATGAACAATTGGGAGAAATCTGTCTCAGAGTTGCATGGGATGCTTAAAACTGCTGAGAGTAAGATTCCAAGCAAAACACCTCAAGTCTTGATGATTCAAGAAGGGAAAATCAAGAAGAAAAAGAAAAACAACTCAAAAGGGAAAGGCAAAGCGAAGGCAAAGGGAAAGGACAAAGGCAAGCAAGTTGCCAAGGCTCCTACACCCAAGACGGTGGGAAAGGTTCCCAAGAATGACCCGTGCTTTGAATGCGGGGTGGTAGGACATTGGAGGCGCAATTGTCCAACCTACCTTGCAGAGTTGAAAAAGAAGAAGGCTGGCGAGGTTAGCACTTCAGGTATATATATGATTGGAATGTATACTTTTTCCATTAATTCCTGGGTATTTGATACCGGTTGTGGAACTCACATTTGTAACAATGTGCAGGGGTTGAGAAAAAGTAAGCTGCTGAAGCCAGGCGATTTGGATCTCCACGTGGGCAATGGAGCAAATGTTGCTGTTGAAGCCCTTGGAACTTTTGAATTATTATTACCAAATGACCTGTACTTAATATTAAACAACTGTTGTTATGTACCTAGTTTAACTAGGAATATTATTTCAGTAGCTCGGTTAAGAGAATCTGGATTCACTTTTGGTTTCGTTGATGATGGCATTCGTGCCTTCAAAAACGATATTTTGTATTTTGAGGCTCGGCCTCTTAATGGAATATATGAAGTTAATCTTAAAAGATCTCTTGATGATAATTCTATATATACCACTAGCACCAAACGACCTAAGCATGACTTAAGTCAAACATACCTATGGCATTGTCGACTTGGTCATATAAACAAGAAACGCATTGCAAAACTTCAAAAGGATGGAATTTTAAAATCAAACGATTCTAGCTCATTTGAAGTTTGCGAATCATGTTTATATGGGAAGATGACTAAGGCTCCTTTCTCCGGTTCAAGTGAAAGAGCCAAAGATCTATTAGGAATCATACATACGGATGTATGCGGTCCTTTTAGATCAATGTCTAGGGATGGTGATAGATACTTCGTTACATTCACAGATGATTATAGTAGATTTGGTTATGTTTATTTGATGAAACATAAACATGAAACATTTGAGATGTTCAAGCTGTTTCAAAACGAAGTACAAAATCAACTCAACAAAACAATCAAGGCCCTTCGTTCCGATCGAGGTGGTGAGTACTTAAGCCAAGAGTTTATGGATCATCTTAGTAATTGTGGGATTATCTCACAACTTACTCCTCCTAGAACACCACAACATAATGGTGTATCTGAAAGGAGGAACCGAACTCTACTAGATATGGTTCGGTCTATGATGAGCCGAAGTACTCTACCCTCGTCCTTTTGGAGTTATGCTTTATTAACTGCTGCGCGCATATTGAATATGGTTCCAACCAAGAAGATAGATAAGACACCATATGAGATGTGGTATGGAAAGGTTCCAAACTTATCTTACTTGAAAGTCTGGGGTTGTAAGGCTCATGTACGACAAGAAGCTTTAAGCAAACTCGATCCTAGATCTATCAAATGTAATTTTGTGGGATATCCTAAAGATTCATTAGGATATTATTTCTACAACCCAGCTGAGAACAAAGTGTTTGTTTCTAGGCATGCCACTTTCTTAGAAAAGGAGTTTCTTTCGAAAGAGGCAAGTGAGAGCAATGTAGACCTTGAAGAAATTCAAGAACCACAAAATACAAGTCAGGTTGACACTAGCACTCAACAAACGGTTGTTGAACCTGAACAATTGGTTGTTCAAGAACCTACTGAAACACAAAGTGTTCGTAGATCTGGTAGACCTCGTCAAGAACCCGAGAGATACGGATTTCTCGTGTCCAATGATGAGATTTTCTTGGTAGACTCTTCTGAGCCTACTAACTACCAAGATGCTATATCGGATCCGGAATCCGATAAATGGCTTGATGCCATGAACACTGAGATGCAGTCCATGTATGAAAATCAAGTATGGGACTTGGTTGATCTTCCTCCCAATAGTAAAGACTGTAGGGAGCAAGTGGGTCTTCAAGAAGAAGACAGACATGGATGGAAATGTACACACATTTAAGGCAAGGCTAGTGGCGAAAGGTTTCACTCAAACTCATGGTATTGACTATGATGAAACTTTCTCTCCGGTAGCCATGATTAAATCTATTAGAATACTTATTGCCATAGCTGCATATTATGACTATGAGATATGGCAAATGGATGTCAAAATGGCTTTTCTAAATGGACACTTAAGTGAAGATGTCTATATGGTTTAGCCTGAAGGTTTTGTAGATCCTAAGTATCCTAATAAGGTGTGCAAGCTTAAAAGATCCATCTATGGACTAAAGCAAGCATCTCGAAGTTGGAATCTTCGATTTGATGAGAAAATAAAAGAGTTTGGTTTTATCAAATCAGAAGATGAACCGTGTGTTTACAAGAAAACTAGTGGGAGCGCAGTAGCATTCCTTGTCTTGTATGTTGATGACATACTACTCATTGGAAACGACATCCCGACCTTGCAAGACATCAAGTCTTGGCTTGGGAAGTGTTTCTCAATGAAAGACTTGGGAGAAGCCGCCTACATTCTTGGAATAAAGATCTATAGGGATAGATCTAGGCGTCTTATTGGCCTAAGTCAAAGTGCATATATTGACAAAATCTTGAAACGATTCAAGATGGAGAATTCTAAGAGAGGATTCTTGCCAATGGCACTAGGCACGGTTTTGAGTAAAGCTCAAAGCCCTAGCACAAGAGAAGATCTAGATAGAATGAGTGAGATCCCATATGCTTCTGCAATTGGATCCATCATGTATGCCATGCTATGCACTAGGCCAGATGTCTCGTATGCTTTGAGCATGACGAGCAGATACCAGCAAAACCCAGGAGATAGCCATTGGATGGCAGTCAAGAACATTTTAAAATACTTGAGAAGAACCAAAGACATGTTCTTGATCTATGGGGTTTTGGAAGAAGATTTTTGTGTAAAGTGTTACACAGATGCTAGTTTCCAAACGGATCGAGATGATTCTCGATCACAATCGGGCTATGTCTTCGTTATGAATGGAGGCGCGGTTGCTTGGAAAAGTTCTAAGCAAAGTGTAGTTGCACAATCCACTACAGAATCTGAATACATTGCTGCTTCTGAGGCTGGACAAGAAGCTGCATGGATGAAGAAGTTCATTGCTGACCTTGGGGTAGTAACAATCATTCAAGACCCCATAGAAATATTTTGTGATAATGAAGGTGCTATTGCCCAGACAAAAGAACCTAGATCACATCACAGCACCAAACACATCCTCAGGCGTTTCCACTACATACGGGATATAGTGGATAGAGGAGATGTGTGTATTCGCAAAGTTCATACAGATCAGAATCTTGCAGATCCTTTTACGAAACCTCTTGCCTCGACTAAGCATGAGTCTCATACTAAGGCAATAGGTCTTCGCTTTGCAAGGGATTGGATTTGAATTGTAATTTAGTATTTGGATATTTTGGAACATTATGACAATATCTATTTTATCTGAATGATGTATGGGATATGATCACTTCATTAATATATATTGTGTTCTTTATTAGCATGTTTAAATCCATGAATAATTCTTTATTCTAAAACGTCCATAGTCGGTTATAACTATGGGAATAGTTATGAATTAAGACTAATGTGAATAAGTTGGTTGACTTTCATTCGTGATGAAAGTAGGCAAAAGGGTTTGCAGCCAAATTCACTAATGTTTGTTAGGGAACAAACATTGGACATGACCCGCTCTTAAGATCGCTTCATGGATCAGTGTCATAAGTAAATCTTGAGAAAAAGGTGGTATCTTTGTATCCTTAGACCTGAGACACATATTGGGACTCGAGTATGAGGAGTATCATGCTTTAATGTGGTTAAACGCTATCTTTAACCGGGTAGTTATAAAGGCCATTATTAGGTATGATATGAGTCTTATAAGAGACGTATGTGGTCAAGATGGAATTTGTTTCTCTCATTTAATTGGGAGTATAATATCTCTGGGCCCTAAAACAAGTTGAACATTATATGTGAATTGATGACGATCCATGTCTCATGTTCAACGAGATGTTAAAACAAAGGGATAATTGATGACTTACCTAAAACAACGATTTGTAGCTAGTGAGTTAACTTCGTTGGTGAAAGTGTTGATCAACACACTTTATTTATTATTAGGGGCAATGGGATGTTGCTAGACGTTCTTACCATTGTCTATATCGGCTTAAGTTGTAACTTGTGCAAGTGGGAGATTGTTGGTTCTATGTGCACAAGACACAAATTAATACGATATTACTAATAATAAATAAACCCATAGGGTCACACATTTACAATCAATGGACACCAATTACATATTTAAATATGATTTAAATATGTTTTCAACTCATTATATATATAAGTATATATATGCATTGTTGCATATTATTATTTATGTGAAATAATAATATCACTCTTATATATTAATATAAGATAATGCATATGAAATACATAAATATAAACATATGATTTTATATATGTATATATATATATATATATATATATGTATAAATGTATATTTGTTACAAGTAAATTGTTACTAGTAACAATTATATAAATGTATGTATATCCTTGTTACAAGTAAAGAGTTACTAGTAACAATCAAGTATGTATATAAAATACATGTAGATGTATTTTATACATTGTATGGCATGGTCTAGTATATCTTTATATATTTTAAAGATATAAAACTAGAAATCATCACAATAAACCAAAGGGGGGCCATGTTGACTTCTTGTATGCAACAATTAGACAAGTATGGTACCAAGAAATCAAGAAAGGAAGACAAGCAAAGAGGGGGCCTCCCTCTCCCTCCTTTTTACGGCCAAACTAAGGCCAAAGAGGGGCCTCTCTCTTGTTGTGGTGTTTTCTTGGTTTTTATATGCATGTATGTCCCTTTTGTGTTTACTACTACATGCTACCACCTTTGCTATTCTTCAAGAAAACATCTAAGTGTTCTTAGATATTTAAAACATCCTTACTTTATAGTATTGGTGTTTCAAGTGAGCAAAGTGTGGTACTAGAATACATACTCATATACATACATAGTAAGTTCAAGAAGAAGAACAAGAGGTTGTTGCTTGCTTGCTTGAATTTCAAGGGTTGGAGAGACTAGCATCTTGGAGGTGTTGGACTCATTGATTTGTGGATACCTTGGAGGAAGTCTTCTCTTGGCTTCTCATAGATCAACCACTTCATCAACGGTTTACTCACGCTACAAAGGTTGTAGTTCTAAACACCCTATGGTTGTTTTGTTTCTTAAGGCTTGCATATGGATCATTGGTGGGGAGTTTTAAAAGTTTAAAATTGTTGTTCATGCTTCCGTTGCTAAAATATATTTTTGAAAAACCGAACAAACCCCAACAAAAATTACTTATAAAATATTAACTTTTGAATCGACTAAATTACACCATTAGATTCAGAATGTTATTCTCTTTAATTAGAAACCGATTTTGACCTATTTTTGTTTAAAAGAATTGTATGCGTGATTGCATACGAACCATCCACAAAATTGATGCATCAAATCACCATATGTAGATAAAATTGCATCTGCAGGCCACTATAAGAATTAAAAAAAGAGTAGAAACGGATTAGTAGAAATAAAAGAAGTTGAATCATATGGAATATATACATCAAAAAACTGTTTTCTTAATTTGATACATATGTCCTTCATGTATCAGAATCACAAGCAAAACCTGATATCCACTATTGATGGCTAATACGTCTACTCAACAAAACATTACATATCTTATCAAACGCAAGGAATTAGAATACGTAGGAACATGAATAGATGCATTTGATACATAAAAAAGGTAATATGTATGCATGCATTCAAAATTGATGCATACAATCAAACTAACATGTGCTTAGGTCACGATCTTGAGAAGTTTATAGTGAACGGAAAATTAAGATCGAGTAGAGGAATCAACAAAAGTAATATGTATGCATACATTCAAAATTGATGCATACAATCAAACTAGCATGTGCTTAGGTCACGGTCTAGAGAAGTTTACAGTGAACAGAAAATAAGGATAGAGAGAAGAAACGTATGAGAAAGAAATACAAAATGTAGTTCCTATTTTACCCTTCATTCACGGATAAAAAAAAAGTGAGGCATTGTCCACCGTACAATTAATTTAATCAATGGTCTGTAACTGTTCTCTTTGTTCTCTTCTCAAATAACATGTACGATTATATACTAGCATGTTACCTGTGTAATGTGGTGATAATGAATAATTCATACTCGATACCATATCCGTTTTTTATAACGTAAGGTATAAATTCACGCACTATGATGACATGAAGTAATTTTTATTCGCAACATATACATGAAAATCAAACTAAGCCACTCATTAAAAAGGCAAAATAGGAATTAAAAATGAAAATCAAACTCACGCCTCCTACAAAGAACTTCCCCAACTTTCTTTTTTAAATTTTTTTACCCTTTAAATTTTTAAATGACCATAACTATTTCAATTTGGATAATTTGAGCAAAAAAAACTATACCAATCTACTATTTTTTAATCGTCTTTCAAACAACACCCCTCTTTTCATATTTCTGAAAATTTTATTTTGAAAGTGCAAACAATATGAAAATGATACGTACTAAAATGTTATCATTTTGAATCATGTGATTTTTTATCATTTTCGGCTGGAAGTAGTGTATTTATATCATTTTAGGCTATAAACATGTGTATTTATATCATTTTCCACTAGAAACATGTGTATTTATATCATTTTCAGTTAGAAAAAAATCTATTTTATCATTTTCATGTAGATAATTTATTCTTTTGAATGTTAAATATTGTTACCATTTTCGGCTGTAAGGAGTCTATTTTTATCATTTTCATCGGGATAATATTATCATTTTGAATGTTGTATATTGCTATCATTTTCGGCTGTAAGGAGTTTATTTTTATCATTTTCATCTTGTTAATGTTATCATTTTGAATGTTGTATCTTATTATCATTATCATGTAGAAGAAAACGTTATCATTTTAAACTAGAAAATGTTATCATTTTCGGCGGCGGGAGATTTAGGGGGAAAAAAAAGAAAAATATGATTTATGGGATGAAGGATTCCCATAAGACATTTCCTTCTATAATTACATCTCATAATTGTTTAATTAATTATAATAATATCATTATTAGATCTTAACTATCGATTTACAAAAATCTAATGGTCTAGATTTGACCTTTGAGATCTATATTTAAGCATATGATTTATATTGATCCAATTTATATCTTACTCCTTTATAATGCATTTATAACCTTACAAACACTTAATTTTAAGTAACTTGAATTTACTAAAATACTCATTTTTAACTCTTTCTTCTCTCTCATAATTACTTTAACTTTTTATCTATTTAAAATACTTATTTTTAACAATTTCATTCTCTCCTAATTTACTTTAACTTTTTATCTATTTAAAATATCTCTCTAACACTAAAACACCCTCTCACACAAACACAATTATCCACCCACATCAGCATAATTTTTAAAATCTTATTAACTTCTCCCTCCTTATTTTATAAATATAAATTTTTTTATTATTTTAAAGTCTTTTAGAATTTATTTTTAAAATTAATAAATTAATTGATGCAAATAAAAAAACTGATATTGTACGATACTTTTTCGTGACATTGAATTGAGTGAATAACATATTATTACATTTTTAAAAACAACATGATGTAAAATAGAAACTACTTGCCGTCGCAGCATTGCGCGGGTACCTTGCTAGTATATATATATATATATATATATATATATATATATATATATATATATATATATAGTGAAAAGTTTATTTGAGAACCGTTTTTATTACGAGAACCGCGAGAACCAATCTTAGCCATCCAATTCCCCCTCCTTCAATTGGATTTGCCACCCATGAATTCCTTACATGCACCCTGCCACACTCAATTCCCGCACGATCTTCATCCATGAACTTCATTATTCAAAATGAACGGCTAAGATCGGTTCTCGCGGTTTTCGCAATAAAATTGGTTCAAATGAACCCTCCCCTATATATATATATATATATATATTATTATATTATAACACAAAAGTCATATGTTTGCCCCTTGAAGATTGAACATAACCAAAATCACCTAAAAATATATATCAATTATGTTCTAACATATTTGACCTTTTAAGCCATTAGATGTGTGATGAAACATAGCGCAGCGCAGATCGGATGTTAATTTTAGATCTAGCAACAATTTCCATGGGTGGTCCTTGACTATTTGACAGCGATGAATCATGAATGGAGAAAGATGTTTTCTGGCAACGGGAGGAGGTCATGAAGGAGAGAAGAAAGAGGCCTGAGCTTGTCTCAATGTGTAATTAATGAGAGAGTACTAGTTTAGAGTTTCGAGGGAGATTAGATTTGATCTTTTTTTAAATAAAGATTGAGATGGAGGGAGAGAGAAATTTTAAAATGAAGATTGCTTGTGATCAGTTCCTTACTTAAAATTAATTTACCAATAAGTTAAGTTACAAAATTGGTTCTTTAACATATTTGCACATAACACCAATAGGTCTAATATTTATGTGAAATCGAGTAGAAAAACACAAACAATTCCGTTAAGAACGACCAATAGATGAAGCCCAAATCGACTTGTGTGAGTCTATTTGGAAAGAGACAGAAGCACATATGTGATTGAGTGGTGATTACACTTTATGAGTAGAAAATGTGTGAGTCTATTTCGGATGTTAGTTTTGTGTTGACTCAATTTCGATCTATCTATTTTCGTCTCAGGTTTGGGGCGTGTCAATTTTTTTATGTCGGGTTCGTGTTGACCCATTTTGGCTAAATGTGATCGATGAGTTTTTTCTTCAGTTTCCGGATAGTTTTCCGTTGTGACTACGGTTTTTTTAATCAATTTTTAGAATTCCATGTTTATTTTCCAACTTTCATTTTCGAAAATAATTTTCGTTTATATTCTAACTTAATATTCAATGTTTATTTTGATTGTATTCGAACGTTAAATTCGGTATTTGTTTGGGTTTGATTCGAATTTTTATTTTACTTTTTTATTCAACTTATATAAATGAAAATAATAAAAAATATGATATATTACTATTCTACTAATTACTAATAAAAAATGTTATTAAACAACTGAATAATTTAAAATAATTCATCATTAAATAGAATTATAAATCGAATTCAAAATAGTAAAATACCACAAATCAAGTAATCAATATCAAAGTAACAAAATCATATAGTCAAAATAACAAATACTGAATTTTGAAAGGTTTTGTACTTTTATTTAATCGGTTTTATTGTTTTAAGATGTTACTCACTTATTTAAATTCACAATATTCTTTACAAAATTTAAATTGAAGTATTATATAAAATTATATAATACAACAACTTTACCCTTTAATTGTTCACTTTCGGATTATGGGCCGACTATAACCTGACCCACTTATTTTTGTGTGAGTTTGGTGTCGACTTTCTTTTGACTCGTTTTGGGTTTGTGACAACCCAAAAATTATCAACCTTAGTGCGCATCATATGATCATTTCTTATATGGTCTCGACATCTCTTTAAGATCCATGACTTGTAGATGAAAAGAAGTGAAGTCTATGTGACTTTTAGTACTTACTACAAAAATGCAGTACTCTTGACCAAAAACACACCTTAATCGCCCAAAACAATACTATACCAAAAGATCCAAAAATGCCAAAACACCTGAAATAGATGGAAGGTAATTAAAATCGTCGACAATCATGGGAACAAGCATAAAAGATATATGAAAAGGTCCATTGCATCTCTGTCGATTTTGGTGAAAATGTGTCCAAATTAGAAAATCTTGAAATCTGTGTTCATGGTGGCAAAACTATTCTAAAGTTTTTGTTTTGAAACCTTTCCCTCAAGATAATGTTTCTTGATGTTTATAAATAAACATTATAAGGCTAAAGACATTCCTAATCATGCATGCTCGTACGAGAGTGAAATTGATGTGACATTGATATCATTAAAAAATAAATATGGAAAAGGAAAGGCTACTAGCTAGAGGCCTAATCTTTTCCTTCACACAGAAGAAAATTCTTATGATACGTTAACTTTTCACAAAATTATAGGTTTTATTAAAACACCCTCTATAGAGTGAATTATGTTTTCTATCTGTGTGTTTTGGTTAAAATTATTAATTTTGTTTTAGTGATTTTTTACGGGTTTTGTCTCTCTTAATTTGACTTTCTTGAACTATTGGTCCTTCATCCATTTAAAATGACTTGAACGAATTTAATTTTTGTGTATATTATTTACTAATATGTAACCATAATTGACAAAATAATAATAATAATAACGATAACACACCACCAACATTTCTCGATCATTGTAACTAGAAACACACATGCACACACAAACGTTTAGGGATGGGCTTTTTAACCGAAAAACCGAACCGGAACCAGTTGAAACCGGATTAGAGTTTTCGGTCCGGTTATCGATTATCATAAAACCTCATTTTCGATTTTCGATTTTTTCGGTTCCGGTTCCACCGGTTATCGGGTAATTCCGTCTTAGAACCAGAATTGTAACACCCGAAGTTCGAATTTCGTGATTTAATAATTAAACGAGTATTACAGTTTTGGTGATTTCCTAATTAAGATTAGGAGGTGTTTAGAAACTTGAGGGGTTAGAGTTGTCATTTTTGAAACTAGGAAAGTGGAAGGACTAATTGTGCCAAATCTCAAAGTTTATATATATATATATAGAGAGAGAGAGAGATAGAGAGCTAGCTTTGACATTTGATAGTCAAACCAAACATAAGAACTTCAGAGCACTTCACGTAAGTTCTAGAGCAGCATATTTCCTCTGAGATTTGGAGCAAGTACAGCTAGAAACAAGTGCTTACAATTGATCTTAGTTAATCACAAGTTGGAGATAAGGATTCTTGTTTATATTCTAGAAGTTTTTAGTGGGTTTCAAGTGATTCAATGGTGAATCATGGATTAGATCTTGTTTTTGTTGTTGTTTATTGCTTAGAAGTTGTTTTGGGTGTAGGAAAACACCCTAGTAGTGTTTTTATGAATTAAAAGTGAGTATTTTGGTGTTTTGGTCAGAAAAACAGTATTCTGGCCGACTTACTGGTGCAGACCAGGGGAGGCATGGGCGTGCCTGTGGAGGGTACGGGCGTGCCTAACGCCCCGTGGCAAAACTAAATCCATACGTTACTTCCGGTGACTTTTAACTGAGGCATGGGCGTGCCTGAGAAAGGCATGTGCGTGCCTGAGGGGAGGGCACAACCATGCCTAAGACAGGCACAACCATGCCTGGGGAAGGCACAACCATGCCTAGGGTTTACCTAGGGGGTGTCCTGTCCTGTTTAGTTTGTTAAGTGCTGAGTTTGATTATATGATTAATACCATGATTATAAATCTGTAGGAATTACTGTTTAACATGTTCTGAGTATATCGGGCATAACTCTGTGTGGTATTAATTGCTGAGGTGAGTTTTCTAAACTCTGATTCATATATGTGATATGTGTGTTGCATTGCAATGTGTTATATTAATGATCAGAGGATCATGGTGTGCGAGAGTAGAGTTGTAGCATGCTGCTTCGTGCTATGGACAGCGTTTTAGCCTTCTTGGCGGATGCTAAGATGGTGCAGTACTGTATCCATAAGACCTGTTGTGGCACTCGTATATGTGTATGCGCATGCTTATATGATTTACAGTTTAGCTTTCTCACTAAGCTCTTGTAGCTTAGCAGATACTGCTTGTTGCTGTTTTGCAGGTTGTGTTAGCACCAAGGCAAGGCCCCGGTTTGACTGTTGATGGTTCGTTGCTTAAAACGTGATTTGAAACAATAACGTTCCCATTTGGATAACGGAAAGTACTTTAGATTTAAGTGCGCGAATATTTCTTTTTATACAAACCCAAGGGTTTAAACGAAATGTTTTATTGGCTTACGCTGACGGTAAGCTTATTGGAAACTGTTTTTGACATGTGGTTGTATTACTTTTTGTACGAGCCAGCGGGTTCAAAAATACTTGGTTGGTTTCCATCAGTTTATCAAATTCTGTTTTTAGACAAATACCTTTTATTTCAAGCTGTATTTTAAATTTTGAAAATTGGGGCGTTACAAGAACCAGTTTGTATGAAATTTTGTATTTGTCATATGGTTTGCTATTAACTATTATTTTTGGTGATATTGTTGGCTATTGAACTATTATCATTGACAATATGACTAATGGTTATTGTTTGTAAGAATGAAGTCAACGAACTATTATTTATTGGTCATATGTTAGTGTCGATGATGCATGCATGTTAACTTACGATTTCAAGTATTTTTAGTGTTAACTTTAAACCGTTTAGTTTTTTTGTTATTAGTTAACCTTTATAGGTAAAAAACAACTAATATAAATGTATCATATTTGCCTTTAATAACAAAAATATCCACCGGTTATTGGTTATTTCGGTTCACGCTCTTGAAACCGGTTCCAAAGTAAATTTTCGGTCTTATCCTGTTCTATACCCGAAATAACCGGTTAATAACCGGAACCGAAACCGAGACCGGTTCCCATATATCGGTTCGGTTTTCGGTTATCAGTTATTTCGGTTCCGGTCCGGTTCGGTCTGGTTCTAGAACCAAACATACCACTACAAACATTAACGTTGGTAGTTCTGCCTGTACACATTCACCAAACTCTAACCTAAATCGGCACAAAGAAGACGCACATAAATACAAATGCATCCGTTTAGCGGATAGAGGAGATCTACAAGTACAACTGTGATTACATAAATTTCCAGTTGCCACTAGAAATCAATTAGGGCTTCGATTTTCTACTACGAAGATTGGAGATGAGGAGAAGGCACTTGCTGGAATTTAGTAATGATGGGTAAATGTTGGAATTCAGTGGTGAGAGATTAAGAAGTTAAGAGAGTGTGTGTCGTTTAGAAGTTTAATAATAAATGTTAGATACTATTTAATATTTTAAAACTTAAGAAAAATAAATAAATTAATAAGGAAAAGGAAAATTAAGTCATTTTAGGCAAAGAAAGGATTAATAATGCAAGAATATCATAATGAAAGAGGCTAAACCTGTAAAAGACAAACTACATAGATAAATATGGATTGTAAGCCAAACCAAAAGGACGAATAATGTAATTTACTATTTATTTTATATACCACATGTTACTCGCACAAATGAATCCTTAAACTTAAAAGGACGATAAAAAAGAAAACATAAAAAGTACAAAACTCTCTCTCTCCCCACTCCATCACATCTCTATCCGTCAACCCGTGCAACTCCCGTCCACCGCCACTAGCACCGTCACCCTCCATCACCTCCCTCCTCCTATCGCCGGCCAGAAACTCCCGCCGCCGCCTAATCTCTTAGCGCGTGGACCAAACCTCCGGAATGGATATGCGCATTGGGGCTGAAATGGGAGACAATTTGAAGGATGTTGATATTCCGGCGCCGAAGGTTTCTTCAGAGGAGGTTTTGACGAAGTGGGAAAAAGCCGTCTCCTTCGTTAAAAATTTTGGGAGGCGCTTTCGTACTGTCACAGACCTCGATAAGCAACTGGATCAGCAGAACCAACTTGACAAAATCCAGGTTATTTTATTTCGTCTAAATACATACATACATACACACATTTATATATATAGTCAAAAATTTAAACGAAAACTGTAACTACGAGAACTGTTTTTAACGCTATTAATGACTCATTATTAGGGATATTTTGGTAATTTATATATTTACGTAACCGTGAATTGCGTATATTAAATTCCTATTATATGTACTAAACTTATACATTCTTTATTTACGTAACCAAAATACATAAAATAACTATAAATAGAAGTTTGATACACAAAATATAAACTTTTTTGATACAAACAATAGTAAAATATGTCAAGTTAGATATATTTTAGTATACTAAACTGTAGACAAATACTTAAAAGGTTTCAAGCCCTGTAGAAATTATACATGTACACACTTAAGTGTATTAATATTTAAGAGGCCGATAAGATCGATGTTTCGTCGACTTATTCGTAATTCTATATATAATTTATTTATTGTTTTGTTGTTAATTAAGGTATTTAGTAACAGCATATCTGATTAAAGGTGATTTAAGTAATAGTTATACCAAGAATCACAACTTTTTTTTCCCTCATATATTTTATACCTTTAATTTTATTTATTTATTTATTTTGTAATTTGTAACTCGATTCTTATATATTAAAAATGACGTCCATTTTACAAATTTTTGCAAGCTTTATAACCGAATATATTTGAGTTGGAGCTCGATTAATTATAAATCTAAAAATAATAAAAATAAACTATATAATTAAAGATATTTGAGTGGAATATCAATAAATAATGCACAAATGTTGTGAATGGTTAATTAAAACCTTATAATTCGATGATCAAAAAGTATACTTCATAAATAAATCTGTAACGAAGTACGGTAATTAATCATCATCCTAGCTTGTTCATAAGGTACATTTTGCCCTAACAAACGACTTGACAAATCCCAAAGGGTATATATATATATAAGAAAGGGTTAATGCGAAAAATGTTTTATTTGCGAAAAGTGCAAGAAGCGATTTCAGCCATCAATTGATTTTTGATCTTGTGGTTCACATTAATCATAATTAATATTTTTATTTAATTCAAAATGGTAAATTAGTAAACATAAAAAATTTATCTCTCATTTCTCTTATTAATCATTTTCTCTTTCCAGTCTATTAATATTTCTCTCTCATGTTTTTTTCTCTCTTAAATTTTAAATTAAAAGATAAATTTTAAAAAATTCCAGTATTATATTAATTTTCCGGTATGCAACGGTGAACACAATCAAATGTTTACTAGTTTTTTTTATCGTTGATGTTATATTCACGGGTGAACACAATCAAAAGATAAATTATTTTAATCATTTAAAAAGAAAAAAAAACATACTATATTTAATATAAACAAAGCCAACAAGCATACGAGTTTTAAAATATATTTTTACAATGTTTAATATTAAACACAACCATAAAATATGTGAATTTTTCTAAGATTAGTTAATGACTCTTTATCATAAGTATTAAGAAATTAATAATATTAAAAGAATATGTTCAATAATAAAATACACAAATAACATCTAAAATTAAAACCATGGACAGTACAAAAATTAAAAGAAATCCAATGATGAACAACACAAAAATAAACTCAAACGCTACACCGCGGAGTTGAAGAATCAATATTGAACATTTATTGATGATCAACCTAATATACAAACACGCAATACCCCCAATTTAATATTGAACAATCTATACAAGAACAACAAAAAATGAAACTTTGAACAATCTAAACAACAAAAAAAAATGAAACTTTGAACAAACACATAGAACCCCTGATTCAATATTGAACAATCTCACATCATAGACAACAAAAAAATGAATTTTTTTTGAAAAATTAGAAGGTAACCATTAAACTGTACATCTTCCACAAATCTGAAAATGTAAAAGGTAACCACCGATCTGAAAATGAATAATCCAGAAACTATAATGTTAACAAGAAACATTATTTTGCTTCACATTCTTATAAAACAAAAACCCAAAAAAGAAATCCCTCACACAATGGAGAACGAGAACAACAGTGTTATGTTGAAGGGGGTTTCGCTGGGGAGGCAGCGAGGCAGTGGCAGCGGAGTCGTTGAAGGCGGCGATGGTGTTGGATGATGTTGTGGCGGAGAGCGGCTGCGAGTACGCCGGAGTGGGCCGACGGTGAGTTACGGGTTTTGCGTAGCAGGTTGGCGACGGAAACACAAAGATGGAAGCTCCCTCGTAGCGGTGGCGGTGGATGTTTAGAGTTGATAACGCCGGTGGATGTGGCTCTTAATCGCCGGCCATGGTGTGGCCTCAAAAACTGCCGGTGGTGGTGGATGCTTAGGAGAGAGGTTTGAGTGTACTATTGTAGATTAGGGTTTTTAAAATGGGTTGGTGTAGGTTAGGGAGACTATTACGGGAGATATAGAGAGAGGGGATCGGAGAGAAAGGTGTAAATTGTCAATATTATCCTTCAATTAATTTGATTGATATCCTTAATCTTTGGTTTATTTACTAAACTGCCATAGTTAATCTTGACCATCAATTATTTAATCCTATGGTCTAGATTACTTCTCGCACTTTTCGTAAATAAAATGTTTTTCGCATGAACCTACCTCTCTCTCTCTCTCTCTCTCTATATATATATATATATATATATATATATATATATATATATATATATATATATCTTACTCCTATATAATGCATTTATCACCTAAAAACTCTTAATTTTAAGAATAGTAAATTTACTAAAATACCCCTCCTTTATACTTCTCATTTACCCCTCCTTTAAGTCCACAATTAATGAATTTAAACAAATAAATATTGAAAACATAACCGATAATTAATGAATTTAAACCAATACTTATAACTGAATTATTTCTAACCATATATTTTTAATATTAACTTTTGATTCATGAGATCACCATACTTATAACTGAATTAAGTCTAATCATATATTTATAATATTAACTTTTGATTCATAAGATTACCTAAATTCCTCTTTTCAATAAATCAAGTTCAGGAGATTTCACAAACATCAAACAAATGAAAGAGTCAAAGAGTTGAAATTTATAAACATTGCATTCTAACTCAATTACATAATAATTGGAACTATGGAACATTACACACACATATACATACATATATAATCAGCAACTTCATAATTCAGCCATGCGACAAAATTCTTCCAACAAACTGAAAGACAAATAACTCAGAGTTAGCAATTTAATTCTTAATTTCAAAGTGGCTCTCGCAAAGAATCTTCACAAACTCATATTATCTTCATCTCGCAGGAAATCTTCACAAATTCATATTAGCTCTTTGTGATTATTATGCACAAAACTCATCACAACCTCCACTTTATTCGCTACCGTCGCATTGCGTGGGCACCCCACTAGTGTATATATATATATATATATATATATATAGTTTCATCAGAGTGTTACTTGTTAAAATGAATAACCTCCACTCTAAATAGCATGCATGTGGTGCATGATTTGATCAGCAAATGTGTTTTGATATTTATGATTCCCATATAATTCAATTAATTGGAAGTATTTATTAAACAATGTACGCTTTTTTTGCAGGAGAAATTGAGAGTAACAATGGATGTGATGAAAGCAGCAGAAAGTTTTATGCAGCAGCGGGACGAAAAGGTTCTATTCCCTTGTAACTCTTGCACCCTCGAATTGAAATTGACAAAGCTTACAATTTACTTGAGCTAGAAATTGGAAGCATAGAAGGCCATAATATTCATTTTTATATTTTTTTTATAACACATTTTGCACTAGAGAAATGATATTTTCTCCTATAATTAGATCCTATTAATTATAGTAAGCATAAATACATAAGATTGAGCATGAACTAACAATGTTGCTTTAACTAATTAACTGGTCGATCATGATACTTAGACAGTACGTTAGACCATATGGTTTGGCCATCTTTCTCTCCTTAATTCCATCTTCCTTCTCTCACGTAAGCTCCACATCACTTCTTATTCAATTTTCTTTTCAACTTTCTTATTAGAATACCCATCTTCCTAGCATTTAGCTTTATCTCGCTTTTTTTAATATTAAATTGTGCTTGTGTACATGTAAGAAAGAGAGAAAGAGCGTGAGAGAGGGTAATTAAATCATGAGGTAGGGTAAGCAACAGGGAGTCTTTTTAGCGGGTAAATTAAAGGAGGGAATGGTGTTCTTTCTTAAGGTAATTTGGCCTTGTAGGACCCATTAGGTAGCAAGCCAAGTATACCGGATGACCTTAAAAGTGGGAACACCTCTAAGACGGCTATAAACTATCTTTGATGCTTTCGAAGGTATTTGGATGGAGGGGGGCGTACTTATCCAAAATAAACACCCTATGTGACTGTGTTCCTTCAACAAGGCGCTACGTTGTACGTTAAACTTTTACGACTCACGAGCTGACTCATACGAGCCAAGTCAAAATACAATGGGAATGAGTTGGTTGGGTATGTAACTCTGCAGGCCTTCTGACTTGGTGTGTGATTCGTGATTTTTAGCCGACTAGGTCCGATTCAAGTCATCCTAGAACTCTACTGACTTGAAGAATGAAGCAAATGTGCACGATTTTATATATCCGGAGATTGAATATTGATTTCTCATATTTTATCTTTTTTCTAAACCATCGACTTTAGAAACCTGGCTAGTGTTTGGTATGACTTGATTAGTGGTACACTGGAAGTAGAATCTAATTGAATGGGGAGCAAGTCATGGGACATGAGATCACGCCATGAAGCATTCGAGTATCAGCATTTCTAAAGTATGACTCAGGAGGTACATGTCGTGGTGCATATGTGCATGATGTGGAGCAGTTATGATCTTCGAAGGTTGCACATCGTGGTGCAAAAGTGCGCAATGTGGAGCAATTGTCTTGGATGACGGATTGTTTTCATGCATTTCATGTACAGCCTGCCCATTAGCAAATTAGGGTTTCTAGTTTTATTATAAATATCATAGTTAGGGTTCTAGTCATTAGAGCTTATACATCAAATAGTTTCGGTTAATAAAGAAGTCTTTGTTTCTGCCCATAGACGTATGTCGTTCTTCTGATGGCCGAACCACACAAATTCTTAGGTGTGTGTTTATCTCTTGTTATTCGCATCTTATAACGTGTTCTTGTAGATCCTTACAAGTGGTATCGATCCTCACAACTTCGATTTCCATATCTTCGGTTGAGGGTTTATTAGTCGATTTCTCTATCTTAAATGGAATGATTATCTTCATTAGTCAATCACTTTCTATCTGTAGGAAGGTTCATTGCCCTCATCGATTTTTCTCTCTCCTTGTCGAGATTGCTCATTGGTATTGATTATCCTCCTCCTCCTCCTCCTCTCTCTCTCTCTCTCTACGACTCACAAGTCCATAAGACCCAAAATAAATATCCATTTAGGCATTTAGTGTTGTAATAGTTAATCTACCCGTGTATTACACGGGTTATGAAATATATTTTCTACTAAATAACAAATATATGCAAAAATATAGTTAGTATATTTTCTTCATAATGTATTTAACTTTACATGTTTTGGTATTATATGTATTGGACTTTAAACGTTTTTATCAAACTTTCAAGTTGTTATTGTATATATACTTTGGTTACATTAAAAAGGAAAAAAATTATAAATTTAATACATGCAAAAGGAAGTTTCATACACACAATAACGACATATTAAAAATTCAATACACACAATAGAAATTTCTTAAGTTTGATACCTACAACAACAAAAGCTATAAAGTTGAATGCATTTTGAATAACTTTAGCTAAAAATTAATAGTACATACAATAACAAAAGCTATAAAGTTGAATGCATTTTGAATAACTTTTTCCATTTTATTAGGTTGGACTTAAATTTTATTAATGTATAATCAAATGTGATTCATAACAATATTATATGTGTTGTTTTATTAATTTTTTATCTTCTTGAATTGTATATCATTTAACGTTTATTATTTTTGAATGTTTGCTTAAAAAATCAATGTTTGCTTAAAACCGTTTATACATTTATGTACATATTCAATTTCACTCAATCCAATTGCATTGTCTATCCACGAATGGATATATTGTGTACTAGCAACACTTTATCTCCTTTATCAAAGGTCCAGATGTGTTCTCCTTCGAATTCGATATCTTTTATATTGGTTCTCGTTTGAATAATCCCCTATGCAATCACATATGATTGAATACCAAATATCATATTTTTTGGTATTCAATCACATGTGAATCTATACAAACTCTCGTACGATTCTGTGCAAAATCACAGTTGATTAAATATGCAATCATATGTGATTGAATACCAAATCTTATGTTTTTGGTATTCAATCACATGTGATTCTGTACAAATCACATGTGATTGAATACGCAATCACATGTGATTGATTCTGTCAAATATGTAACATAAAAATGCTACATTTAATCAAATCACACGTAATTGTGTGCATGTATAAGAGATAGATAATTACATGTGTTATGAAACAACTAATAACTTATAATCACTTTCAATTTTTGATTTTTTGTTACTAAACCATAGAACTACACCGGATTATCAAACACCAAACTATAATTTTTATAAAGACTATATTGATCACACCTCTATAAATCACATGTGATTATACTTTAATAAAATTTAAGTCCAATCTAACAAAATGAGAAAAAAAATTTTGTCGAAAGTATATCAACTAACCTCTCTAATAAAAGAGGGGAACACGAGGATCGCAACAGTATAATTCATTTCATCTAACGATTAACGGTTTGTGAGATAATTAATTTTAAATAAATTAGAGGAGAGAGAAAATGGGAACAATAGTGAAAAAGTCAAAAATGCCCTCATTTATACAAATATATCAATTTTGAGTATTATCTAAGATTGAATCTTAACCATTGAATCTTAAAATCTAATAGTTATAAATTGTTCCTCGGGACTATGAATTAAATTAGGACTGTATTGAACATTTCTCTTTGTTTTAAAATTTATTTTAGAACATACACTAAGAGAAAAAAAGGTTACCAAAATTTAAGCCAAAATATAAAATTTAATACCTGATCTTATATCTATATCTATACTATATTACTATATAAAGCATTTAACATTCTATTTTTCTTAATTTGAAGAGTTCTTAAAATTTAATTAAAATAAAATCTTGATGTTTCATTCTAATATAAATTTATCTCATTCATTCAATTTTTAACTATTTCACTATGTTTCCTAATTTACTTTAACTTTTTATTCATTTAAAATATTCTCTCCTACACTAACAAACTTTCTCACACAAACATAATTATTTACCCACATTAATATAAATTTTAAAAATATTATTAACTTCTCTCTTATTATTTCATAAATATAAATCTTTGACTTAAATAATTTATATATAGAAATATAGAAGGCAACTCAACACTCAACTAATAATACAAGATTGCACAGCTGAGCAAAGGATTGTTATGCTTGCTCGGCTAAAGCAAGGGATTGCTGAGCAAAGCGAGTAACACTATTTAGCTGATTAAATTAGATCTTAAGTACTCGGTTAGCTAAGCATACAAAACGATTGGCAGCCGATGCTTTTTAGACGCATTCAGTATGATCGGTGCTAATCTACAAGGCTTAGTAAAAACTACATGTCTTACCTTGACAATACATGTTAAGATAATTTCTAGTCTATTACGAACGGTAGTTTTATTATTATTAAATCTTATATATTTCAATAACATGGTTTGATTATTGGGTTGAAATGGTTCTCCCCAACACTCTCACCACCCACACCACCTCATCACAACCACCACCGCCACCACCATTACCCAACCATCACCCCCGACACCATATATGTCCATCATGATGTAGCTATCAATCAAAATTATAAGGCTTGATAAGTTTAACATTGATTTGAAGTATCATAATTATAAATACTTCACCTAAAAAACTATAAATCGATATTACAAATGTTTTTGTTGGTAATATATGTATATCCTGAAATGGTCTTCCCTTCTAATTCGTTTGAATCGCCTCTTTTTTGCTCTTTGTTTTACTTAGGATTACAGCTTTGAAGATGTATTTTCAGCAACCAACGTCTTTTATCCTGTAAATCTCACCACGACAAGTAAATTAGGAGAGATGCACAAAGGACAAATCATGCAACTTGGGAAGCTGATAGATGTTGTTGTGCGGATGTTCAATCAGCAAGGAGACGAGTTGCTCACAGAGATTTCAATGCTTTCTAGTCTCAAGCATGAAAATATCGTCTCTCTTGTTGGGTTTTGTGATGAGAAAGATAAAAAATTCATCATTTACGAGCAAGCATTTCATGGAATTCTAGAGCAACATCTAAGTGATCCAACTCTTACTTGGTCCCGAAGAGTGCATATATGTTTAGATGTTGCGCGTGCAATGAATCACATCCATTATGATGTCATACATTGTGACATCAATAGCTCCAAAATATTTCTAGATAAAGATTGGAAAGCCAAGATATTTGGTTTTGAACTTTCCACAAAATATCCCCAGAGTTGGAGGCATCGTCTTCTCTTCTCTGACGACGCCACAAGTATAACACCCAAATATGATGTTCACTCTTTTGGTGTGTTAATGTTCGAAGTCTTTTCTGGGGTGAAATCAATGATCGGAGAAGATAGTGTAAACCAAGAACTGGATTACATCAATATTTACCAGGAAGATATCAACATGGAGTCGGTGGAGCTCTTTAAGAAGACGGCTCGTGACTGCTTAAAGCCACAACTTGTGGAACGTCCAACAATGGATCAGATTGTCAAAGAACTTCAAGATGTGTTGGAACTTCAACAGAAGCATGAAAATCTTGTACGTCCATATATTTTTATCCTAGCAAGCTAGCTTAATTCCGTACGTCGTTATTATTTTTATGCATTATTTATTCTCCGTGCATGTGGCGCGTTTTATAGGGACATTCAACAGTTGCACATGAAAGCATATCATCCAACCACTTGAAGGTAATTATTTTCTTTAAATTATTTATTTTAACAATATATATTATAGATCGAGAAATGCATATATGGAACATGCATGATACATACACAAAATTAAAGCCCCATATCCAACACAACTAAACCAAAACATAGTTTTGAAACATGGCACTCTTGTCCGATCAACTTTGCATTCCCTATTTTTCAGCACCAAAATAATAGACCATTTTTCTCCACACTTTGCATTCCCTATTTTTTTTCTTTTAATAATTTAATTTTCAAAACAATTATGAAAACTAATGTAATTCTCTTCATGTTTTCAAAATTATAGTTCGGATTCTGAAATCCTAATTAATTTGTAAGAGAATTCGGGATCTAAAATCCCAAATTTGCCGCATGTCATCATTATCAAAAAGAATTCGGGATCCAAAAAAAAGCTGTGAAGTGTAGTTAGCTGACATGTGGCAAATTGGGAACTGAAATTCCGAAATCTCTTTCAAATTTGGCATCTGAAATTCTAAAAATGTGCTATAGTTTTAAAAACTTTGAGAGACTGGCTTGCATTACTTTTGATAATTTCTTTAGAAATTAAAAATATTGTTTTTTTAAAAAAATTCCTTTCTTAAGTTGACAATATTAATATGTTCGCTTGTTTTGAAGAACAATTTAAAATTTAAAAAATATATATGAGATATTAAAAGAACTAAAGAAGACATAAATTAACGAGGGAATGAATTCGTCTCATACTTTTTAAATTAGTTCGATCAGTAGCGTTTAATTCGTCCAACATGGCTGCCATCTATAAATTTCTCTATAGGGATGAGATTAGTATATAATATAATAAAGGGGCCAAAAATGTTTTCTCTTAACTTCATTATCACTCAAGCTAGCATGTACAAGCTGCAATACTCCCTTTCCTCATTTAACACATAATTTTGTGGATGTGTTTATTAAAGATTCCACTAAGCGAAATAGAGAAAGCCACACAACATTTTAAGGAAACTTGCAAGATAGGGTCCGGCGGGTTTGGTACAGTGTACAAAGCAGAACTATGTATTTTAGATATCAAAAGCTTGCCATTAGTGAAAGAGAAGAGTAAAGATCAACCGACCAAGACAAATAAAACTGTAGCTATTAAACGTATTCGTGGTCAATCAGGCGAACAGGGATTTTTAGCAGAAATCAAATTGCTTAGTAGTTGTATACATCCAAACATAGTCTCTCTTCTTGGCTTTTCTAATGATGCTAATGAAATGATTCTTGTGTATGAATACGCATATAACGGAAGCCTTAGTAATTATTTGGTGAGTACTCAAAAGATTCATCTTACTTGGGTGCAAAGAATACAAATTTGTCTTGATATTGCACGTGGATTGAGTTACTTGCACACCGAGTTGGAGGGCAAACCAAGTATAATTCATCGAGATATAAAAAGCGATAATATCTTGTTGGATGAGAATTTGAACGCGAAGGTTGCCGACTTTGGGCTCTCTAAATTCCATGCAAATCAAGTAAACACTATCCAATCCAGCAAGATTGCTGGCACACCATATTACATGGATCCAGAATTTTCATCTACGGGTAAATATAAAAGGGAAACTGATATTTATTCCTTTGGAGTAGTCCTATTTGAGATCTTGTCTGGAAGATTGGCCTACGATTCAAATTTCATCAAGGAAAATAAGGAGGGTCTTGCACCAATTGCAAGACGACGATTCAATGAGGGAACGCTAAAGGAGCTGATTGATCCAACAATGATAGAAGAAGACGAAAATATATTTACTCTAAACAGAGGACCCAATGAAAATTCTTTTAATGTTTTTTCAAAAGTCGCATATCAATGTTTGGCAGAAACTCAAGCCAAACGTCCAACAATGGAAGTTGTTATCAAGGAACTTAAGAATGCATTAGAATCACAGGTTAGTCGATCATTAGACACATGATTTAAGCAATATTATTCTCTCTCTCTCTTCGCATCTAATTTTGCCACATTTCTCTTCTTGCTATTAACACTTTTTTCTTTACAAAATTCACATTATGTAAATGGTTATGTGTCCATTGGTTTTCATATATACAAATGCAGTTTTAGAATAATTAATCTATAATGGCAACAAGAAATACATTATAGTTTCATTACTTAAACATATAAATATAGGTAATGTTGTTTTGAAATTAATTTTTAGAGATATATAATTGAGGGTTGTATATAATCTACATCATGCTATATTTTTATTTCCTTTTAATTTTTTGACACTCAATATTGCAGGGGGAAACCATGGTCCTCTCAAGGTTCAGAATCGCTGATATAGAGCTGGCAACTGATAAGTTTTCTAAAAAATACTGCATTGGGCAAGACCCAAATGGTATTGTATACAAGGCAGAACTCGATCATTTTGGTAGTAACAATAATGATGAACCATCCAAGAAGCTCATTGTCGCAGTTATAAAACGCATCTTAGGTAAAGATGGGCAAGGAAAACAAGCGTTCTTTGATGAAATCGAAATGCGTACTAGTTATAAGCATCCCAACATTGTCTCTCTTCTTGGTTTTTGTAATGAAGGAGGCAATATGATACTTGTTTACGAGCATGCTTCTAACGGAAGCCTCGATGACTATTTGAAAAGAGGTAATAGTAACATGAAGGATCTTACATGGACGCGACGTCTACGCATGTGCTTGCAGATTGCACGTGGACTAGATCACCTTCACACTACGATGAACACCCAACAGCAAAGGATAATACATGGTGACATTAGGAGTGCCAACATTCTGTTAGGCAAGAATTGGGAGCCAAAGATTGCGTATTTTGGGATTTCCAAATCGCACCAAGCAAATGAAGAGGAAAACACACACGTGACACATAGTAGCGTAGTCACAAAAGTGTACTCAGATCCACAATATGAAAAGACAAGTGAATTGAGAAAAGAATCGGATGTTTATTCTTTTGGAGTGATTCTATTTGAGATCTTTTGCGGGAAGTTGGCATATCATACAGTTTATTTAGCAGAAAATGTCGGTGGTCTTGCACCCATTGCATGTCGATGTTTCATTGATGGAACTATAAAGAATATGATGGATCCTAAGCTAAAGAAAGAAATTGATGAGGAAGTTTTCACATTAAATAGAGTACCGAATCAAGATTCTATGGACACCTTCTTAGAAATTGCACACCTATGTTTGGGAGAAGCTACCAAGCGTCCAACACTGGAAACTGTCATCAGGAAACTTGAGACAGCATTAAACTTTCAAGTAAGTATATCTTCTAAGTAAATCGTTTTTTCATCTTTTTTAGGGTAAATTGCATTTTTGGTCGATGTAGTTTTGTCAAAATTACGGAATTGGTCCCGGGGTTTGAAAAGGTACGGCTTCAATCCCTATTGGCCCGAATTTATTGCACCTTTTGTCCCTCACAAGCTTGAAAAGACCAAATTTCTCTTTAGTTATTAATTGATTTAAAAACAGTTTATTGATATTTAATAGACAAAATAATATCTTAGACTATTATGTCTCTCATACGTACCAATATTTCCCTTACTTCAATGAAAACAATTTATTGATATTTAATAGAAAAAATAATATCTTATTATATTATGTCGTTGTTTGCCTCTCCCTTTCTCGTACGTACCACTCACTCTCAGTCCTTTGTCGGCTCTCTACTATACCTAAGTCGGAATCTTCCTGTGAGAACAACTTCACCACTAATCCACTATCACGTGCACCATCACCATCACTTGCCACTACCACTGAAACACACACCTCCGGTTACAACACCATTGTATCCTGGTTAGATCTTGGGTTTTTGTTCGTATTTTTTGGGGGGTTTGATCGACTTTGGGTTAGGGTTTTGACCAGATTTGAAAGTTTTACAAAATGGAACCTTCAATGACTGCACGTGCACACCCACACACACACACACACTCTCTCTCTCAATCTAAGGTATTTGGGTTCCATAGATTTTTGTTTGTTTAGGTTTAAATTTTTTTGGTTTAATCTTCATGAAAGAATGTGTTGAAATTAATGGTGACCAGAGTAGCTGGGGATGGCCGGAGATAGTGTGTGAATATGAAGGGTTCTTGATTTGGGTTTTAGGGAAGCCTATGTTTCTTTAGGTGTAGTGCCGGTTATGGCTGGAGTTAGTGGTGGTTAAATATGATGGCGGCGGTTGTGGTTGAAGATGAAGGTGGCGGTTATGGTTGAATATGATGGAGGCGGTGGTGTAGTAGCCATTGAAGACAAGGGGTTTGTCACTGGTGAGATGGCCGACGGTGGCGGTAGTGATCTATGTGTGTGTATGTCAATATGTGTATGTGAAGAGAGATACAAGAGATCTAATTTATTTAGGTTATCTAAAAAATTAAATATTAAAATAGTCAATATTAATATAAAATCATTTAATAATTATAAGAAAATGATAAAATATTGAGGTAATTATAGTTTAGTCAATTCAAGTTTGAGAGATACCAAAATTAGAATAAGGTTAATAAGGACTGAAGCCCTAAATTTTCGGAACAAGAAATCAACAATCAAACACATAAGTTTGACAAAACCATGTAAATAAAAAATATAATTTACTCCTTTTTTTTTGTTCTTTGATCACTAGTATAACTAGCAAGTACTATGATCGATCATTAACTCACCAGGCGACCAGCTCTCCTAGTTGCATGAAGTCATGAACATCGATGTATATGCATTAGATTATCAATTAATTAATATTGTCAGCTTTAAAATGCAATATTTTTTTTGTTAGAATCATCGATATTTACAAGGAAGTTGATTTTTTCACTTATAAATTTGATTCATCTACTTAAGATACAACATATTTAAAGCTATGTTATAAGTTAGTGACACATAGGTTTGTCTTGAATAAATCAACTTTACAAATAAAAATATTATCTCTCATATGTACAAATGAAAATATTATTTTAATGTATTTTACTGATCTTGTTTAAAATTTTCATTTATTTATAATTCTTAATATAATTTATTAATTGTTCACTTTATTTGGAAACGTTTTCTTTCAACTTAATTTAATGGTTATTTTTAATGTTATTGTTCATTACTTCATTATATCCTATTTGATATTATATGTTTCATCGCATTCACTACTTGATCAGATTTTTTTATTCCGCACTGTGGTATTGAAGTAGTTTAGATTTAGTATTGCTCATAACTTAAGGTCATAAGTTCGAGTTCCGTCATTAACAAATTAAATGTAGATTTAGAAGTCATTAAAATAAAATTGACCTGATCTTTTAGCTGTTATATATAATATTTCACTTGGATTTGTGTCAGTGAAGACAACTTTTTTCTTGTTAATAACATTTTTTTGGCCTTATTAATTAGTTATTGGAGATTTCTTATATTGTATTGATGTATTCAATAATTGATTTAATTTTTTTGAACAATTAAACACACACTCATCTAATTTTATCCCTTTTTATCCATCACTGAGATTAGAACTTAGAACTTATAACTTAAAAATTGAAAAGCACCTTTTACAAACTTTTATACCGTTAGGCGATAGGTAATTTAATATATTTGACTTAATTATTTATATATGTGCCTTGATTTGTATTCTAGAAAATTGTTAATATGTGTGAAAAATAATAAATAGTCAACTTAACATTGTTTTCTATAATTCTGATGTTGGTTTCATTTTGAAAAAACTAGCTAATGGTTAGACATATTTTTAAATTCTTTTTTGAAAAAGCAAGGCAAAGCATTTCTTTTAATATCATTTAGATAAAAATATAAACAATACCTCATTTATAAACTTGATTGACTAAATATTATTAGTTTATAATAAATATGTTTGGAGTAAAGGTATGGCCTATATGCACGAAATAAATATCACGGCATTTTGCAAGGGATTTCATTACTACATGATCTCTTAGATGTTAATTAATTTGAATAACTTGTCCCCATTATGGTACCTAAAATCTATAACACAAGTTCGAGGATTAAATCCTTCCACGTGTTTTTTTTACTCTGGGCTACTCAATTTACCTTCTTAACATTAATTGTGAGACCAGTTAGTGGAGTTCCTCAAAGAGTGGGTCAAATCCCCGCACATATGTATTTACTCTAAGTTAACCGATTTGTCTTCCCAATGTTTGTTGTGAGACCAGTTAATGGAGATCCTCAAAGGGTGGGTCAAATCCTAGCACATGTTTTTTACTCTATAACAAGTGTGTAAGTTCTTGCACATTTTTTTTACTCTAAGTTAGTCTATTTACCTTCTTAATATTGGTCGAAAGACCGGTTAGTCGAGCTCCTCAAAAGGTGGGTCAAATCTTGGCACATGTATTTTTACTTTAAGTTACTCGATTTACTTTCTCAATATTGACGGTAAAACCAGTTAGTAAACTCTCAAAGGGTGGCTACCCACTTTTTCTTTAATTTCGATAACTTGTGGTTAATTATGAATTTCAAAACTTTGCCTGTATTTGCCTAAGTTAGATTCTCTCTCTTCAAATAGTGTGTATTTATTATGTGTGTTTTACTTTAATTCATAATCCGCAGTTTTTTAATTATGAAACGTGTTAAATGTCTCATGGTTCACAGGAAATTTTCCAACAAGAATTCCAAATATCATTTGAAGATATTAAATTAGCCACCGGAAACTTCTGTGAAAATAATTTCTTTCGACGTGGAACATATTGGAAGGAATATACAGGAGCATTTCCATTTCCACATGATAATGATGATGCTAACGAGCGTACCACAATTGTTGCTAAGCGTTGGGATAGCCAATCTGGTCAAGGAGATCGTCAATTTCTAACAGAACTTGATTTTCTTTTTAAGCATAAGCATGATAATATCATTGATCTTGTAGGCTATTGTAAGGAAATGAATGAAACAATCATTGTTTACAAGCACCCATCTAACGGAAGTCTAGATATGCATCTAGATGATGCTAGTCTCACTTGGATGGAAAGGATCAGGATATGTATCGATGTTGCAAAGGGACTGGACTTCCTACATCGAGGTGCTATAAAAACTGTGTTCCATAGGGACATCAAAAGCTCCAGCATTTTACTATATGATGATTGGAAGGCAAAAATTTCTAACTTGGAGTTGTCCTCGTTATACTCATTAGAGCATGACATGGAACACATCAGCGATAATGCTCTCTGCTACCTTCACCCGCAATATGAACAGGGTTTCTTACCAGAAAAATCAGATATGTATTCCTTTGGTGTCGTTTTATTTGAGATATTGTGCGGAAGGTTGGCTCGGGCCGAGGGCTGTAAGGATCACTATCAGTGTTTAGGCCCTTTGGCTAAAAAGTCCTATAAAGAAAGAAAACTTAATGAGATGGTGTTTCAAGGTATAAAGGAACAAATTGGTCCTAAATCATTGACGACATTTGCGGGTATTGCTTATCAATGCTTACATGACCACGGACACGAACGACCAACAGCAAGTGAAGTGGTGATAGGACTCGAGGAAGCGTTGGATGCGCAAGTAAGTTCTCCTTGTTTGTCAACAAGCCGCCATCTTTCCATGCATTTTTACGAAAAGTTATAAAATTCTCGATCAACGTATTATTTTGTGGTATATATACATACATACACACACACATATATATATACAATTACGTCTCTTTATATCATGATACCACGTTTCTGCAATTCTACCGTCAAATCTGCCCTACCACTCGCGTCAATGTTTCTACCGCCGGTTAGAATGTTGACGTCGTACGCTGTCATTTTTTTAAATTCTCATTTAATTTGCGTCTTATTATTATTTAACACGCTTTTATCAATGTTTAATATTTATTATCTTTTAAACAAACTCATGTATCACACGGGCATTTAGTCTAGTAGATATATATATATATATATATATATATATATATATATATATATATATATATACACTCTGTATTTAGGTGAAATAGTATATATAAATTTTCAAATATACAGGAAGATTATAAAGAATGGGAGTCTAAACTTCCTAAAGACTACAAAAAAGTAATCCAGATGTCAAAAAACCCCGAGATCTACTCTACTTTAAAGAGAAAGGATCTTTACGACATACTCTCGAAAGGAATCCTCATTCAAGAGGGCAAATTGGTAATTATCTTCTTTAATTTCCTCTCTTTTTTGTTTTATTTATTTAGTGTTAACTCCACACGTGTTATATAATATATATGCTCTTAAAAGAATTTAAATCAAATAAAAATTTGTTTATTTGTTTACGTCATTTCACTTAACTTTACATGTAAACAAATCTTCAATTACAAAGATTTCTCATCTGAAATATTTAAGCTAGCTAGGGCTTACCATGAAAGCTAATTGTCTAAGCTTTTATAGAAATTTGTGTTTATACTTTATTGGTTTGTCATTGATCAAGATCATACATGTAGAAATTGGATATGATTTGTTTGTTTTGTATAACAGTGGTTTTCACTTGGAAGGAATGGAGAAAGTAATAAAATGGTATCAGCAAGCCAATTTTCATATGAAAATCATAGGGTGCTACTTGTTCAAGAATCAAGGTTTCTCTCTCTCTTTCACTTTGTGCATGATCATGGTGTTATATATAAATTGTGTGCACATACTCAAATGTTAGATGCAATTACATATCTCTCAGTAAAACTAATTAATGTTTTATATTAAATACTAATTATTATTTCATTAATCACAAAAGAATTGGAAATGATTATGCAAATATATTTTATGAACTCAAAATCAAGGCTATGACTTTTTCTAGGCTATAATTTATATATATATATATATATATCTTATAACATGTGCAGGTTTCGTAAAATTGTGAAGATGTTCGATATTTCAAATTTGAAGATCAAAATACAGATAAATACTCAACTTTTGTCTCCGGATGTGAATTATGGTGTTCATCTCATCTTTAAATTTTGTGGTGCAAGAAAATCTCCGGCTGATGAACAGATGTTTGTGAACCTAACATATAAAATGGGGAACGAAACCTTGCATGCATATTTTGCAACACGGAGAGAAAACGATTGGATGACGATTGAATTCTATCGATTCACAAATCACAACGAAGATGCTGACTTTGAGTTTCTACTAGAGAGCCTTTCACAATACTGTTGTGAAAGTTCTGCAATCTATGTTGAAGGCATTGAGTTTCGAGCAATTGAAAATGCAAGTTTTCAAATACGTACTCTTAATTTCTGGTTTCCATTACAGATTCTTTTGATTCTAACACGGTGTAATTAATAAAATTTATTATACAGGTGAAACATGAAGAAGGCTTAGACACTAACTTAAATCAAGTCCAAAAAGTCTTGAATTCAACCCCGAAAAATCTCCTTGGAATTCTTAGTATAATCGCTCAATCTCCTTGGAAGTTACTCAACCGGAGGTACAAAAAGAATCATTATATGCTTTCGGCAAAAGAGGCCCTTTGTAATTCTTCCAATGTGAAGATTTTTAGTCTGAAACCCTCAATTGAATCCAGGTAATTTGCTTTCTGAACCAGCTTCCACTAGTTTTATATGTACTCTAATACTTTTATTTCGGTCCTTTTATTTTTCTTTCTTTTAATAGTTTCACTACACAATTGGGCCAAAACCAGATGGTCTGGTCTGCTTGCTATTCGGTCCAAGCCCAAACAGATTGTCAAAATTGACAATTTGACATGACCCTTTTAATTTTGACCCAAAACTGAATAACTAAACCAGCATTACTTGAAATTATTCGGTTTCTCAATAACCGAAATATTTTGGTTTTAGGTTTCATTTTGGTCATAACCAAACCCAAACCAACCCGAACACAACGGACCAACAATTGTCGACTTCCCAATGTTTTTTTAGGTCCTACAAAAAAAAGATTATTTCGTGTTTAAAAGTGTGTAACCACATGATACATTATACATTCAGATTTCACGAGATGATTGAGCTTCGATCTACACGACTATTTTGTACCAAGTGCAAGATTGATAGTCAAATGTTGTTACCAAATAGAGAATATGTGTGTTACCTTGTGTTCAAGCTTTCAGAAAAGTGTCGTGGGTTGCATTTTCCGGTAATAGTACGAGATCTACACCAGCCCAAAAGCAAGCAAATTCTTTATTTTAGATCACCAAGCCACTGGAATTTAAATGATGTTAGTCAGGTTCCAAACGAGAGGGAAGATGGATGGATGGAGGTTAATGTGTGGAAATTCAAATCAGATAATGATTGTATTTCTCTCAATTTGAGATTTATAAGTTGTGAAGGAACTATGTACGGCTTTATTGTATGTGGCTTTGAGTTTCGTCCAATGTAAATTGTTAGAACTTAAAGTTGTTTGCATTTATATTTTAGTTAAATTTAATTTTTATATTAACATTAGTCATAGTACAAGGTATGTTAAGTAAATACCTTATGGGTATATATACTTGTTACAAACCCTAATAATCTAAGTATTCATATTATCGTTTTTTCATTGTTCATCTTTCACATTCATACATTTATCAATCATTATGTGTGATTGCTTCGATTATCATTTATACCTCATACAATTGGGAACATACAATTGGTATCAGAGCAAAGAGTGGATTTAAAGGTTCATTTTTCATGAAAAGATTGAAAAAAAAGGATCGGATTTTTTTGTTTCATCGCCGCCGTGACTTGAATGTTTCACCTAGCTGCTTGCTTGGTTGAATTAAATCACGCGCTTACTAGCCTGCTTGCTTGCTTAAATTAATTCTCTTGCTTGCTAGCCTATTTACAATTTCTATTCGGCCATACGTTGGAAGAACCCTAATTCTTTTTTAATTTGAGTTTTAATTTGATGTTTATTTGAATATTGGGATCGAAATCATATGATTTGTTCGAGTATTGAAGAATCAGAAACGAAATTATTGGTAAAGAATTGACTGTTTTTATTTGGTCTTAAGATCAACTGTTAATTAGTAATACAAAAGTTCTTCTTTAGTCAAATCGCATTTCAAGAATTGTATTTGTGATTACAATTAGTAATCGTATTTGTGGGTTGATTCTTAACTATGGTTAAATAAATCCCCCGATCAAAATTCACCTAATTGCAATTGTAATCGAAATTCCATTTGTATTTCATTCAATCTCATTTCAAATTGCAATTAGTGCAATCACAATTCACCTAATTGTAATTCACCTAATCACAATTTAACTGATCAAAATTCACCCAATCCTATTTCACCAAATTGTAATTCACCAATAGCATTTCACAATCGCAATTTCGTGCAATCACAATTCACATCAATTGCATTTCATTCCATTACAATTCATTACCTTTAATCATTTCACTCAAAGATCCATTATCAAGTATCATCATCTTTTGAATAAAGGCATGTTTGAGTTTTATTAAAGACACAAAGGTTATTGATTCTAGCCTTCAATTTTGGGAGCTTTGGTGTGTGTGTGTGTGTACACACACACACTCACACACACGGAGGTTTAAATGAGAATGATAAATTAAAAGAGAATGAGAGACTTAATCTCAATTGTCCGATCTGGACGCAGATCTAAAAAAACATACTGGCATTTTTGTAATTAGTCGCAACTTTATAATGTTTGAAATGTTTCATGACTAAAATATCAAAGAAAAAGTGAAGCGGTGACTTTTTTTGACATTTCAGTCATGAAACAGTAGTATTTTGTGACCGAAATATCAAAGAAAAAAGTGAAGTGGTGACTTTTTTTTTTTGATATTTCAGTCATGAAACAATATTATTTCAAAACTGAAATATCAATGAAAAAAGTGAAGCGGTGGAGTAGAAGCATATATATAGTGATATTTCATATATGAAACATAACAAGGGAAATAAAAATCAAACATATGTCATTTTAGATATAAAACATGTCAAACATTATAAATTTGAGATTAATAACAAAAATGCCACCATGTTTCTCTAGATTTGCGTCCAGATTGGACGGGTGAGATTGAGTCTCCCATTCTCATATAAATTCACATTCTCATTTGAACCTTCCCATATATATATATATATATATATATGTGTGTGTGTGTGTGTGTGTGTGTATGGGACGGTTCAAACGAGAATAATTTTTCGTACGAGAACTGTGAGAACCAATTACAGTCATTGATAAAAAAAAAGATTAAGAGTCCACGTTAAAGAGTTGTTAATAGATAACCTTAAACTAATCAAACTTAACCTTAATTAATTAAGGGTATTTTGGACATTTTCACATTACACCCACTTTTTTTAAACTAATATATCCATCAAATAGAAAGGTATTAAATTACAAAAATTATACCAAATCAACGAGAAAATTATGCTCTTTAATTTGAGACCGATCTAGCTATATTTTTTTAATTTTTCGTGTTTGCCGGGTGTAACACCATAAAATCTCAAGCCATTTTTTAATACGCGTTGCGGAAGCTTAATTAAACAAACATACTTTTCATACATTACAATTATGTACAAATCAAAACATTTGTTCTTAATCTCAACAATCACAAACTTGGTGTTACAAAATCAACTGGTTCGTTTTCATTTAATTCAAAATATATCACAGTAGGGTCGATCTTTCTTTCTACAAAACCAACAGCTCACAAACTTGCAAAAGCAACAACTGAGGGGAATTAGCACAAAGCTAAGTGAGTAGAGGCTAAACACAAATGTAAACATCAAGTCAATATCAAAGCATGTAATCACACAATCAAGAAGACCGGCAATTCGGCGCAGAACCTACAACCAATGCCGGCCAAAGCAAAGGTTTACCGATAGCCCTCTACTGAATTGGCACAGTGAAATCCCTCTATGATGCAACGCATGCATCAGTAAGGCTACCACTGTTCAACCAACCAGTAGACGTGCCCAGCCCAATTCCACGTATAGCTGACTTCTCAAACGCAATCCGATATCATCCCTCGAGCACGTATCAGCCAAATAGTCATGCAACAGATATAATCAATCAACAATCAGACTCAACAGTCAACAACCACATACGCATGCATCACATCAATAATATCAACCATAATCTTTATCATCTGGTGGTTGTCGAGGCCAACAAACAAATAACCCTTTAATTCTAGGACATAAATAGCGTATAATGGTAAAGGGGTCGATTCCACGGAGACTGGTTCAATTTATATTTTCTATGCAACCCAAAAGTTTAAGTGATTTTTGTAACAATAATAAAATAAAATAAAAGGGGATTTGAGATTTTGATTAATTAAAACTAAGACTTGACAAGTAAATAAAAATTGCAATTAAGGAAGATGGTTTAAATCAATGGGAAGTGGATTGGTCAACATTGGTTTCATCACATGAACTATTAGCTAGCTTATCATCAAGGAATATGGTGCAATACTTGTGCTTCAATTTAATTTGGCTATAGCAATTTAAAAGCTTAAATCACCTAGATTCTTCTTAGTTAACATGGAGGCTGAAACAGTTCCTAACACACCTTCTTAATCAAAGTTATGAACCAAACAAGCATCTAATTCACAAAAATTGATTAGCATTATAATCTAAGAATCACCAAATCCAAGAGGAGTCAAAACCTTACACTACCATGTTGGAGAATATCATTCCATGATTTGAGAGATGCATAAACATTCATGAAACCATTTGTTACTTGTTGTTTTGAAGATCTATTACGTAATCAAGAAAACAACTAACATAAATCGCTCAAATACTTGTACTCATGATATACAAACACAAAAATGATATAAGGATTAGATTAGGAACAATAATCATAAATCATAAGCATAAGTTCATAAACCCTTCAAAACCTAGCTAACAATCCAAGGATTTACCAATGTTAACCAAAAATGGGGCTTAGCCACACATGACTAAAGCAAAATAGAAGAGTTTAATTGTACCAAACATGTAAACAAATGATTTAGAAGAGAGAAATCTTGAAAAATCTTGAAAACCCCTTGAAAATGGCTTCCTCCTTGCTCCAAATTCGTAGCCCCTGTTTTCTGCACTCAAAACTGCTGGGTTTCTGCCCTAGATTCCCTTTAAAATGGCAGATACAGCTTAAAAAGTCCATTTTGCCCTCGCAGGCCCGCTACGCGGGCCGCGTTACGGGCTGGAATTTTTCCTAGGCTTTTTCTGGGCCCACACAGTTAAGCCCACTTGCATCTTTTTTTAGCCCAACTTGTTTTCTGCATTTCTTTGGTCCAAATGGCTAGCCCACATGCCTTAAGTCCATATCTCCCTTTCTTGTCTTCCCCAAATTAATACCCAACGAACATCCTCTCCGCCGTAGTCTTCTAAAAATCTGAAATTAAACATGAAGACTCGAGAGCACCCGAAATAGGCCAGAATAAATAGAATATGCAAAAATGGAATATGAAACATATGCAAAAATGGAATATGAAACATATTCAAAACAACTAAAACGCTAAAAAAACTACTAAAAGAAATAAATAAAATGAACCTATCAAATCACCCCAAGCTTAGACCTTTCCTTGTCCTCAAGGAAAACAAGAAAAATAATAATAATAATAATAAGTTGGGAATGACTAAAACACAAGAGAGAAAAAGAATGAGCACCCTAAATAGCAAACCAAGGCATTCCATCACAATGAAAAGTAGAGTAGTTTGAACTCTATACATACCACATCAGGTTCATTTTCAAAACTAAAGATCACAATTAGGAACAACCACATGTTAGCAATAGCATGAAAGCGGTAGAAATAGAGCATGAGCATAGCCTATACATCTTACAGCTAAGCACGACAAACATGGCACAATCCAAAGGGCGGGCTCACAGTTGCACAAACACTCGGGTATGCACTCATATCACAAAATATGTGTGATGTCCTCGCATTAGGCTTGCTCTCATTTATAGTGGGGGACACTCAGGCACCGGTGTAGGGACAAATAAGGCTAATATGACTTTGCAACAAAACTTTAACTGACAGAACTTTGCATAAGGGTACTAAACTCATAGAAGACACAAAAAGAAAGGGACACCAAAATAAAGACAAGAATACCACTCGAGCAATATCAAATATGGACTAACAAAACTATTTATTGACTTGAATTTTCAACATGTGACCGGAGATGAAACAAAAATGTCCACACATATGGACAGTCACACGATGATGTAATAGAAAGACTTAAGCACATGTACGCGCGTAAGACTACAAAAAGATAATATAACCAAAAGATTACTTTTCTACTTTTGTGTTGTTTTACAACAACCGTTCTACGAATCTGCTCACAATGACAAGGGTAATATTCTGTTTCTTTTTTTCTTTTCTCTTTTTTTTGAATGATTTTCTATTTTTTTTCAGAATATTACCCATAAGAATTTCTGGAATTTCACCATAATAATAAAGACTCAAGTGAAGACGAGAAGATAACTAAATGGTGTAAAATCAAACGGGTCAAAATGAGATAAAGAGTGTGACCCTAGAATAAGACATAAACAAACACATAACAAAAACAAATCACTAAAGATCTCGCAAATGGGCGAGTAAAATCACAAAGGCAGAACTAAGAAGGCTAAGAACACACAAATCTAGGACAAACAATAAAAGCACTCGCAAAAGAGGCGAGATAAACACAAGAGAACCCTTATGAAAGTTGCTATTTGTATTCAAGTTCCAAAGCAAAGGCTGTAGCACAAATACATCCTAATCGGTTACACACATTGATAAAGTACTCACGGGTAGTAATAATTGCGCCCTTTGTTTGACATAATACATCGTGACTAGTTTCATTTGCATAGGTCATTTTCTGGTGCACACATACTATCACTGTTCCATGTAAAAAGTTCCTATTGGTGATTCAAAGTTTCAAAATTAAACGTGGTGTGATAGGCACAGAGGTCAAAGAATCCTAAATCAATTATGAAGTAATATTATGGCTTGCATTTAAGGGTGATCTAGATGAGAAGAAAGAGAGAAATAAAATATGCCATGAAATGCAACTAATATGCAAAAGAAATGAAAAAGAAGTAAGCAAAATAACTAAACATGCAAATATAAACAATCTAAAATGGATGCAACTAACAAGACAAAGGTACCCCACCCCAAGCTTAAAAATAAGCATTGTCCTCAATGCTTAGGGAGAAAGGTACAACTGGCAACTATAACGGGGGCTCGGGTGGTGGGAAATGTCCACACCGGCGGTGGTATTCCCACATTTCGGCGGTTTGGCGGTTTGCAATTTCCTGCTAAGCACGAATGTGCTGCAGGTCAATGGAATTTTGTTGGGTTTGCAAAACAAGGGCATCGAAACGGTCGAGGAAGTTTGGTGGGAGATATGATGGAAAGTGGGTGGACAATGGCTCGGGCTCGGGCTCGTGGTGGGAGTCGGGCGCATCATCCATAGGGACGTCTCCGTGCGCCTCGTTCCTGATAGGCTCACCTGTAGGGATGGAACGGGGGATTAACCAAGTGTCAGGGTTGTGGTGGTCAAAATTTCTTATACGGGGATCGGGGAGCAGTAGGTAGGGGATGGCATCGATAGAGTGCAGCCACACATATTGGTCGGGAGTCGTGGGTCTGATCTGTCTCATGCGGGTTAGGGCAGCAAGGTCTAACAATGAAGAATCGGCGATTGGGTCATGTTGATGGGAGAGTGATATGCCAAGCCTGGTGGCTATGACAGTGATGAGACCGCCAAAGCATATCTCTCCCGCGGCCTTGGCTCGAGTGGATATACACTTGTGGATGAAAAAGGAGGCGAAAGAATAGTTCATTCACAGTAATTTGGCCCGGCTCCTTGCGAGGAAAGATGGTGCATGAGAGGATGCGGTGGGCGATGCGGAAACAAGGGTGGACTATGTTGGATGCTTTATCCTTACCCTTGGCGAATGAACTAGACCCTGAAATTTGTCGCCAAATTCTCGCGGGTACGAGTTCTTCAGGATAGTCTGCATTGGAGGGGAATGTCCCCTCGGTAGGCGTACCCATGAAGTCGTTTAATTGGGTGTAAGAGAGTTCATATGGTTTGCCTTGAAGTTGGAATCGGATTGTTTGGCCAACCGTGTCTTGCACAAGAGTGGCAAGGAACTCAAGAGTGGGTATTCGGAAAGTTGGCTCGCTAAGGGCGAGGTAGTCACCCCAACCGATATTCTCGAATAGGGCAACAACCCCGCCGAGTATTTCAAGGGTAGCCATAGAGGTAGGGCACGGGAACTTGGTGGGTTTTACCGGTCGGTCTTTGATATCGTGGAAATAGCTCTTGCTAACTTTGGTAAGGAGCTTGATAGAGTTGGGGTCTTTGTCGGACCCCTTGCCCGTGCCTTTCTTAGAGCCGGTGGCGGAGCGTTTTGTCCTGCTGGTAGACATGACCAGCCAACAGAAACAAACCCAATTATATCAGTCAGTTTTTCAACAAGATCAGCCCCACACAATTTACAATCGATCAATCCACAAGTGTTATAATTCTAACAGTAATAGAACTAGCCAATAATGACCAACGCTAGCAAAATCAGCCAATAACCCAACAGAATTCAGACTAAACAGTTCACATTCAACCCACAAACATCGCAAGTTCAGATAATAACAATAATGTTTAAGTGCAAGCAATAAGTAGGAAAGAATATACCGAAAATTTGAGACCCAGCTTCCGAATTCTGCAATTTACGCGCTGAAATTTGAAATTGGCAGAAAGTTGCTCGTATCACCCACCCCAAGCTTGAGTCTGGCAATGTGGAGGTAGTAGATGATTTCCCTTGTGAAAAATTACCTCTTTTCGTTTTCCGGTGAAGCCCACGGCGGCGACAGTCGGCGGAGATGGTGGTTGGGGTTTTCTCGGGCGGAATCCGGTGACCGGCGGCGGTATGCTGGCAGTTAGTTCCGAGGGTTTTGAAGTATGGTGTTTGAGTGGGGCTCCGGCAGGTGGGGGTGTTTGGGTAGGGCGATTCTAGGGTTTTCGTCGGAGGAGGAACCGTCAAGGATGGCGGCAGACGGCGGAGCTCGGAGGCGGGTTGAGTCGGAACAGGGCTAGGGCTCCGGTTTTGCAGACGGGGTTATCGGTGGTGCTAGGCGGCGGAGATAAGCCAGCCGGTGGTGGAGTCTCAGGTCGGGAAGGTTTAGACAAAACTTAGGGGCGGCTGTGAAAGAAAAGGGTTTAGGGTTAGAAAAGGGGAAGTGAGTTTAGGAAAGGTAAAAGGGGAAAAAGGGGTGGTCAACAAGGTCAAAGCCATTTAAATTGAATTAGGTCATGAGCCAGTCAAAGTTACGCGGGCCATGTGGATTTGAACGCGGGCCATGTTGTGTTCTGGACAAAAATTCCCATAACCTCTCAACGCCACCACGCGGGCCATGTAAAAAGCCACGCGGGCCGCGTTTCATTCTGGAAATTCCAGCAACTTACTGGACCAATCACGCGGGCCATGTGAAAACCGGCGCGGGCCGCGTGAACCTGCACCTGCACTAAAGAACATATTTCTCCCAAAAAGATCATTTTTATTCAAATTTAAAGTCAACAAACCCGGAATCAAAATAAGAATTACGAAACCATACTTCTCACGGGTATTCAACATGATTTCAAAGCACAATCGTTACGAAAACGTAAACTTTTATTTTGAAAAATGTTTATTCGGCTTGAAATCATGAAAGCATAAAGCTTTCCAAAAGAGATGCATTTATTTAACGTCTTTGCCAAGACATAACCCCAATTCAACTTTAATAATCCGGGACATCCAAACGGATGTCGTCTAGGGCGCCCGCATTGAAACCTTCATAAAACGGTTTCAAACGGTGTCCATTGACTTTGAAAATTTGCCCGGTTTCGATGCTCCGGATTTCAACGGCTCCATGTTCAAAAACTTTTTCAACAACAAAAGGTCCATTCCATCGGGATCTTAATTTCCCGGGAAATAGTTTTAAGCGAGAGTGATAAAGAAGAACCTTTTGACCCGGAATGAAGTGTTTCCGGGTTATGGACTTGTCATGGAAGGACTTCACCTTTTCCTTATAGATTTTTGTGTTCTCATAGGAATCATTCCTCAATTCCTCAAGTTCTTGCAATTGTAACTTCCGGTGTTTCCCCATTTCATCAATGCCAAAGTTGCATTGTTTGACCGCCCAATACGCACGATGCTCTAGCTCCACGGGTAGATGACAAGACTTACCAAACACCAAACGATACAGTGACATGCCTATAGGAGTTTTGTAGGCTGTTCGGTAGGCCCACAAGGCATCATCCAACCTCGTGCTCCAATCCTTCCTTGATGGATTGACCGTTTTCTCAAGAATTGATTTAACTTCTCGATTTGACACCTCGGCTTGCCCATTTGTTTGAGGGTGATAGGCGGTTGACACACGATGGACAACATTATATTTCTTCAACATGGCTTCCATCATCTTGTTACAAAAGTGCGTACCTCTATCACTTATCAAGGCCCTAGGTACACCAAACCTCACAAAGACATTAGATTTTAAAAAGTCAATAACCGTTTTGGCATCGTCCGATCTTGTGGCTTTGGCTTCAACCCACTTAGAAACATAATCAACCGCGAGTAATATGTAAACATTGCCAAAAGAGACGGGAAAGGGACCCATAAAATCAATCCCCCACACATCAAAAATTTCACAAACAAGTATTGGGTTTTGGGGCATTTGGTTCCTTTGCGAAATATTACCCATTTTTTGACATCGTTCACAACTCTTACAAAACATATAAGAGTCCCGTGCCATAGTTGGCCAAAATAAACCACATTCAAGTATTTTTCTCAAAGTTCTCTTAGGACCGAAGTGTCCCCCACAAGCGTATTCATGACAAAATTGTAAAATAGATTTGTGCTCTTGTTGGGGTACACACCGCCTAATGACTTGATCGGCACAATGTTTCCACAAATAAGGGTCATCCCACACATAGTATTTTGCATCACTTTTTAACTTTGCTTTTTGACTATTAGTGAAAGTGTCGGGAACCCTTTTTGTGACCAAAAAGTTAACGATATCCGCATACCATGGTAAAGAATTAGAAAGAGTAAAGAGATGCTCATCTGGGAATTCATCTTTCAATGGCAAGGGTGCTTCGTTGGTGATCAAACGACTCAAATGGTCGGCTACAAGATTCTCAAAACCACTCTTGTCCCGAATTTCCAAGTCAAACTCTTGGAGTAGAAGTATCCATCTTATGAGTTTTGGTTTGGCATCCTTCTTTGTTAACAAGTACTTCAAAGCCGCATGGTCCGAGTACACTGTCACCTTTGTACCAAGGAGGTATTGCCTAAATTTCACCAAGGCAAACACAATTGCCAAAAGATCTTTCTCTGTTGTGGTGTAGTTGCTTTGAGCATTGTCCAACGTCCTCGATGCATAGTAAATAACATGAGGTGCTCTTCCAACCCTTTGACCCAAAACGCCGCCAATAGCATAGTTGCTTGCATCGCACATGATCTCAAAAGGGAGATCCCAATTTGGTGCTTGGATGATAGGAGCGGAAGTAAGCAACTCCTTGAGCTTGTTGAAAGCTTCTTTGCACGCATCATTTAACTCAAATTTAATATCTTTTTGCAAGAGTAGGCACATTGGTCTAGTAATCTTGGAAAAGTCCTTGATGAATCTTGGTAGAAACCTGCATGACCCAAAAAAGAACGAACTTCCCGAACACAAGTCGGGTATGGTAAGCTTTGAATTACATCAATTTTGGCCTTATCTACCTCAATTCCTTTCTTAGACACAATGTGACCCAAAATTAAACCTTGACTAACCATGAAATGACACTTTTCATAATTTAAAACCAAATTAGTTTCAATGCATCGTTTCAAAATTTTTGTGAGATTAGTCAAACACTCTTGAAAAGAATTCCCATAAACGGTGAAATCATCCATAAAAACTTCAATTATATTCTCCACATACTCCGAAAAAATACTTACCATGCAACGTTGGAAAGTGGCCGGCGCATTACACAACCCAAAGGGCATCCTTCGATATGCAAAGGTACCAAATGGACATGTAAAGGTTGTCTTTTCTTGATCTTCCGGTGCCACCGGAATTTGGTGAAAACCAGAGTATCCGTCTAGACAACAATAATGTGATTTCCCGGCCAACCTTTCCAACATTTGATCAATGAAAGGTAAGGGGAAGTGATCTTTTCGAGTACTTGCATTCAATTTTCGATAGTCAATACATACCCTCCACCCGTTTTGCACACGAGTGGGTACCATTACACCTTTGTTATTTTCAATTACCGTGATACCCGTCTTCTTGGGGAACAACTTGCACCGGACTTACCCATTTGCTATCGGATATTGGGTAGATCATGCCCGCATCAAGAAGCTTGAGAATCTCCTTTTTGACGACTTCCATCATGGGTGGGTTCAACCTTCTTTGGGCATCTCGACTAGGTTTGCACTCATCTTCCATCAAAATCTTGTGCATGCAAGTTGAGGGACTCAAACCTTTAATATCCGCAATAGTCTACCCCATTGCTTCCTTGTGTTCTTTCAACACTTTTATCAATTGCCCTTCCTCCCATTCGGTCAAATGAGTAGAAATAATGACCGGGAGTGTTTCTCCTTCACCCAAATAAGCATATTTCAAGTGTTCGGGTAACACTTTCAACTCAAGTTCCGGTGGTTGAACAATAGATGGGAGCAACTTTGTGTGAGATTGTGGTAGCTCCACTTGTGAAACATCCATTCTTGTTGAGTTGGTCACCTCTAGCTTGTTGAACGTTTCTTCAATCTCCGGATCCAAGGAAAATAGCTTCGATTTTTCTGTCAAACTCTTGCAATCAAAGCTCATGCTTAGCACCATATCTAACATATCAACATGAGACAACTCAAACAACTCTTGGGTTAGTGGTTCAATAGTATCAATAAAATATAAAGAAGAAACATCACTAGGATATCTCATAGCATCATAAATATTGAAATTGATTATTTCACCATCAAACTCCATGGTGAGATTACCCGCATGTACATCAATCTTTGTTCTAGCGGTTTTTAAAAATGGTCTTCCTAGCAAGATTAGAGCCGATTTGGAGGAAACTTGTTCCTCTAAATCAATCACATAAAAATCCGCCGGGAAGACAAGTTGGTTTACTTGCACTAAAACATCCTCTAGAACACCTCTAGGAAAAACACTTGATTTATCCGCAAGTTGAATTATGACACCCGTTTCATTCAAAGGACCAACATTCAAAGATTTATACACCGAGTATGGCATAACATTTATGGAGGCACCAAGGTCAAGCATGGAACTATTAATAGTGACATCCCCAACTTTGCAAGGAATAGTAAACATACCCGGGTCTTTGCACTTAGTAGGTAAATCTTTTCATTTCCTTTCAACTTCCTTTTGTTGGTGCAAAGTTCTTTAAGAAATTTAGCATACCTTGGGATTTGTTTGATGGCATCCAACAACGGGATGTTCACCTCAACTTTCCGGAAGGTGTCTAGAATCTCCATCTCTTCCTCTTTCTTCTTTGATGTGGCAAATCGTGAAGGGAAGGGTGGTGGGATGACCAAAGGCGGGGTTTCCTTCTTTGGGACTTCAACTTCAATGTTTTCTTTTACAACCGGTTCCTTGCTAGGAACAACTTCAACCTCTTTTTCTACCTCTCTTGTTACTTTCTTGGTAGCATTTCCTCCAATTTCTTTCCCACTCCTTAATGTAACCGCATTCACATTGGGATTCTTTTCGGTTTGGGGGGGAAGCTTACCACGAGACTCCAACTTGCTAATAGAAGTGGCCATATCTCCCATTTGTGCTTCAAGGTTGGAGATACTAGTTCTTGTTTCTTTTTGGAATTGTTGGGTGCTTGTGGCAAGGGATTTCACAATGTCCTCAAGGGACATTTCGGAGCTACTAGCTTGAGACGGTCGAGGTTTTTGGTGTTGGTAGTGTGATGGATGTTGGTAGTGTTGTTGGTGAGGTTGTCTTGGTGGGTATTGTGGTTGGTTTTGGTAATATGGTTGGTGTTGAGTTTGTTGTGGTGGGTAAGGAGGTCTTGTGAGGACATTTGAGGGTAGTGGTTTTGGGGCATAACTCATATTGGGGTTTGGTTTCCAACTTGAATTGTAGGCGGCATGGTAATCCGATTGTTTGTGTTGACCATGATATCCTCCCATAGCATTCACATTTTCGGATTCTCCAACTATAATGGGGCATAAATCCGTATGGTGACCAACATTGTTGCAAAGGCCACATATCACCATTTGTTGACCATTCACCAAAGCTAATTGTTGAACAACATTGGTCAAGCTTGTAATCTTGGACTCAAGGCTTGAGGTGTCAACCTCATTCACCTTGTGATGAGCATTTCTTTTCATGTCTTGCCTTGGACCAAAGTGTTGGGAATTTGATGCTATGGTGTTGAAAAGTTCACTTGTTTGTTGTGGTGTTTTGTTGAAGACATCACCACCACTTGAAGCATCTACCAATCTCCTCTCCATAGGTAGCAAACCTTCATAGAAGTGTTGGATAAGGAGTTGTTCGGGAATTTGGTGTTGTGGGCAACTAACACACAAGCTATTGAATCTTTCCCAATAATCATGAAAACTTTCATCTTGACCTTGGCGGATCCCACAAATTTCATTTCATAGGCTTGACACTCTTGAAGCGGGATAGAATTTGTCTAAGAAAACTCTTGCCATTTTGGTCCATGTGTTTATCGACCCCGTTGGTAGATAAAACAACCATTCTTTTGCTTTGTCGGCCAAAGAAAAAGGAAATGCACTCAACTTTAATTGGTCATCGGTGACATCTTGTGGTTTCATACTCACACATACGATATGAAACAACTTTAAGTGTTTGTGGGGGTCTTCATTTTCCAACCCATGATAGGTAGGAAGGTGGTGGAGGAAGCTTGACTTTAACTCTATACCTCTTTCACGGATGGGGTAATTGATACCAATGGGTGTTTGTGTGACATCGGTTTCCATCATTTGTCTCAAGGTTCTTTTGGGTGGTGGGTTGTTATCGGCCATATTGTTTGGGTTGGTTGAGGGTGTTTCGGGAACAATTTCTTGAAGTTCGGGGTTTGAGTCGGTTTCGGTATCGTTATCACTTGGAGATTCAAGTAAAAACTCCGGCGCCACGTTAACTTTGGAAGTTTGACCACGTTAACTTTGGAAGTTTGACCACGTCGTAGTCTTGCTTCTTTGGCTAAACGTTTTGCTTCTTTCTCAAACTCGGGGTTGTAAACCAATTCACCTGTACGATTAGATCTGAGCATAGAAAAACAAACTGATTAAAAGAAACCAGTCCCCGGCAACGACGCCAAAATTTGGTGGTTGTCGAGGCCAACAAACAAATAACCCTTTAATTCTAGCACATAAATAGCGTATAATGGTAAAGGGGTCGATTCCACGGAGACCGGTTCAATTTATATTTTCTATGCAACCCAAAAGTTTAAGTGATTTTTGTAACAATAATAAAATAAAATAAAGGGGGATTTGAGATTTTGATTAATTAAAACTAAGACTTGACGAGTAAATAAAAATTGCAATTAAGCAAGATGGTTTAAATCAATGGGAAGTGGACAACATTGGTTTCATCACATGAACTATTAGCTAGCTTATCATCAAGGAATATGGTGCAATACTTGTGCTTCAATTTAATTTGGCTATAGCAATTTAAAAGCTTAAATCACCTAGATTCTTCTTAATTAACATGGAGGCTGAAACAGTTCCTAACACACCTTCTTAATCAAAGTTATGAACCAAACAAGCATCTAATTCACAAAAATTGATTAGCATTATAATCTAAGAATCACCAAATCCAAGAGGAGTCAAAACCTTACACTACCATGTTGGAGAATATCATTCCATGGTTTGAGAGATGCATAAACATTCATGAAACCATTTGTTACTTGTTGTTTTGAAGATCTATTACGTAATCAAGAAAACAACTAACATAAATCACTCAAATACTTGTACTCATGATATACAAACACAAAAATGATATAAGGATTAGATTAGGAACAATATTCATAAATCATAAGCATAAGTTCATAAACCCTTCAAAACCTAGCTAACAATCCAAGGATTTACCAATGTTAACCAAAAATGGGGCTTAGCCACACATGACTAAAGCAAAATAGAAGAGTTTAATTGTACCAAACATGTAAACAAATGATTTGGAAGAGAGAAATCTTGAAAAATCTTGAAAACCCCTTGAAAATGGCTTCCTCCTTGCTCCAATTTCGTAGCCCCTGTTTTCTGCACTCAAAACTGCTGGGTTTCTGCCCTAGATTCCCTTTAAAATGGCAGATTCAGCTTAAAAAAGTCCATTTTGCCCTCGCAGGCCCGCTATGTGGGCCGCGTTACGGGCTGAAATTTTTCCTAGGCTTTTTCTGGGCCCAGACAGTTAAGCCCACTTGCATCTTTTTTTAGCCAAGCTTGTTTTCTGCATTTCTTTGGTCCAAATGGCTAACCCACATGCCTTAAGTCCATATCTCCCTTTCTTGTCTTCCCCAAATTAATACCCAACGAACATCCTCTCCGCCGTAGTCTTCTAAAAATCTGAAATTAAACATGAAGACTCGAGAGCACCCGAAATAGGCCAGAATAAATAGAATATGCAAAAATGGAATATGAAACATATGCAAAACAACTAAAACGCTAAAAAAAAGTACTAAAAGAAATAAATAAAATGAACCTATCACCATCCGCGATTAACGTCCACTTACCTCGTGGTTTCAAACGCATAACTCAAATATCTAGTTTTACTGAGTCTTGGTGTTTTCTGAAAACACAATAACAACAAAATCAGTCTCAAATATAAATATATCTGTCCACATACATTTATATATTAATTTCTCATAAAATAGAATAAACAACAAACAACTTTAAATCAAAACCAAGTGTCGGATTCATAAACCGTCGGATTTGAGAATCCGCCAGATTCTAAATCTGTCGGATTGAAGCATTGGATTTAGGGTTCATTGGATTTGGGATCGGATTTTAGTGTATCGGATTAGGCTTTGTCGGTTTTCAAGTCTCGAATTCTAGACAATCGGATTCTGGGTTTCCGGATTTGGGGTATCGGTTTCTCAAGGCTGTCGGATTTAAGATGTACCAGATATCCGGATTTCATGAACATCGGATTTTTCATCTTCTTCAATATAAAAACAGCCAACTTCAAACATCCATGAAACAATTTCTAGAATTTACAAATCTCATCAAGGCTTACCAAAATCATAACCAAACATCTCTAAACACAAATTCATGCATCATAAACATCTTATAATCATGTAAATCATTAAAACAAACAAAATTCATTTAATCAAATCTTGAGCTTCAAGCTCCATTAATGGTGTTCTATCATGTAATCTTGTAAATCAACAAGAAAATATACCATGATGCATAATAACTTGCTAGGATTATAAACTAACCTTCACTTTAAATTAACAACTTCAAAATCAATACTTTGAAATTTCAAGTTTACAATTCTTTTTCTTGCATTCTTTGGCAGAGGACTAAGAGAACACACATACACTTTGCAAATTACATGCAGATGACTAATCTTCATTTTGAAATAGACACATACACGTACACATAATTTTGATGAAAACTATGCAAGAGGTGTCACCCTATAAATCATTTTGCATGCATCCACTCATGCGTACACACTCACTAACAGCATACCTACGCACATGCATATCATCATGCACACATACTATTATTAATATATATATTCCAGTCATCACTTTTATATATATATATATATATATATATATATATATATATATATATTCATATATATATTTTCAATTAATTAACTTAATCAATTAACTTAATTAATCATATAATCAATTTTAAAATAAATAAACACATACCACTAACCCGCTAACGACTAGCCCAGGTTTGCGGGAGTTACACTGGTTTTTTTCGGTAAAGGTCAACATATGCACATGTGTATATGCTTAAATTCACCTAGTTTTTTCGGCACAAATGGGTGCAAATATATGCCAACGGGCTTATGTCCCAATGTTATATGGAGTTTTACCTCATAGTGTAGGTCTTGGGTTCAAATCCCACTATGGGTTTCTAGAAATAGTTGAAGGAGGGTTTCTTATCTCATGGCGCGTGGCTTGGGGTTCGCATACTGCGCGTTTGGATGTCATTGTGGATCCCGTCCACTAACATAACTTTGCTGTTCAAAAAATATATATGCATGTATGCATATGCACAGATTCACATAGCTTTTTTAGCATAGATGTAGATATGCACGTGTACGTATTATGCACATATGCATATGTCGAGAGCTGTGTTAAAAAAACCCAGCAAACGCGAATATTTTTTTGAAAAAATATAGCAAGATTGGTCTCAAATTAAAGAGCATAATTTTCTCGTTAATTTGGTATAATTTTATTAATTTAACACCTTTTCGTTTGATTGATATATTAGTTTTAAAAAAGTGAGGTAACGTAAAAATATTCATACTACTCTTTCATTTTTGAAATAAATAAAAAAGACAGAAATTTAAATAATTCGCTAGAAATTGTTCTCATACAAAAAACAATTCTCATTTGAACCGCTCCCTAATGAGCCGTAATTTTTATTGAGCCGTCATTTTTATTCGCCGACGGTTCTCAATTGAACCATCCCGTATATAAAATAGTGGAAATACTTCTTCCAGATTTTATGCCGCAACTATGTGTACGTTGAATGGTTTAAACCCACTAAAAGTTACTCCTCCCTCCTATGTGAGACACATTTCCACACCACTTGGTTTTGTCAAAAACTACTCCAAGTACACAACTTTGAGTATCGATATCTCATTACTCCGTTTTAGACACGTTGTATATCGTTACGAAGCTATCATAACAGAGAATACAAACCCACTAAAGATTTAATATAAAAAATATATATGTATGTATGTATTTAAATGTGTCTAAAGTTAGTAAAAAAAACATAATTTTTACTAAATTTTCTAACAGATTCTTTAAACATATAATTAGAAATTGCATATCAATGTTTGGTTGAAGCTGCACACGCTTACCGTGATCAAGGAACTTGAGGAAGTCATTAAATTTTGAAGCAAGTCAATATTGGGTAATATGCTCGTTGAAACTTGTATTATAATGTTTTTTGTTTTTACGGAATCAAGCAATATTCTTTTTATGTTCCTTTTTCTTAATGCTTTATGTAATATTCATTTTTTCTTAAATTTTATGTTATTTTATGATATAAATCACAACTTTGTTTATTATACTTTATTTTACATGTATTTTCTTAACTGTTATTGTTTATTATGTTGTATTTCACATGTATTTTGAAGGCCTGTTTTTGTTTATTTTATGCTGAATTCTGTCTTAGATTTTGGTAACTTGTGCTTTTTAAATTTTATAATTTTGCCCATGCCTATGTTCTTGTAGGTCAGAGAATCACAGCACCCATCTCTGAAATCGTGATGGTTTAGATGAAATTCTCCTAAAAAGCTTTCAAATTTCACTTAAAAGATGCTGAATCAACCACCAGAAACTTGAAAAACATAAATTTTCCATGATAATGCCAATGCTAATGGGCGTACCACCATTGTTGCAAAGCTGTGGGATAGCAAGTCCGAACAGATGTTGATATTCTTATCAAGTATAAGCAGAAATGAATGAAACTATCAGTTTTATTTTACAAATACACGTCAAATGGAAGTCATGATATGCATCTGGACAGTGCTAGTCTCTACAGGCATATTCACTGGAAGATCAAAGGAGACCAAGTAAGTTACATGTCACCCAAAGAGCAACCTTAAACTAAATCTTGTCTAAACAATCACCAAACTAATAAAGGTGTTGTTGATTGTAGGGGTGTGCACAGAAACCGAAAACCCGAAACCAATCCGTTAAAACCGATAAATCATTTCAAAACTGACGGTTTGCTTTTTAATTTTAAAAAAAAACGATGGGTTCGGTTCAGTTTCGGTTTTAACTTGAAACCAACCCATTAAGAAACTGGCCCATTAATATTTAATATATCATACATATATTTTTAATTTTATAGTTATTAAATAGAAGTCAATTAAGCTCATTAAGTATTTCAAGGTCCAATTTTTAAGATCAATAACTTTTTATTCCTTTTGTCGTTTACCTCTATTCAGATCGACATTTATATTATGATTATTTAATACAAAATATGTTTATATTTTGAATATTTGAGCTGAAAATGGTATTTAGTGTTGAAATATATTATTAGACATTGAATTTAATGTTAGAAATTAGATATTGTGGCTGAAATTTGTATATAATGATAGAAATATGAAAGTTAGTACAAGAAATTATATATTAATGTTGAAAACCAGGTGGTTTCGGTTTTAAAACCAAAACCGAACCATTAATGACCAGAACCCGCCAAAACCGAAACGCATAGAAACCGAAATCATTGGGTTTGAAAATCCTAAACCCGAAATTAGCGGATTGGGTTTGGTTTGAGCTTAAAACCGTCCCAAACCACTCCATGCACACCCCTAGTTGATTGCACCTCACCCTTATCACATATAAACATGTTGACTATGTTTGACAGAAATAGCTAGTAGCCGAAAGCTTTTAGAGTTAATTACAAAAATGGTCCCGTGATTGTTACTGATTTTCACTTGTAGTCCTTTAACTTCAAAAATTACGAAAATAGTCACTGTGGTTGTCATTTTGTTTCACTTTTGATACTTTAGGCTAATTTCAGTTAAAATTGACCATTAATCAAAGGGTATATTGGTCATTCTCACACTTAACCTTGTAACCAGACAAGGTTTAATCTCTTTTTAAAAATTTATTCAATATTAATTAACTAGCATCGTACCCTCACAATGTTGCGACAGCAAATAGTTTCTGTTTTACAACATGTCACTTTAAAAAATATAATAATATGTTATTCACGCGATTTAATGTCATAAAAGCTTTTTTATAACATGTCTGGTTTTTTTCAAATTTTGTTTTATTTGCGTCTACTATTTTATTAATTTTAAAAATAAATAAAAGACATTAAAGTTTAAAAAAGATCTATATTTATGAAATAAGGAGATATAAGTTAATAAGGTTTTGAAAATTATGTTGATGTGAGTGGATAATATATTGTATTTGTGTTAAAGAGTATGTTAGTGATAGAGTATATTTAAATAAATAAAAAGTTAAAGTAAATTAGGAAAGAGAGTGAAATGGTTAAAGATTAGGTGAATGAGATTAATTTAAATAAAATAAAAGGTCAATTTTTGTGTTGATTGAATTTTAAGAACTCTTAAAATTAAGGAGGAAAGAGAATGTTAAATGATTTATATAGTAGTATAGATTAAACATTATTTAAAAATCAAAAAAGAAAAAAAATACCCAAACCCACCCTTCCTCTAGCAAACACCGCCGTCGGCCCTTCGATCCCCATCTCAACAAACACCACTGTCAGCTCATCATACAATAACCACTGCCATACAACAACCACTGCCATTATCGTCTGGCACATGTACAAATGAATTGAATAACAACACACAAATTCATATTAGTAAACAAACCAGGAATTGATTTCAACAAGATGGAAGAGAAATCAACAAACAAATAACGGTGGGTTTTGTTCATCCACAAAAAACCAAAACTTCAAGATCTATGGGTTTGTAATTTCATCCAAAAAACTTCAAGATCTATGGCAGACGACACCCATGTGTGGTGGTTGCAAAACATCAACAAATCTGTGGTGGTTACAAAACTCATAACGTATACGGGACATTCAAATAATCAAAGAACACAAAAGATCTGAATGAACCACAAAATCTAAAACCATATGAAACCAAAATCACCATAATCTGACACCATATGAACATATGGAACCAAAATTTGAAACCATTTGAAGCACAAAAACTAAAACCAAAATCTAAACCATATGAACAAATGACATCAGAATTAAACCCCTTTATTTGGGGACTAACATAAACAGGTCAAACCTAGGATGAAAACACAACAAATGAACCACTTTATTTGCAATCTCCAAAACCCTCAAATCACTCAAAGCGATTCTAGGGTTCCTATATGATGGCTGAGGATGTCCATGGGTGATTTTGAGGCTTGAGAGAAGGTTTAGAGCTCAATAACGAAAAGGAAGACCGTAAATTTGACGAGATTGACTCGGGTTTGCCGCCATCGGTCTATAATGGTTTGCAAGTTCTGTTCTTTTTCGTTTTTTATGTGTTTTGGTCTGTCTATGGGCTAGGTTTTCTGTTTTTCACCTTGATTAGATGAACCCTTGTTTATTGGTTTGATTTCTATGGACTCAGATGTTTAGCAGTTTTATAATTTGTTATGTTTAGCTTTTTCAAAGATCCATTCGTGTTAAAGTTTTGATCTTTATGCCTATTGCTAAGTATTTCATTGTTAAGATGACTATTCTATCTATGTTTGCTTTAATCTTGAGTTTCTATGACCATTAGGATTCATGACTAGTGATGGACCAAATCCTAGGGTTAGGTTATAAAGTAATTAACTTTAACGTGTTTGACAATTGCATGCGATGACCATTCGGTGTAAATTGATTGATTTTGTGACCCATACAAATCAATAGATTAAGTCTAGCTTGATATGAATTTATTGACTAATTATAAGGATAGTTTATGCCATGACCATTGGGTTAATTTTTCTATAATTATAGGGCTAGAGAGTCTGACCATGAGATCTAGTCAATTTAGGAATCGGTATATAACAAATAATATCCATTGCACTTCCATGAGATTGATGGTAGACGATGGGGTAATCAAGTCTAGGTGAGAATACTTCGTATTGATTGTTTCCATTCCAAGCTCTCAGCTATATCTTACTTTCGGATTGTTTTCTCTTTTGTCTAATTAATATTTTATCGCATTCTTAAATGTATTCTCATATTCCCCATTTACACGCTTTGTTTAGACTAATTAGCAATTAAATCTGAAATCATACTCGTTCCCTAAGTGTTTGACACTCAATCTTGCCAGAACTATACTGCGATACGATTAGGTACACTTGTCTATTTGTGTTGTAGTCAGAATTTTGGTGATTCCAATTTATAAATATAAAACCTGATCTGATTCATGCACATCCGAGGTATTGAATAAAAGTTGATGAAAACAAATAAAAGTTGTAAATTATTAAATGGTTAGATAATGATTCCAAATATATCCTCGTTGGAATTTATGAATAGCGTATGGATGAGTTGTAAGTTAGAAAGGGGAGAAAAATACCCGTAAAAAGGGGACCACCACCAAAAGAGGCGGCAACCCCTTTTCTATTTATATTCCTTTTCCTTTCTTGTTCTTTCTACACCAAGTTCTTCTTTCTTCTTCCCATGAACAAACACACACACATGCACCTCAATCATACTAGATTTAATCAAGTTTTGAGTTGGTGATTTGAGGAGGAAGATCACACCTATTATTGGAGGATCAAGTAAGTATTATTATTTTTGAAGTTTAAAGTGTTATTGGGTTAAATGAATTATTGGTTTAATCTTTAGATTTTGAGGTTTTAATTGGAGATTTCGATGTTATAAAGTGTCTAAAAGGTCCCCAAACAAGCTTTGTAAGTGTTAGGAGATGTTTGGGATTGATTTAGGTGATTTTGAGTCGAGTTATAATCTGCAGAAATTAATGGTGGTTCTGACTGTTCTTGCGTTGTGCCGCGATGTAGTAGGGATAGTACTACGACCGGCTATTTAAGCGTGACGCGACGCTTCGAGGTGTTGGACACGGCGCGTCCGGGGCGTCGGTAGCAATTTTGTTGTTTTTCGTGTGCTGATGCTTGGGTTATTATTATAGGTTCATATGCGGACTAAAGGCATCATTAGGAGATTAATACAAGCATCTTGGACCCAGGTGAGTACCGACTTAACCATTAATCAGTATGTAGTATTTGTGGATTTGTTGATTACCGTTAGATATGTATGAGACATGATGATTTAAAGAATATGATTATGACCAAGGTTGTAATTCTAAGTATGATAATGTGTAAGCTAATTTGACCCATTATTGGGGCGATTGGCATGAAGATTAGTTAATGTTGAATATTGGTGACCAATACCCGGAAAGATGAATACTAAAGATCAATAAATTATGCCCCCAACAATAAGGAGCTAATGTTACCTATAATGGTTATATCCAATTGAATGTGCAAGTATCAATAATCCAAGAATGTATGTTTAAAGCAGATATGCTAACTAAGTGTAAGAAGGTAGTTATGAGTACGTGGGACTGGTGTACACTTAAATGTTTACTATGTGCAAGATCATGATGAGATGATGAATATGATGCCTGTGTTGACTAGGTTCACAATGATAGTGAATGAATACATGTTTTATGACTTATGCAATGATTATAGGCCATGGCTATGTTGTACTAGTGTCTTTTGCTCATAGTATATGAGTAGAACTTGTTGTTATGTTGTGAGTGCATGCATGCTATTGGATCCTGATTGGATCACCTATGTGTATGTGATTTGTTCGGACATTTGTGGGTTGTTTTACAGTCGTATGGTTGAGGTCAGCCGTCAGCCTATGGCTTGATCCCAAGGACCTGTGGGTCATAGTTCGGGATCAACGGTGACTCGAGGGATCATTTTGGGTCGTGTGCTTGATTCCCTAGTTAGGATCGTTGAGCCGGATTTGCAACCCTGCAAGACACGATGCCTACTGATCATGTCGGCACACCACAATATGATAGGATAACATTGTTTATGTTATCATGTGATGCCCTAAGTGTTATGTGACGTTATTGGTTATGTTTGTTCCCACTAGCTTTTAAAGATAACCCCCTTCTAGTTTGTATGCTTTTGCAGATGTTTATGTTTGGCGGTGCCAGGGTTGCTTTTGTGGTGCTGGGACACTTGTTGTTCATTGATATTGATGTTGTAACAACCGTTTGTTAATTGAAAACCCAGTTGGGTTGTTTTAAATAAAGAAAATACTTTGGTAAGACTTCCGCTGTTTGTTTATCAAACTAAAACATGTTTGAATATAAGTTTTAAAAAGTTAAAAGTTGACCTTGAAATCGCGGTATTAAAGGCTTACTGTTTAGGTAAGATAGATCGATGTGGTCCAATGGCTAAAGCTCACTTTCAAGGGCTTGCGTCCATCTTTCGCCCATCCGAATGACCACCATAGTATGCATGTCTTATAAAGTTGTCCTCTCGTCAGTTAAGGGGATAACATTACTTATCGAAAATGTGGCATTTGGGTTAGGTTTGGTTTAGGAAGACCACTACGCATGGTCTTAGACGGCAGCATCCCTTTATTAATTTTGTTAGTTTTAGTTTTAATTATTAATATATTTAAACGGTTAATTTTATATGTTATTTGTTTTTCTTTTATAACTTTTAACATATAACGTTTAATGTAAATATCAACGTGTATTTATGGTCGTCTCAATTTTGTCTACATTTAGATATAAATTTTATCGTAATACGATATTATTTTCAAAATGTATTTGTTGAAATCTTAATACTAAGAAAATTATTTTGTATGATCTAACCATAATATTTTTCACGACCGTAGATAATAAAATTATCATAATACTATTAAAACATAATAAGTGTTAGATTTAACGAAAGAATTGAATCGAAAACAAATTGTAAACCACATCAAGTGTAATTTTGTAAGATAAGAAATTGAATGTGAAAATAGCTGCCAACCGTATGGATCATCTATGTAACTAACTCTGATTTTAATGTATAAATAAAAGGGAAATGATCTATGTAACTAACTCTGAATCTGAATACTATGTCTGAACATTAAGAGGTGATTTTGACGTCTGAATATTCATTCATATTTTGCTGTTTGTTTTTTGAAATATCTGAATGGTTGTAACTATTTGTTTTATAATATTTTATGTTCAATTGTTACATATTTAACCTAATTTAAACTTTTCTAATGATAAAGTAAAATATTTTAATAACAATTATCAAACCATAATAATATACGGAATTAAAATCAAAATATATAGAAGAGAGATGCACGGTGGCATGCCGCGGCCGACGGTGACCATGAAAAGTGTCCATGTATGTAGAGTAATGAAGGAGTGGACGTTGACATGAATTATTGAAGGAGTTTGATTATTATAGGATAATGAAACATAAATTCTGTTAAGATGTTATAAGAGGTAATTTTATCTCTTATTCGTTAAGGGGTTTTAAGAGGTTTTCAGATCTTAATTAAAAAAAACTAACAGCCCTTACATCTTAATACCTCTTGATTCAGATTAAGATATATTAAGACATTTTTTAGAAAAACAAAGGACGACCAGCTTATTTTATAACAAAATTTATTTTTTTAAATTAAGAAAATTATGAATTTATTAATGTTGAATTTTACGAAAAAAGATGCATACAACCAACACACTAGTTACGGTATAATATAACACTTCTCCAGTCCACACTCCTCCCTAGTCAACGCCGGCAACTGCCGTCCACTACCGCTCTCCTCCTCCCGCCTCTCGCCAACTACGCGCCGCCGCCGTCGCCAGATCTTATACCGTCTGGTCCGTCTCTACCACAGCGCCTGATATCTCTCAGATCCATTCGATTTCTACCCCACATTTTCTGTTTAGGTGTGGGGTTTTGTTAGACGTGGTGGGCAGAATGGAAGACTATTTGAAGGATTCTGCAAATCCGGCGAAGGATGCTTCGGAGGCGGCTTTGAGCAGGTGGCGAAAGCTCGCCTGGATGGTTAAAAATCGTCAGAGGCGCTTCCGTTTCACCGCCAACCTCAGTAAACGATTTGAAGCCCGGGCCATACAACGCTCTAAACTGGTTTTAATTTTATTTTTTTTATTTCCCAGTGATTCGTATTTTACAAAAAAACACAATCTTGGGTCGTAGTAGGCTAAATTGACTTTAAAATATTTCAAATCGAGTTGATTTCTGTTGGATATTGTTGGGGATTTTCGAATTACTTATTATATAGAATCCAACAATTTTGACTTTCTAAGAATCAAGTCAAAATAGCCTCTCCTCCCGTTTCATTCGTTAAATTATTAGCGGACTATTCATACTTCGATCCTCTCTCCATCACCCTTTTAATTTCAATATTCATTTATGTTATTTTTATTGAAGAATGTTTAATATAGTTCATTGATATGTTAGGATAATTTTAACTTTGGATGGATGATATTAATGGTCCAGATTGTATTTTAAAAATTGGAGCGGTGTGACTTTTTCGTAATTCACATGTGATGTTTTTACAAATCACACTTAAAATTTTAGGATTATGTGTTTTACATTGAATTTGAACACAACTCTATTATTATTATTATTATTTTTTTCTTCCACTCAAATAGCACGCTACGAGTCGTTTTGGTGTTTTTTTTATTTTTTTGGTCAGTAATGGATCCCATAGAATTGAATCAAAGGTATATATGTGACAAACCTTTACTGTTTGCAGGAGTCGTTGAGAACATTAATACGTGTATCTCAAGCAGCAAAAGATTTTCTGCAGGGCATTGGGCACACCAAGGTTCTACTCCCTTTAACTCTACTATCCTTGAAATCAACAAAACTTACAACCTACTTGAGCTTTAGTTAATTATCTCTTAATTGATATACAAACTGGTTAAAGCTTTATATTCTTGAATAAATACATATTATTTGTGATGAAGGTTACACAAATGAAGAGGCTAGTGTTTATTATTAAAGAGAAAACTAAAGAATACAATGCTTAAGACACAAGAGAGTTAGCTTACAATAAGAAACCCTAATGGGCAAACATGGGCCCAAAGGCTAATGGACTAATATATACTAATATAAAATATGCTAATATCCCCCCACAAACTCACAATGCCAATGCAATAAGCATTGAGAGTTTGTCAGACAAAAAATGGAAGCGAGAAGCAGAATGCACCTTGGTAAAGACATCAGCAACTTGTAAAGCGGAAGGAACAAAAGGTAGCGAAATGGTGCCAAGTTGAAGATGATGACGAGTGAAATGACAATCAATCTCAATATGCTTTGTCCTCTCATGAAAAACCGAATTACGAGCTATTTGTATTGCACTTTTATTATCACAATGTAACGGGGTAGGCTGAGATATATGAACACCCATATCTGTAAGCAACCAGCGTAACCAAACAATCTCACTAGTAGTCATAGCCATAGCCCGATACTCTGCCTCAGTGGAGGAGCGAGAGACAACTTCTTGTTTCTTACTCTTCCACGAGATGAGAGAATCTCCAAGAAAAACGCAAAAACAAGTAGTAGATTTGCGATCAGTGGAAGCACAAGCTCAATCAACATCATTGTAAGCGCGCAGCTCAAGAGAAGATGATGAGGGAAGCAAAAGAGTCCGGAACTGAGTGCCTCGTAGGTATCGTAGAATGCGAATGCCAACTCCCCAATGAGCAGTAGTAGGAGCAGTAACAAATTGGCTTGAACAACATGAGTTATATCTGGCCTAGTCACAGTTTGATAAACCAAACTTCCCATAATGGTACGAAACAAACTCGGATCAGCAAGAGGCACACCATCAGTTGGAGAATAATGAGCATTAGTTTCCAAAGGAGTATCGACGGTCTTGTTATCATATAGACGTGCGCAGTCAAACAAATCTGATATATATTTTGATTGAGACAAAAGATATCCTTTGTTAGAGTGAGCAACCTCTATCCCTAAAAAGTAACGAAGTGAACCCAAATCCTTCATAGTAAATCGAAACTCAATACCAACATAGTCATCTCCGGAAGCCAAATCACTCGTACTTTTGATAAACAATGCTGAATCATGGTTACTAGGACGGAAGCTAAGTGAAGTGATAACCGTAGAGAACTTCTCAAACCAAGCACGAGGGGCTTGTTTGAGACCATATAGAGCCTTGCGAAGACGACATACCTCTCTTAGCTTATGAGCAATGTCGGGAGGAGTCATATAGACCTCATTAAGATCACCATTTAAAAAGGCATTTTTTACGTCCATCTGAGAGATTTTCCACTATCTGGAAGAAGCTACTGCAATCATAGCACTAACAGTAGTCATTTTTGCTATTGGGGCAAAAGTCTCCTCTAATCCATACCGTACTCTTGTAGTCTTGTGAATAACCCTTAGCAACCAAACGAGCTTTATACCGTTCAACAGACCCATATACCCTACGAGAACCAACAACATTCTTTCCTGGTGGCAGCGGAACCAAATCCCAAGTATGGGTATAATGAAGAGCAGACAATTCCTTAGCCATAGCAGCCTGCCAAAGGGGTCAGATACAGCCTCTTTATAGGAGCTTGGCTCAATCAAACGATGTATATAAGCAATAAAGGAAGCAAAACAAGGCGAATAAGATGAATAAGCAAAATATGGAAGCTTAGTAGACTTATGGGGACGACACGACTTGCGTACATTAGGGACTTCTGCATTCTCATCGGTGATGGAGTGGCATAGGCATAGGATTATTTGATGGTGTGGACGTCTTAGTTGTATGTGTTGCAGATGTGTTAGGTATGGTGTCATCCGTATCATTATTGAACGGATCAATGGAGCGGAGATCAGAGTGTGTCATGTCATGAGACTAAGCTGGAATCAAATTGAAAGGAATATGCTCTAAAAAAGTAACATGACGAAAGACATATAACTTCTGACTTGTCGGATCAAAACATTAGGGACTTCCGAGAGGATAAGTTATTGCGTTCAACTTGAGGTCGAAGAACAAAACATGCACAATCAAAGACACGTAGAGAAGCATACATAGGTTTATGACTATAGAGTTTTTCAAACGGAGATATACCAGAATTATGCGAAGTAGGAATCCGATTGATGACATAAGCAGCAGTGTGAATTGCTTCACCCCAAAACATACTAGGAACCTCAGAGGACAGCAACAAAGAAGTAGCAATTTCAACAAGATGACGATGTTTTCTTTCGGCAATGCCATTTTGTTGAGGAGTGTCAGTACACGAAGTCTGGTATAAGGTGCCATCAGATGCAAGTAACTGAGTGAAGTATATTCTCCCCCTAAATCACATCGAAAATATTTAATAACATCAGAGTGTTGAGTTTTAACGAGGGATCTAAACTCACAGAAAATGGAAAATAAATCTAGTCTGTGTTTCATGAGATAAACCCAAGTATAACGAGTATAATCATCAATAAAGGAAACATAATATTTGGAGCCCCCTTAGAAGAAACTAGAGATGGTCCCCATACATCAAAATGAATAAGATCAAAAGGTGCCAAAGAAAAGGAAATATTTTTATTAAACGGTAAAGCAGAAAATTTTGCCAGTTTACAACCACTACAATCTGAAATATCAGATCTCTTCAAATGACCTAAAGCACTAAGAACCGTAAACGAGATGGAGAGACATGACCTAAACGAGAATGCCATAAATAAAAGTCAGATGATGAACGACTTAAACGAAAAGAAGACAAATCAACATTTGAAGTGGAAGCAACAACATCAGACACCTTGAGATCATCCATAATATAGGGCGCTCCTATCCTATGGCCGATCCCAATCATCGTCAAAGAACGCGGGTCCTGCACACAACAAAGAGTATCAGAAAAAAGACCCAATAACCAGATTTACACAATTGACTAACCGAGGCAAGATTCAAGGCAAGGTCAGGAATGTAATACACATCAAGAAGAGACACATGAGTGTCACAGGACCAACACCTTTCAAAGACATAGGTGTACCACTAGCAGACATAATAGATATAGGTGAACCAGGAGATAACGAAACAAATGAGGGCAAAAAGATCCATAAAGAGGAAGGTATACCTGGGTCACCAGACGAAGACAAACCTGTAGGAGTGGAGGCTGACATAGCAGTAGAGGTGGTGGAGAGGAATTGTCGGAACTGCTCAAATACCTTAGGATCCAAAGCAGATGGCAGATTGTTGGTGACAGTAGAACTAACATCAACAGAGGGTGTAACAGCAGCAGTATTAAACTGTGGTGGACGAAGTCCCAAAGAAGTAGGGCCAGAGTGGCTTACTCTGTTGCAAAGGGCGTTGCAAAGGGCGTTGTTGTTGCTGGTGTGTTCCTTTGGTTAACAATAATGGGCACCGAGACTTCCAATGGTTCTTTTGTTTACAATAGGAACATTCATCAATAGCAACCTTAGAAGTGGACCTGGACTGTTTTGAACTTGTCGGATTGGGTTGTTGTTAAACAGCAAAAACAACAGGAGTTGTGGATGTTTTAGACCCCTTGTCATCCCGAGACTTCAACCGAATCTCTTCTGCTTTCAATTCATGAACAACCGAATCAACAGTTGGGAGAGGTGATCGATGAAGAATCGTCCCTCGCAAACCCTTAAAATCAAATCGTAATGCCATAAAAAACTGTACCAATCACTGCTCTTCCCTCCTATCCAGATAAGGTGAAATGATTTTAAAGCAGCAGTTTCCGTAAGAGCCAATTGATCCCACAAATCAGTCATGGCCAAATAAAACTCTTGGATACTCAAAGCATTCTGTTGAAGAGCACGGATATCTGTTTCTAACTGATATTGCTTAGCAAAGTTCGATTGCGTGTAAAGTCTTTCCCGACTTGCTTAGCAGTGTCAAACTTAGCCAATCGAGTGCCAATTGATTGGACAACAGAATTGTTAGTCTCCCAAACATCAATAGACATAACATAATCAGCGGCTTTATCATCAGCAGGTTTAACTTTGGAACCATTAATATAACCCCACATAGACTTTCCACGCAAAAAAAATTCATCACATAACTCCAGTAGGAATAGTTTTTACCATCCAACTGAGTACTAATGGATTGTAACGAATCATCTTTTCCACCCGCCATGATGAAAACAATACGAACCAGACAAACAAATCGAGAAGCGACAAATCTCTGATGATAAAGCAGTATACGAACAACAAACCAAAAAACGTACCAGACGAAGATGAACGAGCAGAATACCAGACAAAGAATGAGCAGATGGCAGCAATTCCAGATCTCCGTAGACGGAATCAAACAACGAACCAAAAAACGCCCAAAATCACATTCAAAATCGAACCTGGTGCTGCTGCAAACGAACCTCTGGTACAAAAACCCTTCAACCATGGATCGATTTAGGCTCTGATACCATGATGAAGGTTACACAAATGAAGAGGCTAGTGTTTATTATTAGAGAGAAAACTAAAGAATACAATACTTAAGACACAAGAGATTAGCCCTATTTATAGCTAACAATAAGAAACCCTAATGGGCAAACATGAACCCAAGGCTAATGGACTAATATATACTAATATAAAATATGCTAATCATTTGTACAAGTCCTTCTAATTAGTAATTACACTAGCCATGAATAATGAGATTGTGAAGCTCTCATGGATTCATGCCAGGTGATTAAAAAGATTGTATGGCTGGATTAAGTACTTTTGTTGTTGTTGTTGTTGAGAGCGTACTTTCATAATAGATATGTTGACTTTTATATTTTCATAAACATACATTTTACTATTCGGAGTGACAGGCTTATTAATCTGTAATCATTAATATAATGCTGTAATCAATGACTAAGGGGGTATATTATGCTTTATTTTAAGAACTTATAAAATAGGGTTAAAAGGGGTTTTTGTCAAGATCAGGATCTTAATATTGATCATTTTAGACTTTACAAAATCGGAATCGTAAGATCGAGATCGTAACATTCTACTACAATTTCCTAGTTTCTTTTATGTGTTGTAATGTATATCCATTGGTAATCTTTTGATAATTTATATAAAATTCAAAATTTAAACATGATATTAATAGAAAAAGACAACTTCCAAAGATTTATATTAGTAATTATGATATGATATTATGAATTCAAAATTTTAGAATGTTAAACCCAAAAACTTTAAGAAATCTACTTTTATATGTCATTTAATGGGGTTACATACTTTTTTTATGTTACATTAACAAAATCAGTTTATTTCTAAACTTTATTTGAGTTATTCTAGTCAAGTAGGATTGAATGGAATCGGAATCTTAAGATCCTATGGTCAAGATCGGGATCTTACGTAAGATCTTATGGCCGCAAAGATCCTACCAAGAATCAGATTGTTTTAGCTAAATGAAATTTGTAAAATCTGAAGATCAAGGTCGGGTTTTTAACATCGATGGTCTAAACCTTGAAGTTTAAATGTTATTTTTGTTTAAACCACAATAGGCTTAATTCCATAGGTTTTGTTTAGTTTACAGTTTAACCCTTATCTGCAAAAATGTGTTATGAAGGCTAAACCATAAACCAAATAAAACCTATGAGGATCCCGTCCCCATTTAAATCGCTGCGGTACTTTAAGCGGGGACGGGGGACCATTCCCCGCCCCGTTGCCATTCCTAAATCACAAGTCTAATATCGAATTCAAATATCATAATTAATAATATTTCAGTTACTAAACTATAAATGAATATTACAAATGTTTTATTCATCATATATACATGCATGTCCTTGTATGGTTTTCCCTTCTAATTCATTTGTATCACCTCATTTTTGCTCTTTGTTTTACTTGGCAGTTCAAGCTTCAAGAGATATTATCAGCCACCAACAACTTTTCCCATGAAAATCTCATCACGGAAGGTGGAATAGGAAAGGTGTATAAAGGAAAAATCTTGCGGCAAGAGAAGCTGATGGATGTTGTTGTGCGTAGGTTTGATATTATGTATGGGCTAGGAGATGAGCTGCAAACAGAGATATCAAGGCTACTTAAACTCAAGCATGATAATGTCATCTCTCTTGTTGGGTCTTGTGATGAGGAAGATGAAAAAATCATCGTTTATGAGCAAGCATTTCATGGAATTCTCAAGCAACATCTAAATGATCCAACTCTCACATGGTCCCGCAGACTGGATATATGTTTAGGTGTTGCGCGTGCATTGAATCACATCCACTATGACGTCATACATTGTGACATCAGTAGCTCTAAAATATTTCTGGACAAAGATTGGAAACCCAAGATATTTGGTTTTGAACTTTCCACAGAGTATCCACAAAGTTGGAGGCATCGCCTTCTCTTCTCTCACTACTTTAACACCACAAGTATGACACCCAAATATGATGTTTACTCTTTTGGTGTGTTAATGTTTGAAATCCTTTGCGGGAGGGAATCAAAGACTATAGAAGATGATGGACAGGAAGAACTGGATTACGTCATTGATCGGAAACAAATGAACACAGAGTCTTTGAACATCTTCTTGAATATGGCTTATAGCTGCTTAAATCAACAACTTGTGGAACGTCCAACTATGGATCAGATCGTCAAGGAACTTGAAGATGCATTGGGACTTCAATGGAATCATGAAAATCTTGTAAGACCGTGTTTCTTTTTTGTTTCTATTTTTTTTATCCTTTCGTCATTTTTCTTTTTATGTATGCTTATTAATTCTTTATTTATTTTATAGGGACATTTAACAGCTACAGATGAAGGTGTATCATCCAACCACTTGAAGGTAATTAATTAATAATGTCTCTTAATTAGTTTGAGGTGATTATGGTAAATAAGATTTACTTTTCACCCACAATGCAGGCAGGACATCTAACTAAATTGATTTTCTTTTAGTTGAACAAAGTATGTTATTTTTTAACAAAAGGAATGCATGGAACGTGATACACTGATACATACAAAAGCTCCATATCCAACACAACTAAACCAGAATATAGTTTCCAAACATGGTGCTCTTGTTCAACTCGCATTCCTTTATTGAGCTCTATTTGTCAGCACCAAAACAATAACAGCACCTTTTTCTCCACACTTTAAAAATGAACCATTATATGTGGTGTTCTCTTTGTTAAGTTTGACATTACACTTGTTGGTTCTATTGATAATAGTTAATCACTTAAATCTTTATTCCTACTTCTATTTCTTCCATTATTTATAAATTAATCTTTATATCTACTTCTATTTCTTCAATTATTCATGAATTAATCTTTATTCCCACTTCTATTTATGTAATTTTCATACTTCATCAAAGACTAATGCTGATTTTTTTCTGGAGCTCACTATTTTAACTGAGTTTTGCTGTTAATCTGTCATAAATAATAAATTGCTAAAAGCAGAACTAGAAATGCTGCTGTGTTTGTCAAAAGCAGATTTTTTTCTGGAGCTCCCTTGACTAATGCTGCTGCCTTTCTTAAAAACAGTGATCTATGTTTGATTTTTGAACTTTGAAACTGAAGTTTAGAATTATGTTTAATGTTTAATCGTAACATTTTAAGATTTAAAACTATGTTTGATGTTTAACTATAAAGTTTAGAAATATATTTGATGTTTGAGTTATGAATTTTATAATCATGCTGGATGTTTGAACATGAAGTTTAACCTCATTCGGTATTGAGATGCTATTTTAGTATTTTATTTATATTATATCACTAATATTTTTTAATATTGTGCGTTTCGCCTTCATGAAGCCAACACTTCGCCTTGCACTTCGTGCTTTAAGCTCCGATGCCATTTGTGTTTTAGTGCGCTTTTCGCTTTTGACAACTCTGGAATGAACTCTTCCAAAACCATAGATTTATGGTTGTTTCAAACTTTTTAAAATACTTCATTTGCCTTTTTTTAAGATATGTCGTGAAGAAGAATTTAGGTGTTTGCCCGTAAATTTTTTACTTTCGCCTTTTTTTTATTAAATTGTGATTGTGAATATATGTTTATAAGAATACATTTTAGGTTTATTGAAATTCTAGAAAGATACTCCTCTTTATTATATTCTAATTAAATTTAAAATTTTATTTTCTATTTTGGCTGCTGTCTATAGATTTCTTTATACGGATGAATATAATATGAAGGGACCAAGACAATTTTCTTTCTAACTTCATTATCACTCTTGCTAGCATGTTCAAGCTGCAATACTCTCCTTCCTCACATGACACCTAATTTTGCAGATGGATTTATTAAAGATTCCAATAAGCGAGATAAGGAAAGCCACAGAAGGTTTTAAAAAAGCATACGAGATAGGGTCCGGGGGGTATGGTATAGTGTATAAAGCAAAACTTAACATTTTAGATACCCAAAGTTTGTCATCAATGGAAGCGAAGGGTAAAGATGAACTGCCCAAGATAAGAAAAAGCGTAGCTATAAAACGCATCCTCCATAGATCAGACCAGCTAGGTAAACAAGGGTTTTTAACGGAAATTGAATTGCTTAGTAGCTGTAACCATCCCAACATAGTCTCTCTTCTTGGCTTTTCTAATGAAGCTAGTGAAATGATTCTGGTGTATGAATATGTAATTAACGGAAGCCTTAGTGATTATTTGGCGAGTACTAGAAAGATCAATCTTACTTGGATGCAAAGAATGCAGATTTGCCTTGATATTGCAAGTGGTTTGAGTTACTTGCACACCGACATGGAGGGCAAACCAAGGATAATACATCGAGATATAAAAAGCGAGAACATTTTGTTAGATGAGAATCTAAAAGCAAAAGTTGCCGACTTTGGGTTATCCAAATTCAACCCTGCAAACAATGTGAGCACTATCCAAACCAACATGATCGCAGGCACAAACTATTACCTGGATCCAGAATTTTTGTCTACAGGTAAATATAAAAGGGAAACTGATATTTACTCCTTTGGAGTAGTTTTATTTGAGATCCTCTCTGGTAGACTGGCCTATGATCCAACTTTTACCAAGGAAAATAAGCAGGGGCTTGCACCTATTGCTAGGCGACGCTTCAATGAGGGAACGTTAAAGGAACTCATAGATCCTACAATGTTAGAAGAAGATGGTGAATGCAATTTTACTCTAAATAGAGGACCCAATCAAGATTCTTTTAATGTTTTTTCAAAGGTTGCATATCAATGTTTGGCAGAAACTCAAGCCAAACGTCCAACAATGGAAGCTATCGTCAAGGAACTTGAGAATGCATTAAAATTGCAAGTAAGTTGATGTTTTACATAATCTATCCAATGTTGGCTCATGATTTAGGCATTTTTTCTCTCCTCGTCTTCAAATTTGATTTTGCCATATTACCTAATCTTCTTGTTAGGTTGATTTTTTAGGCTTACCCTCATTTTTCTTTACAGAGTTCACCATTTTTCTGTTTATGTTGTTGATCCCTTTCAATAAATCGTCATTTATTCGTTAATTTTCATTTTAGAGTAAATGTAGGAATTTTCATTACTTCAGTTTTTGTACATAAAGCATGAACTTCAATTTCATATATACAAAATTACACAGTATATGCACTTTTAACTGACACCATTAAATCTGGACCAATGGATCTTTAGAACAATTAATCTATAGTGACAAGAAGAAATACCTTATAGCTCCGTTATTTTACACAAAATAAACACAAGTAGTTGTTCAAAATTTAGAGATAATGTTTTATGTGTATTTAACGGGTTCCTTATAAGCAAGTTGATGACAGATTATTGTTTCATTCAATTTCTGAATGTATTTAATGTACAACTAAATGTTAGTTTCTAGATGCAATTGAAGTTTTATCTTTCAAGTTACTTTTATCATAAATTTTAACGCTAGTTTTTACTTTTTATATATTTGTAGCATTATGAATCTATAATTCAAGACTTTTTTTTGCAAGTTCGTTATTACGGGTAGTTCCTACAAAGGATCAAACTAATGATAATTTCCTTGTTAAATAAGTAAAAATCCCTCCTCAAGCCGTGCTAGGTTTTGAAATAGGTGTTTACTACAATTTCCATATGTTGTGACTTTTTATATATTTCTTTTGAATACATTTAATTTTAAATTTTTAAAATAAAAAAATATCTGTTTCTATTGAACTTCTAATTAACTCAAACAAATTATATAATTTTTTGTTTGGGTGACATTCATAAATGTCATGTAATTCTAGAAAGGCAAGAACACAATATAAAGGTTGCATACATTTCATCATCATCCTTATAGGCATGTATATAGACTACAACATTCTACTGTTTTTTAACACTCAATATTGCAGGGGAAAACCATTATACTCTCAAGGTTTCGGCATAGTGATATAGTGTTAGCCACCGATAATTTTTCTGAAAGCAATTGCATTGGGTTAGACGCGTATGGTACGGTGTACAGAGCAGAGTTTCATGATTTTGACTACAAAGGTTTGTTGGCAATTGAAGAGAAGAATAATAGTGAATTGCACAATACACACATCAGTGTAGCTGTAAAACGCATCTCTAGTAGTAAAGGCAGGCAAGGAAAACTAGTGTTCTTTTCAGAAATTGAAATGCTTACGAGTTATAAGCATCCCAACATAGTCTCTATTCTTGGCTTTTGTGATGAAGGTGATAATATGCTCCTCGTTTATGAGCATGCTTTTAATGGAAGCCTCGATGACTATTTAAAAAGCGCTAGTAACTTGAATAATCTTACATGGACGCGGCGTCTAAACATGTGTCTTAAGATTGCACGTGGACTCCATCACCTTCACACCAAGACAAACAGACAAGGTTTGAGAATTCATGGCGACATCAGGAGTGCCAGCATTCTGTTGGGCAAAAATTTGGAGCCAAAGATTGGTTACTCTGCGATTTCCAAATTACACCAAGCACCTCAAGAGGAAAACACTCGCATTGCCGGTGTAGGTACAAAAGTGTATTCAGATCCGGAATATGCAAAGAATGGTGAATTGAAACAAGAACTGAAACAAGAATCGGATGTTTATTCTTTTGGCGTGGTTCTATTTGAGATCTTTTGTGGAAGGTTGGCCTATGATCCGGTTTATACAGACGAAAATGACAAGGGGCTTGCACCTATTGCACATCGATGCTTCATTGATGGAACAATAGAGAATATGATGGATCCTAGGCTGAAGGAAGTAGCTGATGGAGACATTTTCACTTCAAATAGAGTACCCAATCAAGAATCTTTGGTCAGATTTTTAAAAATTGCATATCAATGTTTAGGAAAAGCTACCACAAGGCCAACAATGGAAATCGTCACCAAGAAACTTGAGGAAGCATCAGCCTTTCAAGCAAGTCAATATTTGTAAAGTAGAACGTTGTTTCTTCTTTCCAAAAATTTGTCTATTCTTGTAAGTTGGAGAATTATAATCTCTGAAAGCGTGTGTTTTTACTTCGGTTCTGCGCCAATATTGAATTATAAGGCTGATTGAATGTCTCGTGGTTTAGATGAAATCATCCTTAAAGACCTCCAAATTTAATTTCACAAGATGTTGAATCGGTTGCTGAAAACTTCAGTCAAAAGAATTGCGCGCATTGGAAGTGGATGATATTGGAAGGCATATAAATTTCAATGAGATTATGCTAATGGCTGGGCGGACCACCATTGTTGCAAAGCTGTGGGATAGCAAGTCTGACAGAACTTGATTTTCATTTCAAAAGTTATCATTCTCCTTGAGTAGCATAACAGGCAAGTTCTTGATTCATAAATATACTTGTAGCATTCACCTACATCTTGATCCAACATATAATTTCTTGGTAACAATGTGTTAAGGATTACCAACATTATATTCCGAAACGCTAGTTTCCTGTTCATGGCAAATAAGATTGCATAAATAATCCTAATGAGATGTACATATAATGTAATACAAGCTAATATGCTTCCTCTTACCTCGTTTTTCAGATATGAGATCGAAGGATTCAATAAAGTGCATCATTGTTGAATAGGAAAAAGTTTATGGTGCCTGAATTTATCTTATAAGTCTTCATTTTATAACACATTCAGCTGCTTGAGTGATTCATTCATCATTTTATGTTTATAGACTATATATAGTGCTCATATATAGGAAAGAGTGTTATTCTCTCTGTGTTCTCTTGTTTGAGACACAAAACATAATTGAAGTTTGCAAGTTTTGTAGACGAACACAAGTACGTGGAAATGTGTAACGCCCCAATATTTTTTATAATAGTAATAACTCTAATAAAGTTTGTAAATTCATTTAGGCGAGAAATTAGATAAAATATATTCAATACATGTGACCGTCACTAACCTACCCAACACACGAAACTTATGGTGGCAAAATAGTAAAATGTTTAATTGTATTAGTTTATAAAAATCAGAGGTCGTAAATATTTTTGCGGAAGCGTAGCTGTCACGCCAGAGCCTTTCCCTTATCATCACGAGACGGTCCTGAAAATAATCAACTCAGGTTAAGCACAAAGCTTAGTGAGCACACAACACTCATATATTATATCTGATAGCACATTCACATATAATACACATCACATCATATCTGCCACACAGGCGAGGGTGGCCATCTTCCAAACGAGCCATCTGATCAAAATGCCACACAGGCGGGATGATCATCTGCCATACAAGCCATTTGCTCAAATGCCACATAGGCGGGGTGGCCATATGCCAATCATCATCACAGTATCACATATGATCACGCATCACAACATAAGATATTAGTGTAACTTACCCGATCAGCAACACAGGGTAACAATTATTTACAGAGTTGTATGATTAACGAATCCGATAGAAGGGACCTACAACACATCCTACTAAATTAATACCGAGTGCAAGTTCCCACAATATGACTAATGCTATTCCGTGATTGTAAGTATATATTGGTGTGTGATTCAATAATTACAACTTAGTCTACGATTCAGTCATAACACTAATTCAGTCATCACCGAATTTGGTCAACACCAAACTCGGTCATCAACGATTTCGGTCAACACCGAATTCAGTCATCAATGTATTCGGTCATTAGACCAGTTCAACACTTCTTCCATCGTCACTTTCAAAAGTCAAAGTCACCCATGCATTAATTCTTTTTGCTAAGTGTTGCTAGTAACATTTCATCCGATCATTATCATTTAATTTCACTATAAAGATGTTTCGATGGGCCTAAGGTCCGGTTTTGCTCCCGGCTCTGTGCGACTCACAAAACATAGCCAACGGTTTGTTAATCCCTCATAAAACCATGAAAATCAGTTATAAAATGATCCTAGTAACACTCAAATACATCTTAGACACTTTGTTTCGATTTAAGTTACAAGAAAATCACCACTTGTGGGTTTCCACTCCAATGTTGCTCTCGATTTTGTTTCTCAAAAACAGACCCTCAACCCTCATTTGTGTTAAGATTCTAACATAAAATCGATTGTATTAGCAAAAGGGTTGCATACCTTGAGTTTTCTAGTTGATTCCACCTTAGTTGATGTAAAAATGGCTTCCCTCCTTTGGTTTTTCTTCTCGACAACTTCTCTTGGGCACAAACACAGTCAGGTTGCTACAGTGAATGAATCCCTTGGGGGTTGTGCCCTAATAGGGTTTTTATACCCTTCTCCGCCCGTACCAACTAAGTCCATCTTTAGCCCAATAAACACTCTTTCATTAAAGTTAACAATATTAAGCACACATAACAAAACTCTTTTAAATGACAAATGATGCAAGTCCAATAAGTTCCTTGTATTAAGTAACAATATAATATTAATACTACACTTTAATATGAATTGGGAACGGATATTACAAAATGAAAGGAAACCATGTAATTAAAAACACAAGAATCATGTCAACCAGCCTTGCTGCATTGTTTGACATTAGTTTATTAATTCTATATCTATTAGTAATAACTAGCATGGTACCCGTGTAATATGGCGGTATCAAATAATTTCTACTCAATAACTTGTCCATTTTTTGTATTCACGTAATACGGTGACAACGAATAATTTTCTTTGGCAACATGTCTATTTTTTAAATTTTTTTATTTTCTTTATTTTCTAGTTCTCAATCAACTTTTTTATTATTTTTAAAATAAATTTTGAGAACACTGAAATAAGAAAAAAAGTCTCTACTTATAAAATAGGATAAATTGTATAAAAATATATAGTGTAAATTAGTAATTTGAAACCATTTAAAATTATGATGTTAAAAAAACAGAGTAAACTAATATTAGACTATTGATTATATGAGCTACTTAAAAAAATTAAAATTATATGTTTATAAATTCTGATTATAGGTTATTCGAGTTTATGAGTTCTATTTATACACATTTTCTGATAATTATATTAAAATATTTATTACATGATAGAATATTTAAAATAAAAGGTTTTGTTATGAAAATATTTTTTAATAACTAAGTTAATTTGTATTAACTTGATTTTTTAAATGTGAAAGGTTTAGTTATTAAAATGTAATATAAGAATCTTATTAACTCTATTTAATAGTTACTTCATATAATAGTTTTCATTTAATTTATATGAGATGTAATTTAGTAATTTTGAAACACTTAAAATTAAAAAGATTGAGCAAAAGGTTTAAATATTTTATAATATAGTATAGATTAGTGTGTTTACTCTAGCAAAATAAGATTTTTTATTCGTATAAAAAGGTGTAATTGGCTTACCAAAATAGTGAGATACCTTTATGCAAAGTGTCAGTAATGGTTTAATCATCAAAGTTTTTGTTCAATTTCGATTTAATTATCAAAGTTTTTTCCTAAACGATATTACCATAAAGTTTGAATTTGTAGTGATTTAAACCTCAAACTTTTTTTCAAATAATTTAAAACTTATACTTTTGTTAAAAAACTGAGCAATCACTTAAGTTTTGTATGGTTTTCGATTTTACCCTCTCTACTTATTATGTATTTTACTTTTTATTAAAAAGTTAACAAAACTTATAGGGTTAAACCATTTTTTTAACAAAAAGTTAAGGGTTAAATTGTTTGAGTTAAAACTTTAAGGTTTAAACCAAAAAGAAGGTATAACTTTGAGGATTAAATAAAAATAAATTCAAACTTTATGGTAAAACTGTTTGAAAAAACTTTGATTATTAAACCGAAGCGGAAGTAAAACTTTGTTGGTTAAACCATTATTAACCCTTATGCAAACGTCTAGTAACAAAGTTGGACCAAATGATGATGTTGGTCAACTTTACTCATCGAGTTTTGGATTCTTTATATATATATATACAGAGAGAGGAATATATATATATAGAGAGAGAGAGAGAGGAATGTTCATGTGAAAAGGAATTTATTAGCGAAAATTGCGAGAAGCATTTAATTTACGACCATCAGATCATTTAATCAAAGGCTAGAATTATGTATGGTGTTTTGGTAATTAAGTTATATCTTTGAGGATTATTAAATAAAAAATAAAAGGGTATAATAGACATTTAAAAAAAATTACCTAATTTAATTTAAACTAGCATCGTACCCGCGCAATGCTGCGGAGTCGAATAGTTTTTGTTTTATAATATGCCGCTTTCAAAAATGTAATGATATGTTATTCGCAAAATTCAATGCCACAAAAAAATTTCTTTAGCAACATGTACCATTTTTTTCAATTTTTCTTTTATTTGCATAAACTATTTTATTAATTTTAAATATAAAATCTAAAAGACATTAAAATAAGGAAAAAAATCATATTTGTGAAATAAGGATAGAGAAGTTAATAAGATATTAGAAATTATGTTGTTATGGGTGTATAATTATGTTTGTGTGAGAGTATATTTTAATTGAATAAAAAGTTAAAGTAAATTAGGAGAGAGATTGGAATGGTTAAAGATTGAGTGGATGAGATTAAGTTAAATAGAATGAAAGGTCAAGATGTTGTTTTGATTGAATTTTAAGAAGTCTTAAAATTAAGGAGGAGAGAGAGTGTTAAATGCTTAATATAGTAGTATAGATAATACCATATCTCATATCTTCAAGCCTAAAAAGCCTCTCTCTCCATACACATACACACGTATGCCACCACCGCCCCTCACAGCCCTCATTTTGAAATGTGAAAACCCTAATCTTTCTCTATACATTCGTCGGCCCTTCCATATACCCCGCCGTATGCCACCGTCGAGTCCCTTTATGCGCCACCGCACGCCACCATCGACGTTGCTGAGAAGGGGACGTCCTTCGATCCTGACACCATCGACATCGCCTTGCCCCACCAAGCTTCCATCGCCAGCCCTTCTATCTTCCTCCACCAAGCCGCCGCTAACACCATCGCAACAACAGTGCTTCTGCAACCCAACCCAACAACAAATTTCTGATCCGCCGCCACCATCGCCGACAATGTGTATCCACCACCACCGTCGCCGACACCATTCTCTCTGCAGATGTGAATGGATTTGATTTGTTCTTGCCGCAAGCTACCGTCGTTTTATTCTCAACCGTCGTTGATTTGAACCACCTCTTTCAACAATGCGCCGCCGCACCTCCTCCTTCAATATCGCCACCGCAAGCTTATCACCATCGTTGCCCTCCTTTTTTAACACAAGCGGCTAAGGTGGTACCACCACCATCGCTGCCGCCGTCGACCCACCGAATATGGTTTTTCATTTCTCTTTTCTTTTTTCTCGGTGTTTTAGTATTTAAATAATTTTTTTTAATTTTTATTTCTAGTTTTTGTTCATGATTGATTAGTATTAGTATTTAAATAATTTTTTTAATTTTTATTTTATAGATCGTGTTCATTAATGTATAATGTGAACTGTTGTATGTGTATTTAGGTTTGTTTAGATAATTGTTTATTATAGGTGATGAGTTTGTTTATTAATGAACATAACCTTTTTGTGTGTATTTAGGTTGTGTAGATAATTATTCATTAGCAAATTCAAATTGTTAAGCTTTTTTTATTTATCTTTTAGGTAGTTCGTTGTTGAACAAAAGCATAATTTAATTATTTTCATTCATAGTTGAACTCGAATATTAATTATTATTTTTTGTAACAAAAGACTAAAAAATTATACCAAAATGTTATTATTCAGTAATGAACAGTTAAATATATAAAGAAATTTGTTGTTGAACAAAAGTATAATTTAATTATTTCCATTCATGGTTGAACTCAAACATTATTTAATATTTTTAGTAACAAAAGATTAAAAAATTATACCAAAATGTTATTATTTAGTAGTGAACAGTTAAATATATAAAGAAATTCTAAAAAAAATAATTAAATTGAAAAATAATAAAAACAGAAAAGTAAACAAAATCTAGAAAAAATATTAGTTAGAGAGAAGAGAGAGAATATTTTTGTTTACTAATATACCCTTTTAAATTAAATAAAATTGTTAATTATGATTAATGTGAACCACAAGATCAAAAACCAATCGATGGTTGAAATTGCTTCTCGCACTTTTCGCAAATAAAACATTTTTCGTATGAACCCTCCCATATATATATATATATAGAGAGAGAGAGAGAGGGGGAGAGAGAAAGAGAGAGAGAGATAATGGATCAATAAAAGTTCCATGCTTAAACATATAACCTAAATGCCAAATTTGGACCATTATATATTTTGAATCAATGGTCAAGATTTAATAATGGTATTATTGTAATTAATTAAACAATTATAAGTTTTAATTATAGAAAGAAGGATATTATGGGAATCCTCCACCCCATAAATTTCACCCCTTCCTTTATTTTTCACTTCAATTTTCGAAAATGATAACTTTCATCTTAATATGATCATCCAACCATCAAAAATGATAACTTTTAGCCATCCGAAAATGATAACTTTTTAGCCGAATATGACAACTTTTCAGTTGAAATGATAACAATATGAGGTTAAAGCTGAAAATGATAAAAATCACATGATTCAAAATGATAACATTTTGGTATTATTTTCATATGGTTTGCATTTTCGAAATAAAATTTTCAAAAATATAAAAAAAAGTGGTCTTGTTTGAAAGAGAATTAAAAAATGACTAGATTGGCTTAATTTTTTTTCTCAAATTCTTAAAATTGAAATACTTATGGTCATTTAAATATTTTAGGGTTAAATAAAAAAGGGAAATTATGGGAAACTCTCATAGGAGGCGTAAGTTTGAAAAAAAACAATTTTTTTTGCAATTTCTATTTTGTCTTTTTAAATGAGTGACTGATAATTGACATTTGAGTTCTATGTTTAAGGGTGTGACTATGTGAATTCTTATCATATATATATATATATATATATATATATATATATAAGGGAGAGTTCAAATGGAAACTGTTTTTTATACGAGGAACTATGAGAACCAATCTTAGCCCATGATTAAAATTAATCAATGGCTAAGATTTTTTGGCTGCTCATTAATGGCACATTAATGACGCATTAATGAGGGTTATTTCGGAAAAATCAAGGCTCGTAAATTAATGACGGCTCACCCGGACGCAATTCACGATTGAGTAAATATATAAATTACTAAAATACTCTTATTAGTAGTCATTAATGGCATTAAAAATAGCTTTTGCCTATATATATATATATATATATATATATATATATATATATAGCGGACGGTTCAAACTAGAACTGTTTTTCTTACGAGAACCAATTATAGCTGTTGATCAAAAAGATGGAGGGTCCATATTAAAGAGTTGTTATTGTACACAACATATTTTGGTCATACACAACAAATAGTTGTTGTTTGGACTATCATACCCTTGAATATGTGGATGAGAATAAAAGATTGTGGGATTCTAGAGACATAAAAGTCATATTTATTGTGTATGGTAAACTCTTGTTGTACAAATCATCTCTCATTATGTTACCTTCTCACTAAGTAACTAGTAATTCTTTTGTTTTTCATTTATTTATTATTGCCACATCAACTTATAATTTCTACATTAACAATGAATTTTCACTATCATTTTTTTAAACATAGGAAGAACATTCTATGAAGAACAATAATATGACCATCTTCAAGAACAATATTAGCATATCTTAATCACATGAACAATAAAACAATCAACAACCCAAATTCATATAGATTTGAATGGCAGAACCCTAAATGAAATCATATGATAAGAAATCCTACTAACCCAAATCGGTATGAGTCACAAAATCGAAAAAAAATCCCAATCAAGTTATCGGGGACATAGTTGAGAAGTTCGCAAAACTGGAACTCCACCTATTCTCGACTACGGTTTCCAATAAGATATTAGGATTGCTAACACTCACTTAAGTAGTAGTAGTAGTAGTAACTAATATGATTTATAAACCTAACTTACTCGTAATAGTAAATAATAACAATAACTACTAAGAGTTGTGTTCAATAAAGTCCATGTAAAAAAATAGTCCTAAAATTTTAATATTCAATCACAGGTGATTCAGTATACAATCACTGAATCACATGTGATTTGTAAAAGCATCGCATGTGAATTACGAAAATGTCACTCCGTCCAAAATTTTAAAATACAACCTGGACTATTGATTTTATTGATCAAAAGACTAAAATTAGTCATTTAGTACTATAAATTAAGTATAGACTATATTGAATATTCTTCTATCTACTAAATTCTATATTAAAACGTGAAATGCATATACTGCTTTTGGATAATATAGTAGATATGTTAATTAGTTGGTATTGAAAAATTTAAAATTAAAAATAATTATTTTAAAACTTTTAACTATTTGGTTGGCCGTCAATCTCTAAAAAGCATGAATCATAAATGAATTGTAAAATGAAACTTTTTTGGTTTAGTTTACTTAACATAGAAAAGGATATTCAGTTTGATTAGATACATATCTTAGTCTATGAATTTAAACACTCATATTTATAATTTAATAATATCAAAATTATTTGGAATACATAAAAAGTAGACTTCATAACTAACTAGAAATAATAAAAAATATAGACCATAGTGTTTAAAATCTTTAAAGTAAAATCTATGAATGATTACCCTTTAGTGTTTAGAATCGTTTTTTTTTTACTTAGGAGTTTTTAGAACATCCCCGGCCTTTATGTCTTTGTTTACAAAACTAGCCGACCTGGAGGCTGGAATGGTGAAAGATTAGAAATCGATTGGTCGTTATGGTCTTTGTTTTTATCAATAAGCATAGCATGAAACATGTAAACAATTTTATAATTATTTTTTTGGCTTAAATATTATAAACAATTATTAGTAGACTTCTTATTTTATTAATTAGCCATTTACACTTAAAAAGTTAGCCAACTTGCAACTTGAAAGAACTCAAAAATTAATTAATCGGCCCTTATGGTCTTTGTTATATTCAATTTCATGTAAACAAGTTTTATCAATAATTCTTTGTTTTACAAAAGGGTTAAGTGCATCGAAATGTAATGAACTATCCCTGTTTTAATATTGTATGTAACAAACTAAACTTTCTTCGCTAAAATGTATTAAACTACTCAAAAGTTGCAATTTGTGTAATTTTGACCTGCTTAGCAGGTAAACTGCAGACGTATCCGGTTACCTTATCATACAATATTAAAACAGTATAATTCATTACATTTCGGTGCACTTAACCCTTATTATTATTATTATTATTAATTTTATTATTATTATTATTATTATTATTATTAATTTTATTATTATTATTATTAGGGTTATTATTATTATTATTTATTCTTTTTAAGTTTATAACCGAGCTCACTTTGAACATAACATGCGCCGACCGACCACCCATCATCACCACCACCCTCACTGTCTCCTCAACCGCTGCCATCGCCAGAGTAGAAGACCACCACTGTCACCGGAGAAGTGACCACCATGTGACGTCCTCGTCTCTCTCGGTCTCATGGAATCACCGCCGCCGTCACCTTCAACTCAATCAGTTTCTGGTTTTTTTAAAAACTTCAACCGTTGCTTGATGTGCGAGCACCGCCCACCATCACCTTCAACCCTTAAGCTACTCGTGAAGATGTAAGGAACAATATCCCTCAATCGATTGATGCTCCGGGTACCTCATACTCGCCGGACTTGGTAAAACATAGGTGAGAAAACCCTAAAGCGAAGAACTAAAAAATCCCTGCTGTGGATTTCGGTTCTTCTTAGTCCATTACATTTGTCTACTTCAAATCGTTGAAAAAGTTAGGGTTTTCATCAATCGTTTGAAAATTTTAAATTATTCTTCGATCGTTCATTTGAAAAAACTAGGGTTTTTATCGATCTGAGAAAATTAGTTTTCGTTTCAGATCTGTTGGTGGTGGTCGAATGTTTTTACTGTTTTTATCTCAGATCTGTTGGAAGTGGTGGTTGTGCGGTGTTGAAGATGGAGTGGTTGTTGTAGATGAAGGTGACGGCAGCGGTGGTTAAAGAAGCAGATGGTGGTGGTGGTTATGGTGGTTGAAGAAGAAGGTGGTGGTGGTGGCTGTGGTTGAAGGTGGTAGTGGTGTTTGCTCAGATGTTCATCTTACTTATGTTCGTGTATAATAATAATAATAATAATAATAATAATAATAATAATAATAATAATAATAATAATATTATTATTATTATTATTATTATTATTAAACACAAACATAAGTGAGATGAACATCTAGGCAAACACCACTACCATCGCTACAAAGCAGGTCAAAATTACACAAATTGTAACTTTTGGGTAGTTTAATACATTTTAGCGAAGAAAGTTTAGTTTGTTACATACAATATTAAAACATGGATAGTTCATTATATTTCGGTGTATTTAACCCTAATTAAAAATGAAAATAAAATATTAAAAAAAATAAGATGACCGGGTAACCTTCAATAGAAGATTACGTTACATTAATTGCAACTTTCGGGTAGTTTAATATATTTTAGCGAAGAAAGTTTAGTTTATTACATACAATATTAAAACGGGGGTAGTTCATTACATTTTAATGCACTTAACCATTTACAAAAGGGTTTATTCATCTAAATATATCTAAGTTGTCACGTTATATTCAATTACAATTTAGTGTACTCAAACTTACCACTTTATATATTGGTTTACCTACTAAACAGGTAACCGGTAATTTTATTATTATTTTTTTTATCCACCAAATTTTCACATGTAGTCGTGTCAACCAAGATGAACTTCAGATGCAAATGAAGATGTCTGTCATATTTACTTCTAAGTTCTACCCCTCTCAATTAATTTGATGTTATCTTTTACAAGACAAATATTAAAATTAAGAAAATAAATAAATAAAATTAGTGAAGTAAAAATGTTATTAGCAAGTGGGTGACGTACAGAATGATTTAGTAGAATAAATAAAATAAGATTTGGTATTTTTTTTATTTGTTTATTTAATCATGATGTGTTATGTATTCTTCATTTCCTCCTATAAATAGACCACGCTAACTAAGCTAGGAATTAATAACATTCAATTAACACTGTATTATCTATCTATCTATCTCTTTAATTTACAATTAATGTCAGGAGCTCCAGGCCACTCTGCAGCCAATGGTCGGCGTGCCTCTTCTACTTCCAATAGTAGCACTAGCACTAAAAAACCAGTATCCACACAATACAAGCGAACCCAACCAGCTCCAACCATTAGTGGCGCCGACCGACGTGTACATAAGTCAGAGGTCGAGACAGTTAACGAAGGAGCCGGAAACTCGGCCTCCTAACTAATTAATAAGACAATTAGTTCGAGCCCAGATCTGATTGTTCGATCATCATGGCCCGCCGGCGATCACATCCAGCAATTGATCGATTCTATCCTCTCTCGTTTTCTTTTCTTTTTTAAAGAATCATGTGTTCATTGTACGTCATCATCGTGTATCTGTGTCTCCATCTTTGATCTGTGTTTAGTGTAATCAAGATCATGTACGTTAACAATATATATTCATGTTGTGCTTTTCGCTTTGATAAATAATTAAGTTAATTAATTTGTTCCCTGATCTCTACCAATCGAAAGTCTCCGTATGTTATCATTGACTTTTGAGCAGAAAACAAGTTTTTATTTTATTTTATAAATATATATATATATATATATATAGAAAAGTTCAAACGAGAACTGCGAGAACCAATCTTATTCATCAAATTTCTCCTCCTTCAATTGGATTGACCAACATGGATTCCTTACATGCACCTTATGCTTTTTATCCATGAATTTCATTTACCACTTGAACAGCCAAGATTGGTTATCGCAGTTCTTGTTTAAACCCTCCTCTCTCACTCTCTCTCTCTCTGTATATATATATATATATACACTAGCAAGTTACATGCGCAATGCGGCGACAATAACTAATTTATTCTCGATAACATGTCCGTTTTCGGTAACGTAGGGTATGTTATACACACACTATGATGACGTCGAATAATTTCCATTTGCAGCATATCCATTTTGTTTCCTTCTTTTCCATTTTACTTATTTCTTTATTATCTATCAACTCTTTCGTTAATTTCTAAAATAATCTTTGAAAAACAATAAAATAAGAGAAAAAAACAATCTCTACTTATAAAATAAAATGATAAAAACATATCAATGACTTGGTAAATTGTGTTGATTTGAATGAGAAATTATGTAGGTATGAGATAATATATTAGTGGCTGGGTTGGTGTATTTTAAAAAATGTAAAGATATTTAAGATTATATTGGTAATTTTCTATTACTTAAAATTTAAGAGTTCAAGTAAAATAATATTAAATATATTATAAATTAAAATTTTTATTTTACTTATATGAGTGTTTATAAATTCGGTTTAATGTTATCAAGTTTATGAGTTTTAGTTATATGAATTTTCTAATACTTCAATTAAATTATTTGGTATATGATATAATATTTAAAATAATATTTCTATGGAGGTTTTTTTATTTAATTTTTAATTTGTGTAATATTTATATGTTGAAATTTAATTTGTATCGAATTGACATTTTTAAACATTATTTTTGTAGAAAGTTTAGTTATTAAAATGGTATTCAATGGTTTCCTTTTAAGATTTAAATAATGGGTAAGTTAGTAATATCAAATGACTTAAAATTTAAGAGATTAAGACATTTAGGAGAGAGAGAGCGTTAAATGCTTTATATATTAGTATGGATATATATATATATATATATATATATATATATATATCCATAGGGTGATGATCCAATGAGAACAACCCTTAAAATGGGAACTCTAGGAACACTGCATCTAGTTTATAAAATCATTGCATTCAACTTAAAATCATTGCATAATATATAAAAAACATGGAGTTCTCTTAAAACTAGTTCATCATGTATGGATTAATCGGTGGATTCTTATTTAAGAACCAATACATCTTGTTTAAAAACCACTGCATTTTGTTTAAAAACCACTGCATCTTGTATAAAATCACTACATCTAACATAAAATCACTGCATCTTGTCTAAAAATATTGTATCTTATCTTTACACACACAATAATAATAATAATAATAATAATAATAATAATAAGAGTAAATTACACGGATGGTCCTTGTGGTTTGCTACTTATTACACCTACGGTCCTTTATCTTCCTTTATTACGCTGGTAATCACTATGGTATAGACTTTGTCTCACTGACAGCCCCTAGTTACTCCATATACACTTAAAAAGACATAAATACCCTTCCATAATTAATTAATTAATTAATTTTTATTAATTTTATTCTATTAAAAACGTATTATAAATTAAATACAATATAATAAATAAATAAATAACTTTCACCACCACCAAAAGCTTTAACCACCATCACCAAAAGCTTGAACCACCACCCTAAACAAACCACCCACCGTTGACCACCGTCTACCACCACCTTCTACCACCCCAAATAAAAAACAATGTCAAGAACACCATGAGGGAAAATCTACCCAAATCAAAAACAAAATCTGAGAATCTACAAAATCAAGATCTTAAATGCTACAGAGATCTAGCATGAACAAACCCTAATTTGAAGGGAGGGGGAGGGGTGTGTGTCTGTGTTTGAGAGAGAGACAGAGAGCAGTTCCATAAAAAAACCCTAATTTCAAATGTGGTGGTGGTGATGATGCGACGGTGGTGATGTAAAGCTGTGGCGATGATGCGACGGTAGCGGTTGTCTTCTCCGGTTGTCCTTTGAAAATGCATGAGGAGAGGATCTGAAATCGCATGGGGCAGATCTGAAAATCGCATGGCCGGTTGTCTTCTGAAATCGCATGGCCGGTTGTCTTCTGAAATCGCATGGCCGTTTGCGACGGTGCGGCGGCAGATCTGAAATCGCATGAGGGAAAGGATATGAAATCGATGGCTCGGTGTCTTCTCCGGCGAGGGGTGCGGCAGTGGTGGTTAAGGCCGAGAGAAAGAGAGAAAGAACGAGAGAGAGAGGAGAGGGGTGAGGGCGGTGGTGGCTTTCTTCGGTGAGGGGTAGTTGGTGGCGGTGGTGGCTCTCCGGTGAGGGTGGCGGCTCTCCGATGTGGGTGGTGGGTGGCGGCGGTGATTTCAGAATTTCAATGATGAGTGTAGATATTGAGAGAGAAGATAAAAATAGATATAGAGTGTATATGTATATGTGTATATATATATAATAATTAATTTATATATTAAAATGATTTTAAATTTAGAAAAAAAAAGAAGAATGAGGGGTATTATAGTAGTTTAAGTGGAAAAACAAGGACAATTTGGTAGGGACTGTCAATGAGACAAAGTCTATACCATAATGATTATCAGCGTAATAAATAAAGATAAAGAATCGTAGATGTAATAAGTAGCAAACCACAGGGACCATCCGTGTAATTTACTCTAATAATAATAATACATATTCAAATGGCCTACAATTGTTGACTAGTTTTGAAATATTGGTCTGTTCGCAATACGTTCGCAAATTGCGAACGTTCGTATTAGATCTCCTTTCTTTCTCTCTCTCTCTATATATATATTATCTAATAATTTAATTAATGTCAAATTGAATCAAAGAAAATATATGCTTACCCATCATATCATGACCCGATAGAGTGATCGAGCTGCGAGCCTGTAATTAATTAACTCATATATTTTATTAAATATTTTATTCTTGAGATTTGATTTAGCAACAACAACAACTAAAATCGAACGAACCTCATTTCATCTGCTTAATTATACATATTGATATTGTTATTGTTATTATTATTATTATCATTTGTAAAATGAAACGATAAGCAGATTTTTGAAGTATATATTGCGAGCGAGGTATTAGAGACCGTTTACTCCATCTCCATCAAATTACTCAGAGCTTTGCGACCACTTATGAAATCCGTTGCTATCCCTCACAAATTAAAACGGATTTTCAGATCGATTGTTGTAACTAATTATAAATAAACTAACAAGGTACCCGCGCAATGTTGCGACGGCAAATAATTTCTATTTTACATCATTTTTCTTTTAAAAACGTAATAATATGTTATTCGCGCAATTTAATGTCATGAAGAAATATCATAAAATATCAATTTTTATTATTTATTATTTGTATCAACTATTTTATTAATTTTAAAGGACATTAGAATAAAAAAATATTTATATTTATGAAATAAGGAGGGAGAAGTTAATAAGCCTTTGAAAATTATGTTTATGTGGGTGGATAATTGTGTTTGTGTGAGAGGGTGTTTTAGTGTTAGAGAGAGATTTTTAATATATAAAAAATTAAAGTAAATTAGGAAAGAGAATGAAATGGTTAAAGGGGGTATTTTAAAAGTTAAAATAAATTATGAGAGAAAATGAAATGGTTAAGAAGGGGTATTTTAGTACATTCAAGTTACTTAAAATTAAGAGTTTTTAATGTTGTAAATGTATTATATATGAGTGAGATAACAAATATAAATAATTTATAATATATTAAACTTCATATCTACGATTACAAATCTGTTGCAAATTAATTTGAATGTCAAGCACTGGCGACGGCTTTGGAATTCTGTAATTAGTTTCGTCTCAACAATACGATCAATCTCAGACTGCGGAACAAACTGCTCCGTAGTAACCTCTTTAAACTCCGCCCAAGTCATAGCCTCGATCTGAGTCTCGCCCCTCATTTTCTTTTCCAGATCCCACCAATCTTTGGCAGCACCTCTTAACTGGTTTGTAGCAAACCTCACTTTATTTTCCGGAGCGCACGAACAAGTGTGAAATGCTCCCTCTAACTCTGATATCCACCTCTGACTCACAATCGGATCAGTAGATCCATTAAACAACGGTGGCTGGCACGCAGCAAAATCTCTGAAAGTACACCCTTTCGGTGCATCTCTGATAATCACTTGCGGTTGAGGATTAACCCTTTCCTCCCTCCTAGCTAACGCAGCTGCCACTTCCTGTCGTACAGCTTCCCCTATTCTTTCCTTCAGATGGTCTACCACTTGGGTAATAATGAACGGTATGGCTTTCTCTAAAGCTTTGCCGATTTCCTCAGCAACAGTCACTCTAGGTTGGGTTTCAGCAAACCCCTGATTCAACTCTGGTGTCTCATCCGCTTGAGTATTATGGGCCACAGGTGGCCTCCTCCTACCACTTGCACTGGTATCTACCCCCTCTCGTCTATTACTAGGACCACCCTCAAGACGATCTGTAGCTCGTGACCCTCTAGTATTCACCATCCTGATAGCATAGATAAAGCATTAAGACAAAAGGTAGCTTTACCACGCCATCCTCTATACCAAACAATCTCAAGTACAAACAATATCTCAGTACACTTATCCTCAGACCCAAAGTAGTTCTATACATACTAAGGCATCTATAATCTCAAGTGCACTACCTCTTATAAGTACCCCTCACCCGATTCACAAGATTCCTCATGATTCCATCAAGTTCTAACATGTATCATGTGTCTGTAATAATATAGGCCCTTATATTATCCATAACACACTATACACGTTCGATCTTAACTTTATCACAAAAAGTCCCGATTCACAGGCTTAGGCCATGTATCACTAGCATATCATATCACATAAGGCATCACGTATCTGACACTAGCATCATTAATATCTCAGGTATCTCTATACCACAAATAGCAACATAAACAGTTAGCATATTCTCAATGCAACACTCTATACCTCCACCAAGCTGCAAGCCTCCAGTTTGACTTAAAAAATCCTCAGAACCATGGTTTAAATCCAGACGATGCATAACACACCTCCAAATCCCTCAAACCTTGGCTCTGATACCAAGTTGTAACGCCCCAAAATCTTAAATAAAGTAAAACTCTGATATCAAAAGTATTTTAGAATTTAAAAGAAGTTTACACAAAGCGGAAGCTAAAGCTATCACTGAACCCTCTAGCTCAGTTACAAAAGTAGTACTAATATTTACAACAAAGATCTGTTTTCACAAAAATACAACCAGGCGTTAGTTTTCAAAATATAAATTTATTCCCAAATCACAACCTCTGTCAAACTGGGGCCTTGCCCTTGGAGGAATCACGCCCTGCAAAACAACAGTAAGCAGTATCTGATAAGCCACAAGGCTTAGTGAGAAAACTAAACTGTAAATCATATAAGCATGCGCATACACATATACGAATGCCACAACAAGTCTTATGGATACAATACTGCACCATCTTAGCATCCGCCAAGAAGGCTAAAATGCTGTCCATAGCACTACTGCACAAAGAAGTGTGCTACAGCTCTCTCTCTGGTGATCCTCTAATCAATAATATATCACATTGCAATGTACCACACACATATCACAGATATGAATCAGAGTTTAGAAAACTCACCTCAGCAATAAATATCACACAGAGATATATCACGCAAACTCAGAATACTTCAGATAGTAATCCCTACAATGATATACAACTATAGTATCAAGATACTCTCGAACCAGCACTTAAACAAACTGACCGGAAGCAGGGCACGCCCGTACCCCTGTAGGGTACGCCCGTGCCCCCAGGCCCAAGGCCCAAAAGCAGGCCCTAACAAGCATGGGCGTACCAGGTCAAGCACACCCTGAACCGGACCCAGGCACGCCCGTACCCTACTCAGATACGCCCGTGCTTAGGTACATCCGGACCTCAAGAACAGAGGCGGTCACGGACATGAGGTACGGCCGTACCCCTCAAAGGCACGCCCGTGCCTTTCTACTTACAGCTCCAGTTCGCCGACTGTCTGCTGTATACTCGACTAAAACCTCAAAAACACTTACTAACAATTCGCAAGAACACTACTGGGGTGTTTTCCTACACCCCAAACAACATAAAAACCAGTAAAAACAACCATAACATGCTTAAATCTTGATTCACCATTGAATCACCTTAAAACCCACTAAACTTATCAAGAACAACCAACAAAGAGAGCTTACCTCAACTTGTTCTAGCTAGGAAAGGTTGGAATCACTTGATCTCTACTATCTCTTGCTCAAAAACTCAAAGAAACACTGATCTCTCTCTCTCTCGTTTGCAACAGATGAAGAAAAATGGTAGGTTTGACTCCTCAAAGTCAAATCTGCCAATATATATACATATCTTTGGAAAATGGCACAAATGACCCCTGAGCTCTTTCTAGTTCCAGAAATTACAACACAAGTCCCCCAAGTTTCTAAACACCTCCTAATCTCAATTAGGCAATACCAAAACGTGTTAAGTCGAAATGTTACTAATTACAGAAATTCCGAAACTTGGGTGTTACAAACATAACATCTATCTAATACTATTATTAAAAGATTTACCTTTGTTCTAAATTAGGTCATAAATTAAGGGGTTGTTTGTTAAAACAGAATGATTAAGCATTGAATGATTCTGTGATCTGAATAATTCAAACACTTTGAATGAATCCGCTTCTGAATGTGACATGTTGTTTGATAAAGGTTTTGAATGAATAATCTAAATGATGCAAATTATCATTTCAACCTTATTAGTGATATATTATACTTAATAGTGATATATTATAAGATAAGATAAGATATGATTGTTTAATAAGACAACGTGTGAAAGAAGAAGTATTAGAATAAATATTTGGTGCTTAATGATTCAGAATGCATATTAAGGTAGTATGATTCAACAGCATTATGCTGAATCATTCAGTACAGTCTTCATTCAGAGGCAACAATCAAACATGTTGAATATTAAATGATTCAACATCCAACACTGAATGATTCTATTAACCAACAAACAAACGGTCCATAAGCCTATGTCAACAAATCAAAACACCGGACAGATCCAATTTAAAAAGAAGCGCGGATCTTAATTGAATTTAGTACCTGGTTAGATTGAGTTATTTAACCCGACTTTAGATCATCTTTCTTCCTGGTCTACCTCCCATTTTCTCATGTTCTAACTCTTAGAATTTTCTCCCTTTGTTCATCAACATCCGATCGAATACCTTTTGATCCGTGTTCTTGACCGATTCATTCATACGAAAGGTTGTTGCTTCCTATTTCCTTGAACATATTCATAATTTTTTGATTTGATCTTCGTCTGTAAACTAATTACTAACGGCGTTTTTCTTAGTTGAATTATCTTCTTCGTCGTTAATAGATTGAATGCGTATGTATTTCTTCAAGATTATTGGTAACTCAGTTTCTTTCTATTTAGTGTGTTACCGATGTTAATTACACCAATGTACACATACAACAGGTACGAACTTCACGACCACACTTCTTTCATGATTACTATTATGAAATCTTTCTATCTTTGATTAAATATTGTTATATTTTGGGTATTATCAATCACTGTTCACCACCATCTTCTACTACACGTGATTCTTATTATTATTTTTTGTGTTTGGTTAAATGCGATAAGCTGTTCTTTTTTGGTTTGCTTGGCCTCATGTATCTTTTTGTATTTTCTGTGTTTGATTAAGTGTTGTGAAAGAAAGCTATGCTTTAAGTAGAATCCTTCAAAATTTTAGTGAAGCATACTACGTGTTTGATGAAATGCTTAAACCAATTTTGAAGATGCACACTATTTGTTTGATAATTTTTTGAGTTGTCATAAAGTCACAATTATGTTCTTTCATGATTGAATATATTAAATCTCTCTCTGTTTTTTTTATTAAATGTCTTTTTGTTTAGATTAAATGTTGTGAAAGAGGGTTATGCTTAAAGTAGAATTTTAAATTTTAATTGATGCAAACAATCTCTTCAATGAAATGCTTAATCCAATGTTATGCTTTAAGTATAATTCTTGAAAATTAAATGTAGACAACCTGTTTGATGAAATGCTTAATCCATTGTTACCTGTTCCATAACATTAATCGGAAAAAGCATGCATAAAGGAGGTGTTTGGATTTGTTATTATGATATGAGGTTCCACTAAATTCTTCATACTTCTCAAGTTTTATTGATGAACTTTGTCTAACTTAAATATGAATGTAGATTTGGTATAGATCTCAACATGATCAAACACTTCCAAGTGCTCTTTATCACGGCATTCGTGCATCTTTTAACTAATTTAGATCCGGATGTTAATATAAGTTATGCCATCTTTGTTACTTTGTTTGTGGAATCTTTGCTTAGGGTGTTCAAATCCCTTTTACTATGTGTTTTTAATCTTTGACTTCTCTGTTTGAATACAATTATACATAATTTCTATCACCTTTCAATTCAATGTTTGGGTTTGTAAAGAATTCATCAATTGCCACATCAGACTGTTCGAATGAATGAATTGTTGCTTGCCACCTATCATGAAGTCCATCCAAGGTTGCTTCCAATTAATCAGGTCAGTACAGTTACCATTGATCAAGTAATCAACTTATTAATGCTGTGTAGGTTTCCTATCAAGCAATCAATTTATGAATCTCTTTTGATTCTTTATTTTTTGTCAATAAGGAAATGTGTTGTTATGGAAAATGTATTTATTGATAAGTGTGTAAAATGGGAGACTATATATTTTACTGGTGAGTGTGTAAGTAGGTGGGAGAGTGTGTATGATTAAAAAATGATTACTGTGATTAAGTAGAAGTACAATATGAGATAATGTTAAATGTATTATAATATAGTATAGACAATTCATATAAGTATGGATTACTGGAATTGAAATCTAACTTGATTATGCTATTTTTTTCAAGTTGGCTTGTGTAATACTCATACGTGTACGAGTCTATAAGCTAGTTTAACAGTATTAATCGTTGGGGTTTGGTTCTATATATAGAATTCAAACAACCAACCTTCTTTTTCTTAATGTCCAAAGTAGAGAGGAGATCTGCTTCGGCTTGAATGTCCCAATTTAGAGAGTACTTTTCAGCATTTGTTGATTTATGGATTATGTGATATTCGGGAAATGAAGATGGGCTTTCGTTATTTGTTCACAAGCCCATGACAAGGCCTTATATACTATATAAGATAAGATAATAAGAAAAACGAATATAAATAAATATTTTATATATATACTATTGACTATGAATTTTCATATAGGTGGATTGGTTTATTGTGATCCAAATAGGTAAATTGGATTGAATTTTGCAATTCAGTTTTTACTTTTTATGGTATTTAGTAATGCTACCATTGTACCCGGGTAATGTAGCGGCGACTAATGTTTTTTTGGCAACTTGTCTGTTTTTAAAAGGGCAAATTACACGAAAATACAACAAACTATGTCAATATTATCATTGTATGTAACCAACTTTATTTTATACCTAAAAGGGCAAATTACCGATAAAGGGAACATAAATATTGAAATTTGCCAATAAAGGTAATGTCAATTTTTTTGGGGCAAGAAAGGATTCTAAATTTTAATTTCTAACATTAAAGGTAACCTGTTACCGTCGTAACAGGTTAAATTGATGATGTGGCTAATTTTTATATTATAGAAATTGACAAAAAAGGTAACATAAATATAAAAATTTGTCAATAAAGGTAATTTTCATTTTTTTAGATCAATAAAGAATGATGAACTCCAATTTGAAACAAAACATCATGTTTGGATCTAGGTTTGTGTTTGTGTTCTTATATGTGTTTTCTCTTTCCTTTATATAATAATAAAATATTTAAAATTAAAATAATATTACATCACTTTCGTATATGATATTTGGAATATATTATGTTGGTACATTGACATTTAACTACTTGCAATTGGTATTATGGTACTTTAATATCTTATATTGGCTTTATAATTGTATTAAATGAACGTAAACAAAATTTGAAGTTCAAAATTTGAATCGTATCAAAACAAAGAAATAATACCAGTATTGGAAAATCGAAAAAATACTCGTCAAATACATTTGACCGAAATGGGTCAACCCAAAATATGACCGATAATATAAATGGTCAAAATGGGTTGACATGTAATTGACACAAACATACTAACAAGCAATATTAGTTAGCATACTCTTTTTTACTACAGATTGAAATTTATTTTTCTTTTTTTGACTTAAAAAATTAGACATTATCTTTATTGGCAAATTTGTACAATCTTAACCTGCTGACTAAGCGCTCAGCAGGCCATTCAGATCACTATACCCTTTTTTGTTAGAAATTAAAATTTAGAATACTTTGTTGGCCCAAAAAATTTGACATTATCTTTATTGGCAAATTTCAATATTTATGTTACCTTTCTCGGCAATTTGCCCTACCTAAAAATACACACAACTTACACATTTATGGTAATCAGGTCACCTATTGTATACAATGAATCAAAATTGTAAGTTGTTTGTAGTTTTAGGTATAAAATAAAGTTGGTTGCATACAATGGCAAGATTGTCATCAATTCCACCAAATAAGTAATTTATTTAATAGTTTCTATTTAGTTTAATATTAAGGGTAAATTAGTAACTTTAAATTACTTAAAATTAAGATATTATAAAAGACCTAAATGTTTTATAAGAAAATATAGATAATTCAAAACTCACTTCTTAAACAAAAACATTAATAATAATAATAATAATAAAATATAAAAAAAGAAGATAAAATATTTTAAAAATCAAGGTGATCTCCTAACCTAATATTGCAGTTCACATTACACTAATTGAAAATTTCGGGTGGTTAATTGTATATATCTTAATAAAGTATAGTTTGTTACACAGAATATTAAAATAAACATATTTTATTACATTTAGGTGTACTTAACCCTTTAATATATTAGGAAACTTGTTGGATAGGTAACGGATAATTTTCTAAATTTTTATTTATTTTTAATAGGTACCAAATATTTTTTTCTTAATAAAGCTGGAATCTAATGAACAAGAAATCACACCTTTATCCTTCAATCAAACAAAAACCCTAGAAGGGAATCTGATGTTCGAATTGGAACTACAATCGTACCTTTAACCTTCAATCTTATAACTACGATAATATAGAAATCGGAATCTGATGCTCGAATCGAAGAAACTGAACATCTTGTTCATCCATTGCTAATTTGAATTAACAAAAATCCTAAAATTGAAGCACAAATCGCAACACATAATCGATTGAAGCATAAATTGAAACAGAATTCGCAATATCATCAAACTCATGTTCCCACATATGTGTCTACGGTAAGTTCTGATTATTGTTTTTGTGCTTGGTTAAAGGACAGCTTTTTGTGTTTGATTGAAAGTAATGAATCACAAATCTAGTTTCAAAGCAAAACAAAATGAAGATCAATTTTGATTTCAATTTAGGAATTTCTTTGTTAGGGTTTCAGTGTGGTTCCGATACGAAATTTTGTGATTTGGGTTGTCTACAACATTTGTTACATTGGTTATGATTCATTGATTCATAATTGCATGCTTAAGAGTTCGAGATCTGGGTTTTGTGATGTGCATATCTTTCATTTTGGTTTCTACTTCAATAGTCGATCTATACATATACGTGATTCATTGATTACGACTTGATTAATGTGCATATCTTGTAGTGCAAATGATTCCAAGCCTCCATGGTTGACTTCACCACACTTGAAAACTCCAACTTGGTCATTTCTTCATCTTGTTACATTTTTATAAAAGTAAACTAGTATAAACTATTCTACTACTTACAAAATACAACAAGATGAAACAAAACTAAAATTATTATTACATACCAAATGAAAGAATAATTTTACAACCAAATCGAATTTCCAACACATCACAAAAGGTCTATGGCTTGTTATGCACAACATACACTCAAACAAACATATATATCAACACTTGATATTTAGGCAACTTTTACAACCAAACATGCATGTGGTATGGTTGTTTCCCAAAATAAATATATAAACATATACAAGTTGCCAACAAGAAAATCCACAACTTTTCTAACAAAAGAAAAATTGTCCATTTTCTTAAACAATACATACTCAAAATAAAGTTTCTTAAAACTATACATAAGTGGCTTTGATACCACTGTTGGGGTTTGTTCGGTTTTTCAAAATATATTTTAGCAGCGGAAGCACGAACAACAATTTTAAACTTTTTTAAAACTCCCCACCAATGATCCATATGCAAGCCTTAAGAAACAAAACCAACCATAGGGTGTTTAGAACTACAACCTTTGTAGCGTGAGTAAACCGTTGGTGAAGTGGTTGATCTATGAGAAGCCAAGAGAAGACTTCCTCCAAGGTATCCACAAATCAATGAGTCCAACACCTCCAAGATGCTAGTCTCTCCAACCCTTGATATTCAAGAATGCAAGCAACAACCTTTGTTCTTCTTCTTGAACTAGATGTATGTATTTTAAGGTATGTGTTTATGTATCACATTTGCTAACTTGAAGAACACCAATACTAGAGAGTAAGGATGTTTTTCAAGTATAAAACACTTAGAACAATTCTAAGAACACAAAGAAAGGTGATAGCATGCAAGTATGTTACAAAAGGGACCATGTATGTAATTATAAAAGTCAAGAAGCAAAGCAAGAGAGGGAGGACCCCCTCCCTTGCATTATGGACGAAAATTGGAGGGGGGAGGGTCCCCTCTTGCCTCTTGCTTCCTTACTTGTCCCATACATGCATGTCTTGGTTAAGTCTTATGCAAGAATACACCATATGGCCCCTTTCTTGCTCATTGTGAGAATTTCTAGCTATTAATCTTTTAAATATATAAAAGATATACTAGATATGTCATACTATGTATAAAATACATCTACATGTATTTTATATACATACTTGATTGTTACTAGTAACTCTTTACTTGTAATAAGGATATACATACATTTATATAATTGTTACTAGTAACAATTTACTTGTAACAAATATATATTTATATATATATATATATATATATTCATACATATATATAAAATCATATGTTTATATTTATGTATTTGATATGCATTACCTTATATCAATATATAAGAGTGATATTATTATTTCACATAAATAATAATATGCAACAATGTATATATACTTATATATATATATATATATAATGAGTTGGAAACATATTTAAATCATATTCAAATATGTAATTGGTGTCCATTGATTGTAAATGTGTGACCCTATGGGTTTATTTATTATCAGTAATATCGTATTAATTTGTGTCTTGTGCACATAGAACCAACAATCTCCCACTTGCATAAGTTACAACTTAAGCCGATATAGACAATGGTAAGAACGTCTAGCAACATCCCATTGCCCCTAATAATAAATAAAGTGTGTTGATCAACACTTTCACCAACGAAATTAACTCACTAGCTACAAATCGTTGTTATAGGTAAGTCATCAATTATCCCTTTGTTTTAACATCTCGTTGAACATGAGACATGGATCGTCATCAATTCTCATATAATGTTCAACTTGTTTTAGGACCCAGAGATATTATACTCCCAATTAAATGAGAGAAACAAATTCCATATTGACCACATACGCCTCTTATAAGACTCATATCATACCTAATAATGGCCTTTATAACTACCCGGTTAAAGATAGCGTTTAACCTCATTAAAGCATGATACTCCTCATACTCGAGTCCCAATATGTGTCTCAGGTCTAAGGATACAAAGATACCACCAAGATTTACTTATGACACTCATCCATGAAGCGATCTTAAGAGCGGGTCATGTCCAATGTTCGTTCCCTAACAAACATTAGTGAATTTGGCTGCAAACCCTTTTGCCTACTTTCATCATGAATGAAAGTCAACCAACCGATTCAAATTAGTCTTAATTCATAACTATTCCCATAGTTATAACCGACTATGGACGTTTTAGAATAAAGAATTATTCATGGATTTAAACATGCTAATAAAGAACACAATAAATATTAATGAAGTGATCATATCCCATATATCATTCAGATAAAATAGATATTGTCATAATGTTCCAAAATATCCAAATACTAAATTACAATTCAAATCCAATCCCTTGCAAAGTGAAGACCTATTGCCCTAGTATGAGACTCATGCTTAGTCGAGGCAAGAGGTTTCGTAAAAGGATCTGCAAGATTCTGATCTGTATGAACTTTGCGAATACACACATCTCCTTTATCCACTATATCCCGTATGTAGTGGAAACGCCTGAGGATGTGTTCGGTGCTGTGATGTGATCTAGGTTCTTTTGCCTGGGCAATAGCACCTTCATTATCACAAAATATCTCTACGGGGTCTTGAATGCTTGTTACTACCCCAAGGTCAGCAATGAACTTCTTCATCAACGCAGCTTCTTGTCCAGCCTCAGAAGCAGCAATGTATTCAGATTCTGTAGTGGATTGTGCAATTACACTTTGCTTAGAACTTTTCCAAGCAACCGCGCCTCCATTCATAACGAAGACATAGCCCGATTGTGATCGAGAATCATCTCGATCCGTTTGGAAACTAGCATCTGTGTAACACTTTACACAAAGATCTTCTTCCAAACCCCCATAGATCAAGAACATGTCTTTGGTTCTTCTCAAGTATTTTAAAATGTTCATGACTGCCATCCAATGGCTATCTCCTGGGTTTTGCTGGTATCTGCTCGTCATGCTCAAAGCATACGAGATATCTGGCCTAGTGCATAGCATGGCATACATGATGGATCCAATTGCAGAAGCATATGGGATCTCACTCATTCTATCTAGCTCTTCTCTTGTGCTAGGGCTTTGAGCTTTACTCAAAACCATGCCTTGTGCCATTGGCAAGAATCCTCTCTTAGAATTCTCCATCTTGAATCGTTTCAAGATCTTGTCAATATATGCACTTTGACTTAGGCCAATAAGACGCCTAAATCTATCCCTATAGATCTTTATTCCAAGAATGTAGGCGGCTTCTCCCAAGTCTTTCATTGAGAAACACTTCCCAAGCTAAGACTTGATGTCTTGCAAGGTCGGGATGTCGTTTCCAATGAGTAGTATGTCATCAACATACAAGACAAGGAATGCTACTGCGCTCCCACTAGTTTTCTTGTAAACACACGGTTCATCTTCTGATTTGATAAAACCAAACTCTTTGATTTTCTCATCAAATCGAAGATTCCAACTTCGAGATGCTTGCTTTAGTCCATAGATGGATCTTTTAAGCTTGCACACCTTGTTAGGATACTTAGGATCTACAAAACCTTCGGGCTGAACCATATAGACATCTTCACTTAAGTGTCCATTTAGAAAAGCCGTTTTGACATCCATTTGTCATATCTCATAGTCATAATATGCAGCTATGGCAATAAGTATTCTAATAGATTTAATCATGGCTACCGGAGAGAAAGTTTCATCATAGTCAATACCATGAGTTTGAGTGAAACCTTTCGCCACTAGCCTTACCTTAAATGTGTGTACATTTCCATCCATGTTTGTCTTCTTCTTGAAGACCCACTTGCTCCCTACAATCTTACTATTGAGAGGAAGATCAACCAAGTCCCATACTTGATTTTCATACATGGACTGCATCTCAGTGTTCATGGCATCAAGCCATTTATCGGATTCCGGATCCGATATAGCATCTTGGTAGTTAGTAGGCTCAAAAGAGTCTACCAAGAAAATCTTATCATTGGACACGAGAAATCCGTATCTCTCGGGTTCTTGACGAGGTCTACCAGATCTACGAACACTTTGTGTTTCAGTAGGTTCTTGAACAACCAATTGTTCAGGTTCAACAACCGTTTGTTGAGTGCTAGTGCCAACCTGACTGCATTTTGTGGTTCTTGAATTTCTTCAAGGTCTACATTGCTCCCACTTGCCTCTTTCGAAAGAAACTTCTTTTCTAAAAAAGTGGCATGCCTAGAAACAAACACTTTGTTCTTAGCTGGGTTGTAGAATTAATATCCTAATGAATCTTTAGGATATCCCACAAAATTACATTTGATAGATCTAGGATCGAGTTTGCTTGAAGCTTCTTGTCGTACATGAGCCTCACAACCCCAGACTTTCAAGTAAGATAAGTTTGGAACCTTTCCATACCACATCCCATATGGTGTCTTATCTACCTTCTTGGTTGGAACCATATTCAATATGCGCGCAGCAGTTAATAAAGCATAACTCCAAAAGGACGAGGGTAGAGTACTTCGGCTCATCATAGACCGAACCATATCTAGTAGAGTTCGGTTCCTCCTTTCAGATACACCATTATGTTGTGGTGTTCTAGGAGGAGTAAGTTGTGAGATAATCCCACAATTACTAAGATGATCCATAAACTCTTGGCTTAAGTACTCGCCACCTCGATCGGAACGAAGGGCCTTGATTGTTTTGTTGGGTTGATTTTGTACTTCGTTTTGAAACAACTTGAACATTTCAAATGTTTCATGTTTATGTTTCATCAAATAAACATAACCAAATCTACTATAATCATCGGTGAATGTAACGAAGTATCTATCACCATCCCTAGACATTGATCTAAAAGGACCGCATACATCCGTATGTATGATTCCTAATAGATCTTTGGCTCTTTCACTTGAACCGGAGAAAGGAGCCTTAGTCATCTTCCCATATAAACATGATTCACAAACTTCAAATGAGCTAGAATCGTTTGATTTTAAAATTCCATTCTTTTGAAGTTTTGCAATGCGTTTCTTGTTTATATGACCAAGTCGACAATGCCATAGGTATGTTTGACTTAAGTCATGCTTAGGTCGTTTGGTGCTAGTGGTATATATAGAATTATCATCAAGCGATCTTTTAAGATTAACTTCATATATTCCATTAAGAGGGCGAGCCTCAAAATACAAAAATGTCGTTTTTGAAGGTACGAATGCCATCATTAACGAAACCAAAAGTGAATCCAGATTCTCTTAACCGAGCTACTAAAATAATATTCCTAGTTAAACTAGGTACATAACAACAATTGTTTAATATTAAGTACAGGCCATTTGGTAATAATAATTCAAAAGTTCCAAGGGCTTCAACAGCAACATTTGCTCCATTGCCCACGTGGAGATCCAAATCGCCTGGCTTCAGCAGCTTACTTTTTCTCAAGCCCTGCACATTGTTACAAATGTGAGTTCCACAACCGGTATCAAATACCCAGGAATTAATAGAAAAAGTATACATTTCAATCATATATATACCTGAAGTGCTAGCCTCGCCAGCCTTCTTCTTTTTCAACTCAGCAAGGTAGGTTGGACAATTGCGCCTCCAATGTCCTACCACCCCGCATTCAAAACACGGGTCATTCTTGGGGACCTTTCCCGCCATCTTGGGTGTAGGAGCCTTGGCAACTTGCTTGCCTTTGTCCTTTCCCTTTGCCTTCGCTTTGCCTTTCCCTTTTGAGTTGTTTTTCTTTTTCTTCTTGATTTTCCCTTCTTGAATCATCAAGACTTGAGGTGTTTTGCTTGGAATCTTACTCTCAGCAGTTTTAAGCATCCCATGCAACTCTGAGACAGATTTCTTCCAATTGTTCATGTTATAATTCATGACAAATTGATCATAGGCTTTGGTCAACGAGTTAAGGATCATATCCTGTGCAAACTCGTTGGTTATGGGAGATCCAAGCCTAGCAAGCTGGTCAATGTATCCTTTCATCTTTAGCACATAGTCGCTAACGGATTGACCTTCCTCCATCTTGCATGCATGGAAGGCTCGAGTGACCTCAAAGCGTTTTTGCTTCGCTTGCTTTTGGAACATTTCCTTAAGCTGGTGAAGCATCTCATATGCTCCATGCTCCTCAAGGTTCTTTTGAAGATCCGGAGACATGGTAGCAAGCATGAGGCATGCAACTTCGACCGAGTCGTCGGAATGCTTCACCCAAGCATCCCTAACGGCTTTGGCCGCAGTCAATGGAGGTTCCTTAGGGACGGGATCCTCAAGTACGTACAATTTCTTTTCGTGCTTAAGAACGATTCTCAAGTTACGATACCAGTTTAAGAAATTTGTACCATTGAGTTTTCTTTCTCTAAGATTGAACGAAGAGATAAGTTGTTAACGAGTGTAGTTGAGTTAGGGGCCATCTACAAAATTAACAAAGTTCAATTTAGTATTTTTGATATTTAATCCTTTAATAATTAATACCCTTTATAATTATAAAATTCTTTAATTTTTAAAGGCTAGGATCCAAGTTGAACTTAACCTTGAATGTTTGGCTAATGCTCTCTCCATCAAGTTAATACAACAAGGTAGGTAACGTTTACCAATTACATCTCGTATGTAATTCCTAGATCTTTATGGGATCCTAGACAACGATTGTCAATTTTGGCATGTTTGATCCCATCTATGCCTCGGGCTTCCTTACGTTTGGCTAATGCTCTGTCCGTAATAAGATTCCGATTAAGTCGTCCTATTTCAAGACGGTGAATTTCCGGCCCAAGACGTTCATGGAATTCGCAGAAAAACACCTCGGTTGTTACAAAAACAATCCACGCGTTTGGCTAATGCTCTCTCCACGTGAGTGTCGTTGCAACAAGCGAGTGTCTTAAAATGGGATGACATAGACTTACGTTTTGAAAAGGGGCTTTTACCGTTTGTATATTTATTAAATAACAAAACGAGTCGTGTGACTAGTATTGCATGCATACAATAATAAGTCCACGTTTTGATAAAATCATATTTTATATATATATTGGTCTTGAGTATTCTTAAAATCCATATTTTACGAACTCTCAACGCGTTTAATTTTAAACTAGTATTAATATCCTATATTAACGTGTGTAGTTTCGAGCGCGCGAATACGACCAATTTTAGCTTGTAATAAAACCATTTTATTATTAAGTTTGAATGGAGTTTGGTTGAGTTTTTAAAATCTCTATTTTATAAAACTCATATATATATATATATATATATTGACATAATGAATTTTAATCTTTACAAAACTCCTTTTATATAAAATTTATTTTACATCTTATGTTATGTCAACTTAAATACCAAACTCACATTGTGTGATTTATATTATGTCAAAAATATTATCTAGCATGCAAAAATTTTATTTTCAACCATGCATAATAATATAAACATAAACACACACAAATAACATGTATAAGTGCATAACCAAGCCATTTATCCTAAGTGGTATTTTTGTAAGCCATACAAAAATACCAAGTCATAAATAAGGACCAAATATTCCTCTTGTGATGAATTTGAAGCTCCCACTTGCCAAAACAACTCCTTGTAGTGCAAATGATTCCAAGCCTCCATGGTTGACTTCACCACACTTGAAAACTCCAACTTGGTCATTTCTTCATCTTGTTACATTTTTATAAAAGTAAACTAGTATAAACTATTCTACTACTTACAAAATACAACAAGATGAAACAAAACTAAAATTATTATTACACACCAAATGAAAGAATAATTTTACAACAAAATCGAATTTCCAACACATCACAAAAGGTCTATGGCTTGTTATGCACAACATACACTCAAACAAACATATATATCCACACTTGATATTTAGGCAACTTTTACAACCAAACATGCATGTGGTTTGGTTGTTTCCCAAAATAAATATATAAACATATACAAGTTGCCAATAAGAAAATCCACAACTTTTCTAACAAAAGAAAAATTGTCCATTTTCTTAAACAATACATACTCAAAATAAAGTTTCTTAAAACTATACATAAGTGGCTTTGATACCACTGTTGGGGTTTGTTCGGTTTTTCAAAATATATTTTAGCAGCGGAAGCACGAACAACAATTTTAAACTTTTTTAAAACTCCCCACCAATGATCCATATGCAAGCCTTAAGAAACAAAACTGTTAGAACCTAGAGGGGGGTGAATACGTTATATGCCCACTTTTTGAAGTTTTTAACAATGTTTGCAAGTAATTAAAGAGTTTAAGGAAGAAAGATATCACCAATGGAGTAGTTTGGACACAATGATTTATAGTGGTTCAAGCAAGGGTTAACAACCTTGCTCTACATCCACTCCTTGGCCTCACCCACCAAGAGTTGCTCCACTAACTTCTCTCTTTGAAGGTAGAGATAAACCTTTTACAACTTCTCTCTAATTCTAAGGCTAGAGATGATCCTCACTTCTCTCTAATTCTAAGGCTAGAGATGATCCTCACTCCTCTCTAATTCTAAGGTTAGAGATGATCCTCACTTCTCTCTAATTCTAAGGCTAGAGATGATCCTCACACAATTACAAATATACAAGAAGGTAATGTAGTGTTTGAACTTTGAAGGCTTTCACTCTTGCTTCATTCTTGATCTTGAAAGATTGAATTATCAAGGAATATGAGCTCACAGGATTTTTATGTATTCTGTGTTTTTTCATATTGCAAGAGGTGAGTAAAACACAAGACTTGAGTTGCTTTAAATAAGGAAAAAGTTTGATGCTCAAAAAGTGTCCAGACGATCCACGGTCGATCCACGGTCGACCGTGGAATCGACCGTCGCACTGCTGGAGATTTTTGAGCCTTGTGCATATAGACGTTGGGCTTTTACCAAAACCACACACAACCCATTTTTACCATAAAAATGCACTGAAAAGAAGCTTAAGAAAAGTTGGGTTAGTGTCATACTTCTTAAGTTTGAATTTAATCATAAAAATGGTAGTTTAGAAACCAAATGCACAAAGCATGTTGGAAATTTACCTCTTTGAGAGATTCCTTTTGCTAAATATGGTTTTGGCTTATTTCAATAGAAGATTATGTTTAGTATTTGCCAAAATAGGAATTTATTTGCTTTGACTACCAAGCTTGTGATTTTATAAAAAATTTCTCAATTTTTATAAAAGTTTTTATAGAAATTATTTTATAAAAACTTAAACTCATTTAATTATTTATTTTGTAAGCTCATAAACTTTGAACGTTTATTTGTAGGAGGCTTCAACACCGGCTTCTACTTGAACTCGGATCTTGACGATTGGAGCTTGGCCATTTGATGAAGCTTGTTTTGTAGATTATAGATGCGAATATATTTGATTGAATATATATATATATATATATATATGTATATGTGCACATATGTTGATGTTAATACATACAATTATATAAACAAGTTGTATATTTTTGTGTCAACAAAAGAGGATATATTTATAAGCATATTTTTCCCAACAAAAACCAACCATAGGGTGTTTAGAACTACAACCTTTGTAGCGTGAGTAAACCGTTGGTGAAGTGGTTGATCTATGAGAAGCCAAGAGAAGACTTCCTCCAAGGTATCCACAAATCAATGAGTCCAACACCTCCAAGATGCTAGTCTCTCCAACCCTTGATATTCAAGAATGCAAGCAACAACCTTTGTTCTTCTTCTTGAACTAGATGTATGTATTTTGAGTATGTGTTTATGTATCACATTTGCTAACTTGAAGAACACCAATACTAGAGAGTAAGGATGTTTTTCAAGTATAAAACACTTAGAACAATTCTAAGAACACAAATAAAGGTGATAACATGCAAGTATGTTACAAAAGGGACCATGCATGTAATTATAAAAGTCAAGAAGCAAAGCAAGAGAGGGAGGACCCCCTCCCTTGCATTATGGACGAAAATTGGAGGGGGGAGGGTCCCCTCTTGCCTCTTGCTTCCTTACTTGTCCCATACATGCATGTCTTGGTTAAGTCTTATGCAAGAATACACCATATGGCCCCTTTCTTGCTCATTGTGAGAATTTCAAGCTATTAATCTTTTAAATATATAAAAGATATACTAGATATGTCATACTATGTATAAAATACATCTACATGTATTTTATATACATACTTGATTGTTACTAGGCCAAAATTATGGAATTTGCTTCATGGGTTGTATTTTTTACGGTTTTGTATCTTCCAACTTAATTTCCTTTCGGTTTTTATCCTTGATTATATGTGCCACCAATCACATGCATCAACACTGAGACAAAACATGTTGTTGTCTCTAACTCTTGTACATATCGCTAACTTTCCACCGACGCTCAAGTTATTGAACGCCATCGGCACCAAACGCATTCAACACCAACCTATCACCAACTCTCCGTCGCTAACACCAACTTAACGCTAGCCCGTCGCCGACACTAACCTTCATCTCTATCTCTCTTAGGTATGTGTTGGCTGGTGGTGAATAGATTGGTCAAACATTGAAAATCACAATTAGTTAATCATATAACCAATTTTTTAAGCACTAAAAAAATATTTAAAATGAACTTAAATTAAATTAAATGAACTAAAAAAAAGAGAACAATGATAATTTGGTAAATTTAAATTAGCGTTTAGTTCACCAAAATATATTCAAATTCTCACGTTTTGCTATTGTGTGTATCAAACTTTAGAAGTTTATATTGTGAGTATCGAATATTTAATTTGTCACTATTGTATGTATTAAACTTTCTATTGTATATACTAAACTTATATTTTTTTTTCTAATTTGTGTATCCAAAATATATACAATAGCAACAAATTAGAAGTTTAGTACACACAATAGAAACTTTTAAAATTCGATACACACAATAACAAAACGTGACAAGTTTAAATACATTTTGGTGAACTAATCAGATATCAATAGTGAAATAATCTATAAAATTACGACCTCGAAACAAAATTCATAATTTTCCTCGATGAACATGAACAAAAAATGTGATGTTTGTTGTGAGTTTATATAATGTCAATTCGTAAGATATCATGTTTCTAAAATATCCTTGACAATAAATCAATAATATATGAGATTTACATGAAAAAAAGTCAAGCGCTTTCTTATCCAAAGATTATGCCTAAACATTACATTTTTATATATTCAATATAGTTAATACTTAATTCATAGTCCTAAGGGTATGTTTGGTTGGACGGAACGGAAAAAGAAAGGAATGAAATGGACAATGGAATGAAATAAGTGGTGGAATGGAATGATCCATTGCATTCTTTTATTGTGTTAGATTTGTATGAGTACTGAAATTTTATCATATAACATGTTTTAAAAAGTCATTGTCTATTAATATATTATAGTTTAACAGTTTTTTTAATCAAAATTTCATATTATATAAATACTTCTAGTTCATAATTTAATAAAAGCTATAATGATTTATTTGATAACATAAAAAAAATTAAGCATAAAAAGACTAAGAAAAATATTTTTATAGAAAATTATGAAAAAATAATACTTTTTTAAAATTATAATTATGTTGTAAAACTAATTTCATTCATAGAAGAAATTAGTTAAAAACACCACCTCTCAAAGGAATGAAATGGGGGAATGACATTCCTTATGGAATAGTCCATTCAATTCCTAAGTGGGTAACAAACAAGTTTTCTAATTCCGTCGTAATGATCTATTTCATTCCGCCTTTGATTCATTCATACCAAACACAACACAAGTGACTAATTTTAGCCTTTGAATCAATGACATCAATGGTCCATATTGCATTTTAAAATTTTGGGTGGTGTGACATTTTCGTAATTCACATGTGATGCTTTTACAAATCACATATGATTGTATACTACTATATTTTTTACATAGACTTTATTGAAAACAACTATATAAAACAAAGAGTTAATTATATTTTTTGTTTTGTTGTTTGCTAGAAATTATGGATATGGTCTATGGGTTTAATTTTCTACGGGTTTGTTTCCTCCCGAGCCGATTTTCTTATACTTTAAGTCCTTCATAAACTTTAACAGACTAAACTATCCCTCTCTTATTAATTTATGCATTTTCTTTTAATTTTAATTCATTTTAAATAGATTTATTTAATATTTAAAAATCAAAGATTTTTACCCTATCTATGTCATCTCTCTCTAAGTCTCTACGAATATCACATATTCTCAAATCTAGTCAACCTATCAGTTTCGTTGTCACCAACTCCGGCCAACTTATGGGTTCCACCCTCACTAACTTATCAGTTCCATCGTCATCAACTCCGACCAACTTTTCAAATCCAATGACGATGGTGTTGACCGGGTCAAGCAAGAACTCGAGAGGCAAAACAAGGAGGTTGTTGGTGGCATTGGCGTTGTCCATTTCCGACAAGAACTCAAGAAGCAAAGCTAGGAGGGTGGTGATGGTGTTGGTGCTAATGGGTGATGCTGTGGTGGCGATGGTGATGTTTGCATCCGATGGGAACTCAAGTAGTACATGATACAAAGATAGGTAAATTATGTAGAGAGATAACACCTACCTATCTCCCTGGAGCAACTCGTTGACCCATATAACACAACCATCACCATCACAATCACCTCCACCACTACCAACGTCACTCACTATCGCGACCCCTGTGAAAGATTCACCCCCCCTATTTTTTTGTGAAAGGGTTTCTAAAAATGATGCGACAATTAGTGCTTCGATGCTGGTTAGGGCTTTGATTAAGGGGGATGAGCTAGGGATGACAATGGTCATCCGATCTGATGATCATCCACATGACCCAATTCATTGGCGTTGGATATGGATAAAGTTAGATGGGTGGATATTAAATGTGGGATATTGATGTTTAGTGGAACGGATGTGGGTGATGATTATCCGTCCATGGATGAGTCCATTGACCCGAAATTAATTTTTCATATAATTAAGTTTACAAATCTATATATTTACTATGTTTTTAACATTTATATATAAATATAATATTGAAGATATATATATATATATATATATCTATGATATTTCCTTTGAGAAAATTGATATCCAATGGTTATTCATTTATCCGTCTATTTTGATGGATGAGAATGGCTGAAATTATTTTAAGTGGATATGAATATATATATATATATATATATATATATGGATGATGAAAAATAAATGGATATAGATATGGACATGACATTATCCGGTACAAATATGATCCATTGTCACACGTAGGATGAACCAATTGGGGCTTCTATGTTGGCCGATTTGAGTGATAATCCATATCAATGTTGGACTCGAGTAAGGGTGGTGAAGATGAAAGGACGTGATGGTTCATACAAAATGATGAGATTTGTTAGTGGTTAACCCAATATATCTGCCACTGCCATCTACGTCTCCTTTTTTTCTCATCATGGTTCATAGGTATCCGTGTATTCTTGGTGATATCAACTCTATGGTTGGTTGTTTAGTACTAGCTTCATTGCCCCTTGGTATCATTTGCGTCACTAGTTTCATGTACGTGTTCTTGAAAATTCAAGATTTGTCTAGTTTTGGTTTTGATTTGGATCTTACTTGTTGATTTCATTGAAGGAGATTTACTTTTTGATTTCATTGAATTGAATCAGATTTGTCAAATTTTGGTTTTGATTTGGAGTTTGGTCATTAATTTCATGGAATGTGTTTTGACCAGGAGATGGTAGTCGGGGATGGCAAGATACGGTGCTAGTAAGCTATTAAGAAGATGAAGAAAGGATTAAACAAATTAATTAATTAATCTTAATTACATAATTTTTTATTTTTTCTACTTTTTAAAATATAAATATAAGTTTAAAATTAATTTAAAAAACAAAAAAAATGAATTAATAAATCAAGTAAGGATATACTGATCATTTTAAGTTGGGTAATAAGTGCAAAAAACTTGGATCAAAGGAACTAAACTTGTAAAAGTTATAACTCAAGGATCAAATTCATAATTTTAAATAAACCACAAGGACCAAAATGTAATTAACTCTAAAATAAAAATAAAAATAAAAATTAATCACTTATCTTACCAATTAATATAAAAAAAGAACCCTAGTAAATGAGTTTACAGAAAAGCAAAGGAAAGGGTAAAGAAAAACAGAGGTGTTCAACGGAAATCACATAATTTATTTTGCAGGGTTTTCTCAAATTAATCTGGAGAAGGGAGATTTCAAGCAAAGAAACTGGTCATCATCAGGTCAAATTCTCAATCACTGTATTGCTTTTGATTATCATTATATGTATACGTATACAAACGCGCGCACGCTATTCAATTTCAGATTTGATTAAAACCCTAACACTAAATTCCGTGCAGTTGTAAGTCTTTGCAGAATTTGGGTCTGTATGCTGAAACCCTAATACTCCATCACGTGGGTTTGAGTTTTACTGGAAGTTACAAGATCGTTGTGGTTTCAGGTAAATTTTGCTAAACGTTTAAAAGACACGATCTGTCGATTCGAAATTTACGTGCTTTCGGTGCCTTTGCTTTAAGGGTTTTATAATTGTGGTGTTGAACTACCTACATTTGACTAATAATATGCAGCACGTAATTCTTGTATATGCAGAATCGTCGTAGAAGTCAGATTGTTTTTGCTAGAAATCCTAGTTTATAGTGACTAAGACTTATGTCTAATTAGGCGTATAATTTGGCTATTTATGATATCCCTTTGACAAATGGCGAGATACAACTTTATTGAGTTTCAATTTCGGGTCTTTTGTATGATCTTCTGTAAATGTGCATCTGAATTTTAACAGTTTAAGTAAACCCTTTCCAAGAAATGGAAGGTTTAATATATTTGAATTACTCTTGAAAAGAGTCTCTTGATCTTAAAATTTGATTTTTATTTCCTTACTTGGCTTGAGTAATGTGTAGACATGAAGCAAAGATGCATAGTACATATAAATTAACTTAAATGGTTACATCATCGTACATTATCTTTTTACCATTTGAGGTTAGTTGTGGTGACCATTTTTGAATTTTGCGAATCTAGTTGCTTTTTACAGAAAGCACTTACTTTTGGTGCACTTGTAGCTTTATTCTGTCAATAAATTGATTTTCGAAACTTGATCTTAATCGCAAAAGAAATGAAAATAAGGGAGTTTTGAAAACTTAATAGTAGTGATTCAATATCATATCCGCCTTTCAATTCTTTTTGCTGGTTGACGGAAAATAAAAAATGTGTTGGTCATGTTGCAGAATGAGTAGTTTGGTTGAGAGACTTCGTGTTAGATCTGAGTCAAGGCCACGCTATAGTTTGGATGAATCTGATGATGAGTCAGATCTCATGCTTGGAAAATCCAAGAAAGCAGAGCAATTTGAGAAGATTGTTAGAGAGGATGCGGTATTTCTCTTTGGTTTAGCAAACTTTCAACCTTTATAAACTCTAAAGTTTTTTATTCTACACAATACATTTATTGCCCTTACAGACGTTAAGATTACAATTGCGTTATATTCTGTTGTCATTTTGTTACATTTTCATATACAGAAAGAGGATTCATGTAACGCGTGTGGTGAATCCGGCAATCTACTCATTTGTGAAACATGCACATATGAATACCACCCAAAGTGTTTACTACCACCGTTGAAAGCTCCTCTTCCCACCAGCTGGAGGTGTCCAAAATGTGTATGTTATGAACTAACGCTATATGAACTGCTTGTTTTTCACACTAAATAAAGTATTTTAACTTTAATAATGCATATACCCGCAGGTTAATCCTCTGAATGATATAGAAAAGATATTGGATTGTGAAATGCGACCTACTGTTGCTGATGATAGTGATGCCTCCAAGCTGGGTTCAAAGCAGATATTTGTGAAACAATATCTTGTTAAGTGGAAAGGACTATCTTATCTCCATTGCACATGGTATATAACTCATCTTTATTCTGTTGAACACGGCATTTATTGTATGATCAGAACATCAGGTTCGTAGTTGATTCGAATTCTTCTTTTCTTACCTCTCCAAAATCATATTTATTTCAGGGTACCAGAAAAAGAGTTTATAAAAGCTTATAAGGAGTTGCCTCGCTTAAGGACAAAAGTAAACAATTTCCGCAAGCAAATGCCTGTGGGCAACAACTCTGAAGATGATTTTGTCGCAATCAGGCCAGAATATACAATGGTTGATCGAATTCTCGCTTGCAGGTGAACTTTCTAAAATTTAATTAACTAGCATTCTCGGATAAAGATGTTTAAGTATCTCTTTATAGTAATAATATAAACTAAGGTGTTGTATATATGGTGAATGAATCAGGCAAGACGATGAGGAAAAGGAATATCTAGTTAAATGGGTGGGACTAAACTATGATGAATGTTACTGGGAATCGGAGTCAGATATCTCGTCATTTCAACAACAAATTGAGAATTTTAATAGACTGCAGTCTAGATATCGGAAACTAAGAAAGCAGAAAAGCAACATTCGTGACACGACTGACATAAAAAAGAAATCTAAAGAATTTCAGCAATTTGAAAAGAGTCCTGAATTTCTCCCTGGAGGTATGTAAAAAGTATTCTGATTTTGCGACTTGGTTGTTACTATGTTGAATAATTTTGCAAGTGTTTTTGGTGTAATTCACAGGTGAGCTCCACCCTTATCAGCTTGAAGGGTTAAACTTCTTGCGTTTTTCGTGGTCAAAACAAACACATGTGATACTTGCAGATGAGATGGGTCTTGGTATGTGTTTCTTGGTATTTAGTTCTGTCTTCTACATTTTTTGTCATTTACAACTTAGATTATTATGTTTAATTTAGGAAAAACGATACAAAGTATTGCCTTTCTAGCCTCTCTACATGAAGAAAATGTCTCCCCACATTTAGTAGTAGCACCACTTTCTACATTGAGAAACTGGGAACGTGAATTTGCCACATGGGCACCTCATATGAATGTTGTAAGTTACATGATCTTTCCATTTTCTAATATTTTTTGTTTGATTTAATTGTGTTGTTCAGAATAATAAGGTAACAACTGCAGGTTATGTATGTTGGAACTGCCGCTGCTCGTAATGTCATACGAGAATATGAATTTTATTTCCCGAGGTCTCATAAGAAGGACAAGAAGAAGAAATCAAGTCATGGGTTAAGTGAAAGTAAGCAAGAGAGGATAAAATTTGATGTGTTATTGACATCTTATGAAATGATCAACATAGATCATGGATCATTGAAGGCTATAAACTGGGAGACCATGGTACCTCTTTTTGACTGTTTGTTACAATTCTTAATTCTTTTACATCTTTGTTTGCTGAATTAATCTAATTGTATAGATAGTGGATGAAGGCCATCGCCTTAAAAACAAGGATTCGAAGTTGTTTTCTTCACTGAAGCAGTTCAACACCCGACATCGTACATTATTGACCGGAACCCCTCTTCAGGTTTGTTCTTTTGTTATTTTTATGTATTAATAAATATCTTTTGGATAAAATCTGTTCGTTTATATAGATTTTACTGTTCTTCACTTTGATTTTTGCTGATGTGAATTGCAAACACCTTTCAGAACAATCTGGATGAACTTTTCATGCTCATGCACTTTCTTGATGCTGGAAAGGTAAAGTTTTATTGCAATTTTTTGCACTACCAGTTTGTAATAATAGATTACGAAGTGTTGACAACCATGAAGCTTTTTTTGTAATTTTGCTACAAATTTTTGCAGTTTGCAAGTTTGGAGGAGTTCCAGGAAGAGTTCAAGGATATCAATCAAGAAGAGCAAGTTTCAAGGCTACATAAGATGTTGGCCCCACATCTTCTAAGAAGTAAACTTCTGAAATCTGTGCTTGTTTTGTTTCAGTTAAATTTCATAATAAGCATTTTTGAGATCTTGTTAGGGCTGTAAGTGAACCTAAAGTTCGGCATGAAATTCGTTAATGTCGTTTATTTAATAAATGAAGGAACATGAACAAAAACTTTTGTTCGTTTAGTTAAACAAATGAACATGAACAATGGTCTTGTCCGTGCATTTATGTTCGCGAATGTCTATGTGTTCGTTTATGTTCTTTAACGTCCGTGTGTGTACTACTAATGTGTGTGTCTATGTTCAATAATGCTGGATTTGCTTTATAGTATATTTATATATGTGTATGTTTGTTTAGTATGTAAAATAACTTACATAAATGAACACAAACAAACTAATATTCTAAATGGACAGACACGAACACAATAATTTGTTTGTTTTGTTTATCCGTTCATGTTTGTTTATTTGTTCGGCTATAGTTAAACGGACAAATACGAACTAGCCCCTGTTTGTTTATTTATCCGTTCGTGTCTATGTTTAACAGGCATATAAGAACTAGCCATGTTTGTGTTTGTTCTGTTCATTTACAGCCCTAATTTTATTGGTGATAAATGACAGGAGTGAAGAAAGATGTGATGAAGAAGTTACCACCTAAAAAGGAGCTCATTTTACGTGTGGAATTAAGTAGCAAGCAGAAAGAGTATTACAAGGCAATTCTAACTCGTAACTATCAAATTTTAACTCGCCGAGGAGGTGCCCAGGTGAATATACAATTTTCAGTGGTGAATCTACAATCATAAATGTTTATGTTGAAGTAAAAAGTAGCATTTGATGATTGTTGCTGAATTCAGATTTCTCTCATTAATGTGGTTATGGAACTGCGTAAACTCTGTTGTCACCCTTTCATGCTGGAGGGAGTTGAACCTGAAGACACCAATGAGTTCTACAAGTACTATATTTCTTTTTTTAAGTAAACCTTTTTTGTTGTCTATTATTAGAGAGCATTCATAAGTTGAACTCATTTTCCGTCATGTTCCATCTGTCAGACAACTGTTGGAAACTTCTGGGAAACTGCAACTCTTGGACAAAATGATGGTGAAGCTGAAAGAGCAAGGACATAGAGTTTTAATATACACACAATTTCAGCACATGCTTGATTTGCTAGAAGATTATTGCAATTACAAGGTACGAATGACAAACCAGTTCCTTTTCTTTTTGATCTTGGATTTTAAACTGACCCTTAAAACATTATTCAGAAATGGCTATATGAACGGATTGATGGAAAAGTTAGTGGTGGGGAAAGACAAGTTAGAATCGATAGATTCAATGCTGCAAGTTCTTCAAGATTTTGCTTTCTGTTGTCTACTAGAGCTGGTGGTCTGGGGATAAACCTTGCAACTGCAGACACAGTTATTATTTATGACAGTGATTGGAATCCTCATGCTGATCTACAAGCTATGGCCCGAGCTCATCGTCTTGGACAGAAAAATAAGGTTAGAAGTTGTTACACAAGGTTTTGGTTTTGTTGGCTGATTAGTATGGATTTACATATGAATCTTGTTATCTGCTATCATTCAGGTAATGATATTTAGACTCATAACAAGAGGAACAATTGAAGAAAGGATGATGGAGATGACCAAAAAGAAGATGGTCTTAGAGCATCTGGTTGTTGGCAAGCTGAAAAATCAAAATATCAACCAGGTACACCTTACTGCAGGAAGCTACGTTTAATTCACTTTGTAGCAAAATATATTACATCGATAAAAAAATTAATAAAGGGTGTTGGTATAATTATATACCTGACTATCTTATTACAATATAGGAGGAGCTGGATGACATCATAAGATATGGCTCAAAGGAATTGTTTGCTGATGAGAATGATGAGGCAATGAAATCAAGACAAATTCATTATGATGACGCCGCAATAGATAGGTGAATTATATGTGGGATATATATTCATCTGTGGTTACATTATATGCCTTATGGAAAGTCCATAATTGTTGTAACACTTGATCAAGTATGCTTGATGGTTTTTTCATATCTCGTTTTAACAATTCTAATGGTTCACTCGTTGATAGATTGCTTAACCGCGATTACACCGAAGAAGAAAATGCTGCAATGGATGATGCAGAAGAAGATGGCTTTTTGAAAGCCTTTAAGGTTTGTGGGTTGATGATTATCTTGATGTTTGACATTGCTTCTAAATGTGCATTTATGGTTTGCAAATTCTGATTACATTTTGTTGTGTAAATCATTAGGTGGCAAATTTTGAGTACATTGATGAGGCAGAGTCGAGGATGGAAGAGGAAATGCAAGAGCCCTTATCAGAGAACAAAAGTGCAGCAAACAATGTAGAAAGATTGAGTTATTGGGAGGAGTTGCTAAAAGACAGATATGAAGTGCACAAAGTAGAAGAATTTAATTCTATGGGCAAGGGAAAAAGAAGCCGTAAGCAGGTTGGTCCCTTAAGAGCATTTTCTGTGTTTATGTAATAAACAGTATGGTAGAAAACTAGAAATTTATCGTTCTTTCTGTTATACGTTACTAAATTTGCATGAAACATTGAATAACAGGCATCTTAGTTTGTATTTTCTTGTTTGACAGCTTATTTGTCTACATTTGCTGGTTGAACTTATTGATTATTCTAATCAATCATTCAGTAGAGGCTCATATCTGAGGGCGAATAGGGACAATTTATATCTATTTCAATTTAGTTTTGCACTTGCAGAACCTTCAAAATTATATTGTGTTTTAGGTATATCATTTATATGTTCTTTTGGTAATATTCAGATGGTGTCTGTTGAAGATGATGATCTTGCTGGACTGGAAGATGTAAGCTCTGATGCTGATGATAATTATGAAGTTGAGTTGTCTGATGGGGATAATTCTGGCGGAATGGCACCCGTGAGAAAACCTTACAGGAAGAAGACACGTGGTAAGCTTTAAAGTTATATATGTGTCTTAAAAAGTTGCATATTATGCTTAGGGTGACAGCATTTGATAATGGGCTCTTTTTCTTATCACCTGTTTTACAGTTGACAATGCTGAATTACTTCCCCTTATGGAAGGTGAAGGGAGAGCCTTCAGAGTACTTGGATTTAATCAAAGCCAACGGGCCCAATTTGTTCAAATCTTGATGAGGTCTTGTTTCTATGAAATCTATACTTTTGGTGAGATGTAAGTTTTGACCTAGTATTTGACTCTATTGTATATCGCAGATTTGGTGTTGGAGACTTTGATTGGGCAGAGTTTACTTCACGCTTAAAGCAGAAAAGTTATGAGGAAATTAAAGTGTAAGACTTGTTTTGGCTTCATGTTTCATTATTTATTCCATTCCTCCCAAGAAAGGAATTGTGTTTCCTCTCCAAAAGTTAATCACTGTTGTTCTAAGTGTAGATTAAGGTTAATGCACATTAACATATTGAGCATATGTAGCTAAATGCCTAAATATACGTCTAAATGTGAAATTTTAGACAATCAATGACAACATCAAATGTTCACTACCAGTGTGTGTGGATAGTATTTTGTTAGTTGATTTGTCTTGGTTTGTGTTTGAATTCCTATATTTATGTAGAGCATGGGTGTTTGTTTTGAGATGGTGGTATTTGTGGTAATTATGATGGTAAATGAACCCGGAAAAGGAAATAATTTAGAATGATAATGATGATGTTGTATTGATGAGAGAGAATCCGTGTATCTTTGCATTGGAAGCATTAGATTTATGCACAGGTTTTTGTCAATAGGTCAAAATATTGATAATGGTATAACTGGTTTATTGTGTTGACACGCAGTTATGGAACTCTCTTCTTGACACACATTTCAGAAGATATTACAGATTCTGCAACTTTTTCAGGTGACTTTTTGTGGTGAAAACCGGAACTTTTTGTCACTATTGAATTTCTGCTATTGTTGAATACTTGAATTAGTTGTTAACTTATATATAATTGTGTTTAATGCAGATGGTGTTCCTAAAGAAGGGCTAAGAATAGAGGACGTACTTGTCAGGATTGCAGTCTTGCTTCTTGTAAGAGATAAAGTAAGTTCCAGCCATGAGTAACTATGTGATTTATGTAATTTGATGTTTTTATTTTCCACAAATAACTTTCTATTGTTGTGATTATTATGGGCCTGTGTTTTCTACTGCTACAGGTAAAATCTTCTTCAGAAAATCCAGCTGCTCCCCTTTTTACAGATGATATCATATACCGGTATCCAGGATTAAGAGGTTTAAAATTTTGGAAGGAGGAGCATGATCGGACCCTACTCCGTGCTGTGCTAAAGTAACCTTGCTTTTTGACATTTTGAGTAATTTATTTTCACTTGTTAAAAGAATATACTTTTTTATTTTTTCCAATTGTTTTATTTGTATTCAAAGGCACGGTTATGGAAGATGGCAAGCTATTGTTGATGACAAGGACTTGAGGGTCCAGGAAGTCATCTGTCAAGAATTGAATCTCCCTGGTGTAAATCTTACTGCCCCAGGGGCTTCTCAAGCTCAGTTTGCCGCTGCCCCTGGTGGCAGTCTTGATGGTCAAGCAGCGGCTGCTGGTGGTATGCAACAACAAGAGTCTGTTGCTGCAAATAATGCATTGTATCACTTCAGAGAGATGCAGAGAAGAGTGGTTGAGTTTGTCAAGAAACGCGTCCTTCTTCTTGAAAAAGGACTTAATGCCGAGTACCAAAAAGAATTCTTTGTAAGTTATTACATATTTTATATCTTTATATCAGCTTATATGTTTCTTTTCTTTTTTGCACTTCTATTTGAAGGTCATAATGAAATTACTTTCTTGAATATTGAAGAATTTAGCGTCATGGTTAATGAAGGTGCAATCATGTTATTTAAAAAATTATATATGATGGTTTTTGTTAAGGTGGCAATTTCGACCCATTTTGGTGTTATGTTTTTATCTCTAACGGGTCGAAGGGGTATAATCAATAGAATAGCTTACAAAGGAGACGAGCTGAAAGTCATCCCAAGTGTATTTTGAATGCATTAACTCTCCTAAATCACAAAAAAAAAGATTATTATTGAAACAATGTAATTTCGTAATCATATTTGGCGCACTATTTATTTATTAAAATATTGGACGAGAAATGTTCCGTGTCAAACCTAATTTCTTTCAACCCACTCAAAATATGCCTGTTTTCTCCTATTAACCAACCAACTTATGAGTTGTTTTGCCACCTCTATATATCATGGTAGCAGACTAGCAGTCTTGCAAATAAGTATGTTTTCTAATCTGTTTTTGCTTTGAACCTACTGATCATGTCGCCATGTTAATTAAGTTTACTGCTTTCTCTGTTATGAATTTTTTAATGTGTGTGCGCATGTGAGTTGCATTTTCTTGTGTTTTGCTCATTTATTTGTCATACATCATTAAAGGGTGATGAAAAACCCAACGAGATCCGAAGTGATGACATGGAGACGGAACAAAAGGTTGTCGACAGACTGACTAGCCACAATGAAACTTTTTCGCAGATGATTGGTCAATTGCCTCAAATCGAAGTTATCTGTAAGTGTATATATAACCCATTTTTAAGATAAATAGATGCCAAATTTATTCCTTGACTATCATTGTTGAAGGATATCTAGGTATTTGATCAACAGTCAACAATTTCCCAAAACCTCCACAATTTTTATGCCATTACATATTTGTATCTTTTTACAGCTGCAGAAGAAATATCAGCAGCTGCTTGTGATGATAAAACAGATCGTTTGGCAATGGCCCGCTGTTATAACGAGGTAACCTTTTATTAAAGTCCAAATCATGGTGAAATGAGTTTACCCCTGTATTCACGTATGAGAATACGAGATTCTTGTATTCTTTGGCATGCCGAAATGGAGAAAATACACACTTTGATGACTTCTACCCTGAAAGGCCTATCTATATCTATACTACTTTATAAACCATACTACACTCTCTCTCATTATCAATTTAAGAGTTCTTAATTTTCAATCAATACTTCATCCAAACCATCCATTTTATCTTGATTAATCACATCCATCCAAAACTTTCTAAAAATTGAAACTAATTTTATATTTGGTATACATATCCTTTTAAAAATAGATTAAATTTTATTTTAATTTGTCCCCCATTAGTTATCAATTATTAAAAAAAACATTTATTCCTATTTCAATAAACTATTTAATTTCATAAATTTTTTGAAATTTTTTAAAACAAATGATCATCTTAGAGAATCAAGATAATAGTTTTAAAATATGAGTTACAAAAAGTTCTTTTAAATTACATGTACAACACCAATCCCCCTCCCTACACTCCCACTTCGTCGCCTATAGACATCGCATCATCACCATCCTCTTATGCCGCCTCACCACCATCCACCTCCACCATCACTCTTTGAATCTTTCTCCTTTCACTATCTGCCTATGGGGTTTTGATAAGTTCATATGGGGAAGAGGTATGGGTGGTTGTATTACAGTGGTCAAGAAAGATGGTGGGGACAGTGGTTGTATTACGAAGGGGAGGGGGTATGGGTGGTGGTGGTGGTTAGGTGGTGTTCGTCGGAGGCTAATATAGGATCGAGACGGTGGTGATGGTTATTGTATTACGATGATCAGGGAAGGTGGTGACTGGTGTTGTTGGATTCAACACGAAAGGGGAGTTCGACAAGGAAGGGGCTGGTGGTGTTTTAAATTTTTTAATTTCTGTAATAATATTTAATAACTAATTAATAAATAAAAGAATAAATTAATAAGAAAACAATATTTTAGTTTTTTCAAGAGACGATAGACCATATATGAAATTCAAACACTAGGGGTTCTCAATGTAATAAATGAAGTTTAGGAACCACGAGTGTAACTTGTGACAAAGCACATGACTAAACCTGTAATTTGCTCAAGCTTTAAGCGCAAAAACTTATTATCTTCAAATTTTAACATATAAAGGTCGTATTATTTGTACTGTCTCATATTGCTTTATGTTAAAGTATATAATAATATTACCACAATATTAAATTAAACTTTCATATATCCTAAATGTAATTCTACCTAATCTATATTAGTTCAATAATACCGGTCAAGTGCTATTTGCATATGTCATCGTCTCCTTCGTCCTCTATATCGCTATCCACCACAAAAACTTACTACTACACAATCTTATTAATGTCTCTTTAATTCCCACTGCATTGTGTGAGTACCCCACCAGTCTATTTTAATTTGTATTTGCTATAAAAAAACCAATATTTTTATTTTAAGTATTTGTTATTAAGGATTGATTTTTCCATCATGTATTCTTTAGAAGTTTTAAGAATCCAAGTGAAACTTGTAGCTGAAAACTTATGAAGTATTCATTCATCTATAGTGGTCGATTTGGGTAATATTTTATTTTCATATACAAAAATCCGCATATTGTTTAATTATAGTTGTGTGATCATATTTATATATTACTTTTGAAATGAAAGAATGTGACAGGACCCAACCTAAGCTGACCTGTTTTGACCCCTCCTACAGAATACCACTTTGACCGGTTACCAAGCCATCCGACCTGCCAATTTTTAGATGTTTCTCATTGTTACCTTTTGATTTGCAGATGTGCAAGGTACTTGAGGAAAATGCTTTTGATTCAGTAGAGGCATATTTGGCTAACAAACCTGCAGGATTCAAGCTTAAAAAGAACCTTCAACCACTAGAATCAATACATCAACAAGTCACTAAAATCATCTCCCCTACTACTGAAAACGAGAAGAGTAATGGTGACGTGGCAAGTTCAAGTCCACATCAGCATGAAACAGGTCCAGCCAACGGGACTATAAACGCTGATGTGTTAATGCAAGATGCGTTGCCGGATGCAGATGGTCAAGATAAGTCAAATGAGGGAAGACAAGAGCCCGGTGTCATTGTTTTGGAGTAGAAAATACCAAACATGTTAATTGATAACTTCTCAAGTGAAGTTTTATACAAAAATGGGGTTAGATCTTTGTACCATGACTACAGTTTACTAATCAAGGTTTCTGAGAATTAGGAGTATTAAAGTTTGTGCAAGTTATTCACCAAGGAGACACCACTGTTAGTTTGATAGCTGACTTTATCTTTGACCATAGGAACTAATACATTTTTAGCTTCTTTTTAATGTTATATTGGAGTTTATTGTTATTATTCCACACATAACTCTGCCTCTTTTGTGTGGATTGTAATTGTGGCTTGTTTTAAAGAAGAATGTTTAACTGAATTGAAGTTTAAGTTTCTCATATGTTATACTGTGTTACTCGATTGAGCGGGATAAATGAACCTCATGTATACCGCGAGTACGTGAGAAATGATTTGACGATGAGACGAGTTTACGCATGTGATTACTCGAGAATAATAAACAAGAGATATGATGAATGTATGCAGGAGTATGTGAGAAATGATGTGACAGTATTTGTCTTAACAGGAGAGTAGTGTGATTGATGACAACACCCTGTTTAATCATGTTTTAAAAAGTGGCTTATGTAATTAATTATAAGTTGAAACAGATTATATAGTGGAATTAATGGTGGTTAATATCTTCTGCATCATGCTGGTTAGTTACTCAAAAGTTGAAAGATGTTCAGAAGGATAAAAAGTTGATCCTTTTTAAAGAATTCATGAATAGATGTCTGACCATCTCTTAAAATATTAATTGTAGATCAAGCAAAGGTATATGTGAATTTTTAAAAAAAATACACAGTAAATATTAGTGTATGACATAACCAACTGTAAGATACATTGAAAATAACTGATAAATATTAAGATATAAAAATTTATAAAATAGTTTGGACTTTTGAAAAATAGAATATAATGTATATATCCTTTTTATTACATTTAACAATTTTAATTGTATTTCCTAGAGCAATGGGTGTACTCAAAACATCCTCTCGGTATTATAATGTGACATTCGGTACCGAAGCAACACACCACCCCCACCTTTTTTGGTACCGAAGCATCCAATGCTTCTCGGCATTTGACTACCGATGAGAGAGGAGAGAGAGGGGAATTATTATTTTTATTTAAAAAAAACCTTTAAAATATGTGAAGTATGGATATTTTCTAAGTTTAAGTATGCTTAAAACATAAAATGTGTTATGTTGATGTGACGTTGATATGACTTGAAGCATCATATGCTTTAGCATGGATACACGTGATCCTCTTAACGGGTTGGAAAGATGTTAGAAAATTCTAACTTGAAACAAACCTTTTTACTAAAAGAGTTAGCTACGTTGGTTCGTTTATGACCATAACCATTTTATCCTACGCTAAATCTATTTTATCTTTTGTCGGTGGTAAATTACCACCTCTAATGTTAAGTATTTGATTTTTCAGTAGAGCAAAGTGTAAGGAAATAAAATGTATACAATTAACTTTATTTTGTATCGAAACATATAACTAATTTTTTAAAATAATTAGTTGTATATAATTGAAATAGGTTTTACCCCCTTTTCAATATTTTTTTTTCAAAGTTTTGAATTGAAAAATCTATATGTTGTGCATCACACAACATTATGATTAACAAGTGAAAAGCTAAGCGCTGGCGCTCGACCAACTTGGTCCGATGTGGTTCAAATTCCGGTGACAACTGCGGTTACGATTTTCTTTGATCAACTATTGTTACAATTTTGAAATCGACTTGCTCAGGTGTTGAAATCGACTTGCTTCTTGTTCAAATCAATTTCCTCGGATCAACTACATGCTTTCGTGAGTTTCGCCCATAGGAATTCAAATCGACATGTTTCTTGTTCAATTGTTTGCTTGTGATAGAAGTCGATTTGAGATGGCTAAACTTTCAATAATAAGATAAAGATATGAAACACTAATTAACAACCAATTTCTTCTTTTAAAAAAAAAATAAAAGATGCTACAAACTTAAATACCAATCGGCTAGAACTCCTACGCAACTAATTCAAATAAGTGGATATAAAAGAAGGTGGGAAAGTGGTATTGCTTCCACTTGTACCATACGCAAAAGAGCTTGTACAATCTCACTACGCTACAATAGCTTCTATTAACTGTTTCCCTACGCTAAACTCCATGCATGCTTAAGAAGTACGTGATATTGCTTCCACTTATCCATACGCAAAAGAGCCTGTACTTCCAATTGAGAAATTGAGATCGTGGGCACGTATCTGCAGCTTCACATATATATCACATGTAAACATATTTCTGGTCAAAAAAGGAATCTCAGATTCTTGTTCAATAGCTTTGGTGATTAGGGTTTGGGTGATCAGGATTCAAATCGTTTGTTTCTAGTTGGGTGCAATCCTTGTCGGTTTCAATCGATTTTAGCATTGTTCTAATTTCAACATTGTTGGAGATTTTAAAAATATAATTTTATGGCTTGATCAAATTTGAGGTTCCTGTGGATTTCATATGGTTGTTCTTAGAATCAATTTCATATAGCTATATATTCAGATTTGGTTATGTTCTTGTTACTGTTCGTGGTTTCTTTCTCGATTTCATATGATTGGTTAAAAATACATGATATTCAAAAATTTTAGATCATAATTGTTTAACATATGAATATCAACTAAAAAAATTCAAACTTGATAAAAAGTTATAAACTTTAGATCATAATTGTTTAATGTAATTGAACATTGTTAGCAAACCCCAAAATTCCAACTATAACTTCATCATCCTTAACCACCACGTATGAACTCCCATCAAGACACGATCCAAAGACAAAAGCAATCAAACTGATTCATCTATAACACATGTATATCGATCTATGAATAGGATTTTGTGAAAGTTAATAAATAAGAGTTTTTGCAAAATGACGATCGAGTCGGGTGGTGGTGCTGGTTGGAGAGGGAGATTACAAGGAAAGGGAAGGGGGAGCTTGATGTCGGTTTTTAAAGAGGACCCCCGTCCCCAGTAGAGAAAAGATAGTAGTAGAGTAATAGTGCTGACGAGTTGGAAATACTTCAAATTGATGTGGGTGTGTTTGATATATATCTCTTGAAATAATTATAATAATGATAATAATAAGCTAAAAGTAATTAATAAAAATTAAAAAATAAGTGTTACATAGAATAGTAAGAAAATTAAAGTTTTTTTATTCAAGTATAAGGTTCGAACGCCGTTTGTATAAAATAAAAAAATTAACGACAAACGTACACACTTATTTAATTTCTACCCATGTTTTAGATGGGATTTAACCCCTCAACCTCATAAACGAAGAAAAAGTTAAAGACTCTCTGACACCGCTAAGCTAAATACTCGGCTGAACAAAATAACAATTTAGATAATGTTTTTTTATATTTCACCATTATTTTTCAAACGTGTATTGGTTTGTGCTATTAAAATTTATTCATACTGATTACTTTAACAAAACTAAAATAAGTGTGAAATTAACAAATCAATAAATTTTAAATATCATTATTTTATTGTTAGGTACTTAGGTTATATATTATTTTCCTCCAATCTAAATATCATCGTCTTTCGAGTAGTCTTGGTCACTATAGGGATGTTTATGAAACAGGACAGAATGGGTAGTGAGAATTTTGAGAACTGAATATATGAGGTGGGTATCTAATTTAACTATTCGAACCGAACCGTGTGGGGGTACCCGTAATGAATTGAACCGAAAAGGAGCGGATACCCATGGTTCGGTTCATAGTTACCCGTATTTTGTTGTGTGTTTTGATGTACACGAAAAAATATTAGAAAATAAAGTTATTTTGTGACAAACTAAAATAATTAACACTAAAAAAATTATAAAATAAAACTAAGAGTATGGAGGATTGATATTGTCACTCGTCAATAAGTTAGATGTATAGCTTTATTGGAATCGCCCATCGCCAACGTGTTAGCGTAATGGCTCGATCAAGAAAAAGGATAACAAAACCAATGACAGTTGGGGGTGAACGAAGAAAACACGGCATGTGACGAAGATTTTTTTTAAGCTTAGTAACTTTTTATTATAAAATATATTTTTCATAATAAACTAATTATTCATGGTGTGGTGCGGGTACCCGCGAGTAGTAAATTGAGATAACCGAACCCAAACCTTGACTCAACGGGTACCCTTATTTTCGGGTTTTTGGTCACGTTTTGCTCGGGTATCGATTTGGATCATATGTATCAATTCGGATTTTCAGGTCACTGGTTGCTCGGATATCGGTTTTATCTATTTCAGATCATTCTGGTTAGTTCGATTTTTTGGTTTTTTAAACACCCCTATTGGTCATATTGATTAGTTTATTTTAGAGCAAATAACTTATTTATGCAACGATCTCTCATTTTTTACCAATCAATACAACAATCTTTAGTTTCTATCAATTAATGCAATTTATGCAACATTTTACCTAAAACTACCTAATTGCTAAACACAAAAACATGGCGATTTTAAGAAATAATTTTACAAGTGATAAAACATTGATGACTCGATAATATCTACTCCAAATTGTTTCAAAACGGCGACGGAACAAAGGGAAACAATGGATTTGTTTCTGATTAGAGTCACGAGAATTAAGAAATAAGGGGAAAACATAATAGCCAAGTAGCAAACATGAAAAATAAAAGGTAAATCAAAAAATAAATTATATTTAAAAATTATATGGATTGGTGGGTCGATCGCCAAACCTGCTAACCAACCCAAAAATGAGTCGTTTATTTACATGAGTTGGAGAGTCAATCCGAAAACAACTTGAACTCGTTTATGTTTAACCCAAACTCGTTTATTTGTGTGTCATGTTCGTCTCGTGTCAACAATTATCACTCCTAGTCTACTACACTATATAGAAAGTTATTCGTAACAAATTAAAAGATAGTTACATTGATTGATAAAAACACAAAACATTGTTACATAGAAGAATGATCAATATAGTCCATAATTAATTCATAGTCTTAAGGGACTAATTTTAGCATTTGGATCAATGACATCAATGGTCTAAATTAAATTTTAAAAATTTAGACATAGTGACATTTTCGTAATTTTTCATAATTTACATGCGATTAAATACCGAATAACTAATTTGCGGCTTTATGTTACTTGCTCAGGTGTAAAATATACAAATGTGGATTATTAAGGGTTTTATATTATTTATTTATTTATTATACTTGCTCAGGTGTTAAATTAAGGGTTTTATATTATTTGTTCAAATGGTTTCGTCTATAATCATCTGTCGGTCCATCACAATTCTTTTCAATTTCTCTTTCTAAAACATCGATTCAATTGAATCGTGAAGAACTCAGTTCTCCAACTCCATGGATCCACCAACCTCTTGGGACTCCTTGCGAAAGCAGGTCTCCCCCCCCTCCTTTTTCCCCCTTTTGTACTATATCTTTTTTTGTCAATTGTGTGTTTTTAGTTGTGAAATCTTCTCAAGTGGGTGTTTGTTGCATCATGGATCTTTCTCATCTTCGATTGAATAAAAAGAACGTTGAATTTGGTATTAAGGGCAAGTTTCTGAGTTTTTAAATAATCAAGATATATAATTTTTTGTTTTTAATCGTTCAATTACAACTTTTACAATAGGGTGTTTTTTGTATCATGGAGTTATCTCAGATTTACTTGAAAACAAATGCTGAATTTGAGGTTAGGGCAGTTTTGTGTGTGTGATCTTGCATTAATTTGGGTTTATGTGACGATGGTGATTGGATCTTGTTTGAGATCAAGTTTTGTTGGATGTTGAAACTGGAATGGCATATGGAATTTGATTTGCTTGAATTATTTGTTTGAGGCAGGATTTTTGTGCTAGTTTGTGTTACTTGGACTGACATATGAGCTAGATAATCTATATCTTCACTTTCACTTTAAGACATAATGTGGGTAGAATACTATTTTCGAATTAATCTGTATGGTCCAGATGCTACTTTGATCATATTGTGATTGTATATGGAAAGTAATGAGGATAATTGTCAGTCGATCATATTGTGAAAGTGGTGGATAAGTGTCATTTTAATACGAGATTGTAGGAAATGGATTCACTTTAAGCAGATGTTATAGGGAAAGTGAGGGGGCATAGTTTTGCGTTGCGTAGTCACGTACTGCAGTTATCATGCTAGTTTTACAAATATCTACAACGTCCTCCACTAAACAGGAATTAGGGAAATCTTGCTTACTAGAATCAGTAGCCTCAATAAGTTGTAATGTTGATAATTGGCAAACAATTACACAGAGATTGTAATTCACTAACAAATTATTTCAACTTTCATGGAAAACAGGGCATATGAAAATGTGAAAGTATTAATAATTAAGTGATGTTTGTACGAGCATTTTCGTAGGGATTACTATGATCAGTTGTATATACTCCTTTCTGAATATTCACATTTGATGGTTTTGTAACGTGTTTTTGGGCTGATTTTTTTTCTTATTTCTTTCTCTTCTTTTTGTGGGGTGGGAGTAGGCAAGGAAGCTTGAAGCACAGTTGGATGATAAAATGCATTTGTATCGTAAGTTAGTTGCAACAAAAGTTGATGATGGTAACGAGAATGATCTTGGATCAGGAATAGAACAACTACTCAAACAACTACATCATGTAACTTCACAAATGCAAACATGGGTGTCATCGGGTGGATCAGAAATATTTTCTCATACATTGACTCGTCATCAAGAAATTCATCATGATCTAAGTCAGGTAACTATGTTATTATATACCTCACTGCTTTTTTCATTCAACAGTGTATCAAAATGCTCTACCATATTGTCCGTTTAGTAATTAAGTCGAATCAAATTTAAAGCTTGTTTAAATTGCTTACATATAAATGAACTCCTTTATATGTTAAAGTAAACAACCCAACAACTGCACTCAAAACTCCAGTATAGTGTTCTAAACAGTATCAAGTGGAGCTAAGCAGACAAGGGACCTTTTTTTCGAATCTTTTTTGTGATCCGTTTAACATATATACCTACTTCATATTATTTTTCTTGTAAAAAGATACATCACATCAATTTTTTTCCGTCTGTGTTGTACTTAGCACATTTGGCTCAACCAGTCCGAGGTGTCTACGCAAAGTGCCCCATGAGTTGTAGGTCAAGGGAACCAGAAACAAATAAATTGTTGATTTGGGATATGGGGAGGTAAGATGTAGACAGCTTCATAGTTTGACTAAATAGTTTTTATACCCGTATAGTTGCCGCAGTTTTGAGCATCGTCTTTGTTCTTATGGGATTGGAATCTCCATTCGTCTAGCATATTTTCCCTTTTAAAAATCATGTTGAAGAGGATCGCCAACCACCTAACACCCGCATCACGTAGACACCGCCACACCTCAATAGGAGTTTGATCTGGCCTTGTACCTTTGCATCTCCCCATCTTTATAAGGGCAATTTGATTATTTGAACTTCCTCCTGGATGATCCTTGTGCATAGGCAATAGTGTTCACAATTGTTGGAAGTCCATTGACCTTACCACACAGCTCTGTCCTCTTCTTGTTGTTAAATGAAGTAAGGAAAAATTCTCCCCATCTTTCCCTAATTTTCTCATCCTTTGCTAGGATTCAATGGTTGTCATCTTTGATAATTTTGGTGTTTCCCAAATCATGTTTTTTTCTCTATCTAGCTTTAGGGAGTTTGTAGATATCATTTCCCCTTCTTTGGAATGTAATATCATGTACATTATTTCGTATGCCTTCAAATATTACATGTCTATATCACGTGATTCACGTCAAAACTTCGTCTTTAGCCTTTTGAATGACATTTGGCTACACATATAACATTGATACACAAAATAACTACAATCTGTTTGATAATGTAAATATGTGATTACGTTTCTCATATGCCTGCTAAACCTTGAAATCAAACAAATTAATTAAAAGGGTATGATGGAAATTTGAATCAACCCACTTCCCAAAAAAGTTACATTAATTAGCCAGCCAACCAGTATTGTTCTCCTCTCCCTAATATCACATTGTTGTGCTAACATATTGTTTGATGAAACCATGTTGTAACTTTAAGTTTGATGAACACAAATCCTTTTATCATATGGCTACCTCTAACTAAACCAGAAGAATGAAAGAAGGTTTCAATTCATAATGCTACCTCTTCAGTTTAGAGATCTTCAACATATTCAACAACATCAAGGGAATATTTGGTGTGGGAGATATCAAAATCCAAATGATCCCTTTCGGTCTCGAGGATCTTGATTTCGATATGATATACTTCATTTTATGTTAAATTATTTCCATGCATCTACATTGATCTTTCCTGTTTCTTGAATACGGAAAACTCTAAATTTCCTTATTCCAGCTTCAAAACATCCTGAGGCTTCAAGTATATCAAATATCAAGCAAGTTAACTGAAACCTTCAATTTTAATGAATAATGGTAAACTCCCCAATCAAGCCTTTAAATAATTGAAAGTGTTATCAAATTAAATATAGTTCATAGAACTCATTGAAATATTTAGAGATATAATTTAAATTTGATTTGATAAACATAATTTGAACTTACTCCCATGATTCCTGTGCCTTGAATTGAATAGTATTAGTGTATAAGCTTTCTGTTTCTCCATAAAGTCAAACCATGCAGAGAATGATAAGCGAAACCTTGACAGCAGTGGAGAAGCAAATCGATCAAAGCTTTGCCGGATCCATGACTAAAACAATATATTTACCAAATCAGTTCTATATGTCAGACAAACAAAAAACATCAAAGTTCTGATTGGCTATGAACCTGCATGCCAAAGCTTGTACTTATATATATTGAATTGCAGGAGTTCAATCGGCTTCGATCTAGCCTTAGAGCAAAGAGAGAGCATGCATCATTGCTTGAAGATTTCAGGGAATTTGACAGAACAAGATTAGATCTTGAAGACGGCGGTGTGTCTCAAGAGCAATCTCTTCTCAAGGAGCGTGCTACTCTAATGAGAAGTACGGGCCAGGTGTGTATTTATCCGAATTCATTACTTATTTTTTGTTTTCCTCTAAAGCGAATCTAAAAAGGACAATAGATTTGTCCTGCAATATTCTCCCCCCACCCCTCTTCTTTTTTTTTCAAAAAAATAAAAATTTGTATATATGTGTGTGGCGCAGGGGAGGGTAGGAACCTTGTTTTGACCATTTTACTTGAGATAATGTATGCATAGGTCACCTAGATATTCGAAAGGTTTCATTCAGGCCACCTGAATATCGAACAACTTTAGAGGACAACCAAGTATTAGTTTGGTTTTGTTTATGCCAATACCAACAAAATAGAAAACCTGTTTGAAACTTGTAAAATGGCAATATTGCTCCCCACTTTAAAGCTTTTGCCCATTGCCACAGAGTTGTGAAATGACCAAAAAAAAGTTCATCATTCGTACTCGAATACTTTTTTCGGCAATCCATTTAAAGTTGATGATTTTCAATGACAAGGTCAATTTTGTCTTTAATCAACTTTTGCAAAAGATTTAGAGTTAGGGGCTTTTTGTCATATTAAACTTAACCAGGCAAGTTCTTTGCCGGAACTAGTACAAGTTAAACCAAATGATACTTGGGTGGCCTCTAAAGTTGTTCGGATATTAGAGTGGCCTTAATGAAAATTTTTGAATACTTAGGTGGCCTGTGCATAGATTATATATCTTATCTAATATTATTCTCTGTGGACTATATCTTATACTCTTATTTATATGTTGCGACTTGCAAGTACTTGTAAGAGGAGATGGAAATGTGATGTTCTTAGGAATCCATGTTTTGCTAATTGTTGTTGCAGATAGATGGTGTAATATCTCAAGCACAAGAAACCCTAGGGACGCTCATGTTTCAACGTTCAACATTTGGCGGCATTAATTCGAAGCTTACCAATGTTAGCAGTCGTCTCCCAACTGTAAGTATAGTATTTTGAAGTAATTTGATTTTACTATAACTTGCGTAAATGATGCCAGGGCAAATTACATAAACTACCAACATGTTTTTCCATTTTTCTCAAATTAGTCATCGTGTTATTAACTGATAGTTCTTGTTCTATTTAATCATTCGATAATCTGATGACCGTTTGAGACACTCACCCGAATGAACCAAGAACCTTTTAATGACCAAAGTGGAACAAGAAGCTATTTTTTAATGACCAAAGTTGGACGAAAAATCAAACCAAAAATAAGTGTCAACTCATCAAGTAACTCGCACATTAGCATTTCAAGGTGTATCAAGTTCCTAAATGAACTAAGCGGAAGCCATGTTCTACTGACCCAAATGCATTTTTGTTAGTATAAATGACTAATTGTGACAAATGAAAAATTATGTTGGTAGTTTATGTAAATTGTCCACGACGTAACGGATTTTATAATGAAAACATATTTATTCATTGGTTTTACAGGTGAATAGCATTCTGTCGGCGATAAAGAAGAAAAAATCCATGGACACAATCATTCTTTCATTAGTCGCTTCAGTTTGCACGTTTTTAATCTTGATTTACTGGTTGACAAAGTAGCAAGAGGCATCCTCGGGAACTTGGTGCTGGTGGTTGGGAGGTACGTCAGCTATATAATTCAACTACCTGAATAGTTGTATAGGTATACAGTATGTGTATGTGTCATTATTTTTTGGGGACTGGGTGTGTCATGGATGTATTCAAATCGACATTTTTTTGCAATTATATGATCAATGTCTCCAAAACATCTTTGTTGGTCTCATTTCTTAAAGACTAGGATTTTTATGGTCTTCTTTTTATAGAAAAATGTCACAAAAATCTAGTGTTACTACCGAGAATTGAGAGGCAGCCGTGGCTACAACTTCAAGACTTGAGTCGAGAACAAGTAGTTGATAATACATATGAGATTCTAACATAAGATTTTCTAAATACAGTTTCAAGACTGTTGGGGTGTAGTTATTTTGACATTTTGTACATGCTTGAGTGTTTTTTCTAGAAAGGAGATACCAATAGTGCAAGAAATTCGGGTCGGGAAGGACCAAACCTGTAAAAAGTCGGACCTAGAGACCACATTCATAATTTTTAGCAAACTATATGGACCAGAAATGTAATTAACTCTAAATAAGATAAAGTTTGATGGGTTATATACTTCAAGAGACAAATAAAGAAGGACCACACCCGGTTCGGGTTTATCCAATTGGGTTCAGGAGTGGAAACAAAGCAGTGGCACGTGACTTGTCAAGCGTTCAGATAGCATTAGATTTGGGTTGTATTAGGTTTTGATTATTCAGTTTTGGATACCCAAGTCATTTTTTTATTTGGTTTGAATAGAATTAAACAACTAAATTCAGAATTAAATTAAACATAAATTCAGAAGAGATAAACAACTAAACAAATATTATCATCACTGGCATCAACGTAACTATTTAAATCGAAATTGATGAACATTCAAACATCACATGATCTGAATTTCAAAACCTTAAACTATAATGTTGTAACACCCTGTCTTATCAAGACACAGTGTTGTCGACTTTGCCCTAGTGGCTCACAGCTTTGTTTTTGGTGACAAGACGCTAACTTCTAGGGGTCATCCATCCCTGGATTGTTCCTACCCAAGCACGTTTAACTACAGAGTTCTCATGAGATTTGTCATACTTGTGGCCTCAAAACGCACTGTGTCATGTAAGGTCAAAGCTTGCTTACACCTCTCTTGTCCAAAGCCGATGTGAAATTCACCTAAGGTGTTACAAATGTGACTTCTATATTTCTAGTATTCGGTATCACATAATCGTGTTCATAACTTGCATCCGAACATGCTCATTCATTATAATCACATTATCACATGGGCAATTCCACATAGGTAATTTCAACAAATAAGAAAAAAAATAAGGCAAAAAAGAATGATTTTTAGTAGACCCAAATCACAGGCACAATTTCAAGTTTCAAATCAGATATTTATAGCAGAAATGGAGGGTATGCGCTGTAGCATACTGTGAGATTGGTGTCTGATTAGCCGCCGACAAGCTCAATCGTCCGATTGAAGAGTCACTGTCGAGTGGTGGGACGGTGGTCCGACGAGGGTGTAAGGGTAGACAATGGAAGGATTCGATGATGGAAGGGGCGACTGTGGAATGGTCGATACTCGATGAGTTTAGAAGCTATACCTATCATCTGAATAATTGAAGCGATAGATAATGTTTTCTAAGGATAAGTTAAAATAAGCTAGAAGAAAGTTTTGTGCCTGCGAAAAAACAAACGAGCTTAATCGGAAACGTTTATGTCTATCTACACATATTTCTTTAAAATAAAACCTTAGAAGGTAAATTTAATGAAAAAAAAAAGAATTTGAATGTGTAATTCTTTGGATCTGGTGTGTTTGTTTGAATATTTGATTGTGTGTTTCTGCGTGTTCTATTTTTACGTGTTTGATTCAATAATCCTTTGTGTTAGAACCTAGAGGGGGATGAATAGGTTATATGCCCACTTTTTGAAGTTTTTAACAATATTTGCAAGTAATTAAAGAGTTTAAGAAAGAAAGATATCACTAATGAAGTAGTTTGGACACAATGATTTATAGTGGTTCAAGCAAGGGTTAACAACCTTGCTCTACATCCACTCCTTGGCCTCACCCACCAAGAGTTGCTCCACTAACTTCTCTTTTTGAAGGTAGAGATAAACCTTTTACAACTTCTCTCTTTAGCTTACAAGAATTACACTCCACTCTTGCAAACAAGGTTAAGATAAACCTCACTTCACTCTAATTGGAAAGACTAGAGTTGATCCTCACTTCTCTCTAATTCTATAGGCTAGAGATTATCCTCACACTATTACAAATGTATATGAATGTAATGAAGTATATGAACTTGAAGGCTTTCACTCTTGCTTGATTCTTGATTTTGAAAGATTGAATTATCAAGGAATATGAGCTCACAAGATTTTTATGTATTCTGTGTTTTTTCAGATTGCAAGAGGTAAGTAAAACACAAGACTTGAGTTGCTTTAAATAAGGAAAAAGTTTGATGTTCAAAAAGTGTCCAGACGATCCACGGTCGATCCACGGTCGACCGTGGAATCGACCGTCGCACTGCTGGAGATTTTTTAGCCTTGTGCATATAGACGTTGGGCTTTTACCAAAACCACACACAACCCATTTTTACTATAAAAATGCACTGAAAAGAAGCTTTAGAAAAGTTGGGTAAGTGTCATACTTCTTAAGTTTGAATTTAATCATGAAAATGGTAGTTTGGAAACCAAATGCACAAAGCATGTTGGAAGTTTACCTCTTTGGAAGATTCCTTTTGCTAAATATGGTTTTGGCTTATTTTAATAGAAGATTGTGTTTAGTATTTGCCAAAATGGGAATTTATGTTTTGACTTCCAAGCTTATGATTTTTATAAAAATTGTCTCAATTTTTGTAAAGGTTTTTATAAAAGTTATTTTATAAAAATTTAAACTTATTTGATTATTTATTTTGTAAGCTCATAGACTTTGAATGTTTATTTGTAGGAGGCTTCAACATCGACTTCTACTTGAACTCGGATCTTGACGATTGAAGCTTGGCCATTTGATGAAGCTTATTTTGTAGATTATGGATTAGAATGTATTTGAGTGAATATATATATGTATATGTGCACATATGTTAATGTTAATACATACAATTATATAAACAAGTTGTATACTTTTGTGTCAACAAAAGAGGATTTATTTATAAGCCTATTTTTCCCAACAATCTCCCCCTTTTTATTGAAGACAAAAATTTATAACTTGTATAAGAATTGTATATATAACTTTAACATGTTAACATGTGCATATATACACACATATGTATATATTCTACTATCTTCTATGTATTCTTCTATCTTCTCCCCCTTTTTTGTCTTAACAAAAAAGAGACTCCCCCTTGGCATAAGCTCCCCCTTGAATGTAGATCTCCATATCTTGATTTGGATGAGCTAGAGTACATACAAAATTCTACCGAGGACTTGCACGAGTGATGTGAGCATAGCCAATGTTAATCACAATATATGTTAGATGGAAAACATGCATATCAAACCACAAAACGTACATCATAGCATAAAATATTGTAGCGCATGATCAACATAAATATCATATTGTGTGAATACATAGAAATAAATTGTTTGAAAGACAAATGTGGTAATCATAAAATATCGACTCATGATTGAGACGGCTCACCTCCATCGGTTCCGGAATTACATTTAAGAGCATTCATAATTGATCTCAACATGCCCTTTACCCCTTTCATTTCTTTACGGAGAGAGCGAGTTTCATTCCTTAAAGCATTCACATTGCGATTTAGTGCCGCAATTCGTTCATCGGTAGTGCCTTCAACCATGCCGAAATCCGGAGGAATTGAACTCTCCGCTTCACCTTCCTCCTCTTCACCAAAGGTGAATTTGTCAATCTCGGCTTCCGTATCTCTGGAAGAGGAAGAGTGTGCCCGTTTCGTCCCTTTATGGGAAGACATCTTGCGAAGTGTCGCAAGGTCGATGGGCATGAAGGATCCCGGAGTTGAGACAATGCGAGAAACATCCGGTAGATTTGTAAAAAGAAGAGATAGAAAACGGCCATAGGGAAGATCCCTACGACTTGTCACGAGACCACTCATGCGTTTAGCAAGAATGTGCGTGAGGTTGATCTCGGTCCCCGTTTTAAGAGCATGAAGAAGAACAGCTTGAATAGCACTTATTTCAGAATGATTCCCAGATTTGGGAAAGATATTGGAATCAATGATTTTGTTCCAAACGGCACATTTGGGAAGAAGATCTCGTCCGAAAAGGTTGGTTGTGGTGTGGGGAACATTTGGTTTGCAAATTGACCCAATGATTTCAGGAATGGTGAAGGCGGGTGGAAGGTTTGTGAGACTATGACCGGTATGATAGTATTTAAGGCCGGAGGATGGGATGTGTAGAATCCTACCTAGTTGGACAAGAGTGAAGGTAAAGTCCTTACCTTCAATGTTGAAGGTGATGACTTCATCATCCTCATTATAGATGAAGGAGGCATAAAATTCATAGAGACGAGTTTTATAAATGACATTTGAGAGAGAAAGGAAAATAGTCCACCCAATAGCCTCAAAGGTGGCTTGGGTCCTATATTGGTCAAGTTGATTGACCGCAACTACACGACCCTCGTTTATGGCCCGTTTCTTTAGAGCATTGGCGGATTGACGAGGAGTAGGGTTGTCGGGTTTTCTTGAAGCCGATGTGCGAACACGTGGCATGATTATCTATAGAGACAATGATTATATGATTAAGTACAAATATATAGTATTAGGACTAGTGTGTGCCTAATGTGTACGACATGTTCAATTTATCTAGTCATGACACGAAAAAGAGTTTGGTTTTGGAAATTTATAACTAGATATATGATATTTCAATGTAGATGAGACATATTTGAAAGTGTGCTTAAAAAAATATAGCAAACTCTTTGAGAATATGTCCATACGATGTGGTTGTGTCCTAAGTTTGAGAAAATTTTGATGAATCATGCGATGTCAAGTGTTTGTTGGAGTATATGAAGCATGAATAAAGTGAATTTGAGCATTAATAGTTGAAATACTAAAAGATGAAAAGTTCAAAAATTTCCAGATTGCTGACGGTCGATGCACGGTATCGACCGTGGTTGGACTGGATTTTTGTACAATAGCTACGGTCGAGTTACGGTCGACCGTGATATCGACCGCCGGACGATTTTCAAAATTTTTGGTTTTGTTTGTCCTTTTTGAAAGCTCTGATTTTATTACTTTAAGATACATCAACAAACCTATGTATAAGAAAACTACTACAAAAGTTAAACCAAACCCAAACAAAGCCTACTTTATCATCCTTAAGCCATTTATAACAAAAACTACTAAATAATCTTCCCAAAATCAAGCCCAATCATGAAAAAATAACAAAAATCTTGAGATACACATGATTCATTGGTGCAAAAAAATAGAATCCTAAGGAGATAAAGAAGAAAGAAAAAAATTATACCTTTGAGAGAGAGAAAACCGTGGTTCGACCGTGAAGGAAGGAGGAAATCGTGTTCAACCGTAGATCGACCGTGAGCAAAACCGTGCCTTCGACCGTAAGTGAAAATTTTTTGCTTGTAATGATTTTTTTAAGCTTTTTAGAGAGTAAAATGGTAAAATGGCGGCTAGGGTTTGATGAGGAAGATGAGGAGGATGAAAGTGGGAGGAAAGAGAGAGAAAAAAAGGAAGGTAGGGTTAAAATTCGTCAGGTGTATAACGGTCGATACACGGTCGACCGTGGTATCGACCGCGTGTTTCTCAAACTTTTGGCAGTGCCCCGACGGTCGAGACACGGTCGACTGTGGTATCGACCGCGTGTTTCTCAAACTTTTGGCAGTGCCCCTACGGTCGATACATGGTATCGACCGTGGTTCGACCGTGGAGCCACTGGATAGCATTTTTTTGCTGTTTTTCAGTTTTTAGGTGTTTATCTCTTAAGGTACATGTTCCATCATTCCCAAACCAAGTCTTAATGTGTCAAATACTTCCTTTTTTAGTGGTTTAGTGAATATGTCAGCAATATTTTCACATGACGTAACTTTTTCTAAGCTTATATTGCCTTTTTGCACATTATCACGTAGAAAGTGATGTCTAATTTCGATGTGTTTAGTTCTAGAATGCAATACAGGGTTTTTACTTATATCAATGGCACTTTTATTATCACACATAATAGGAATTTCGGATAGATGTACCTCATAGTCCAATAAAGATTGTTGCATCCATAAGACCTGAGCGCATGCTCTTCCGGCGGCTACATATTCGGCTTCGGTTGTTGACACGGCAACGGATGTTTGCTTTTTCGAGAACCATGAGATAAGTGCCAATCCAATAAAGGCACATACTCCAATTGTACTTTTTCTATCCAAGTAGCATCCAACGAGATCCGAATCCGCATAGCACATTATATCTAAGCCGCTCCACTTTGGATACCACAATCCCAAGTTGATTGTTCCTTTAATGTATCGGAATATTCGTTTGACGGCCTCATAGTGTGATTTCTTTGGATTTTCCTGAAAACGAGCACACACACATACACTATACATAATATCGGGACGACTTGCCGTTAGATAAAGCAAGCTCCCGATCATACCACGATATCTTTTACTATCAAATCTTTCACCCTCTTCATCTAGTGTCAAGTGTGTGTTTGTAGCCATAGGTGTACTCATTGGTTTCACATTTTCAAAATCGAATTTCTTAAGCATGTCTTTAATATACTTCGATTGATTTATGAATGTACCATCTTCATATTGTTTTATTTGAAGTCCAAGAAAGTAATTCAATTCACCCATCATACTCATTTCAAATTCATTATGCATAAGTTTTGAAAATTCATCACACAAGTCTTGGCATGTTGATCCAAATATGATATCATCCACATAAATTTGTACAAGCAAGATGTCATCTTTTCTTTTCTTTGTGAACAATGTATTATCAACTTTACCCATATTATATTCATTTTTCAACAAGAATGATTTTAATCTATCATACCAAGCTCTAGGAGCTTGTTTAAGGCCATACAATGCTTTTCTAAGTTTCTATACATAAGATGGATGAATGGGGTCTTCAAAACCGAGAGGTTGACATACATAAACTTCTTCATTTATAAACCCATTTAAAAAAGCACTTTTGACATCCATTTGATATAGTTTAAAATTTTGAGCACAAGCATAAGCAAGTAGAATCCTTATGGATTCTAATCTAGCAACCGGAGCAAAGGTTTTATCATAATCTATCCCTTCTTGTTGGTTATATCCTTGGGCTACTAGTCTAGCTTTGTTTCTAGTGATATTTCCATTTTCATCAACTTTGTTTCTAAAAACCCATTTAGTTCCAATTATTGTGTGACCACTAGGTAAAGGTACTAAGTCCCAAACTTGGCTTCTAGTGAATTGATTTAACTCTTCTTGCATTGCCATTACCCAATTTTCATCTTTAATTTCCTCTTTAATATTTTTGGGTTCTATGTGTGACACAAAGGCAAAGATAGTATTAAGGTTTTGGGCTTGGGATCTAGTGAGTCTTTGATTCAAGTTTCCTATGACTTGAGTTATTGGATGGTTCCTATTTTCTTTAATTTCATTTTCATTACTTGTGGTTTTGTTATCTATTATTGGGTTTTGAACACTATGATGATTTATGTCTAATTTTGAGAGTTGTTGTTCCATGGCTTCTTTTTCTAATTTGTAATCATCTACTAAGGGTTGAGTCTTAGGAGGAAGTGGAGATTCATCAAATGTGACATTAAGGGATTCCTCCACAACCATAGTGGATTTGTTTAATACTCTATAGGCTTTACTATTCAAGGAGTATCCTAAGAAGACACCCTCATATGCTTTAGGATCAAATTTTGTCAAGTAGTCTTTGGTATTAAGGATATAGCATTTACTACCAAATACCTTAAGATGTCCTAAGGATGGTTTTCTACCTTTGATGATTTCATAGGGTGTTTTATTTAGCATTGGTCTAATCAAGACTCTATTTAGGATGTATGTAGCCGTTGAGACCGCATCACACCAAAACTTTTGTGGAATGGATTGTTCATTTAGCATTGTCCTACTCATTTCTTGTAAAGTCCTATTTTTCCTTTCAACAACCCCATTTGATTGGGGAGTGCGAGGAGCCGAAAAGTTATGAGACACTCCATGTTTTTCACAAAATGCTCCAAATTGCGCTTCATTGTCAAATTCTCTTCCATGGTCTGTACGAATTGAAATGATCGTACAACTAAATTGGTTTTGAATTTTCTTGCCAAGAGTTTTAGTTTTAAATTTGTCAAAAGCTTCATTTTTGTTTTTCAAAAATAGTGTCCATGTATATCTAGAAAAGTCATCTACAATAACTAGTTTGTAGAAGTTTCCCCCATAACTTTGAATTGATGAAGGGCCAAAAAGATCCATATGCAATAGTTCAAGACATCTTTTTATAGTTATAGCATTTTTAGATTTATGGGATGAATGCACTTGTTTTCCTATTTTACATGCATCATAAAAATGATTATCGAATTTAATATTTGGTAAGTCTCTAACAAGCTCATTTCTAGTCAACGTTTGTAGTAGTCTCATGTTGGCATGACCTAGTCTTCTATGCCATAATGTTGAATTATCAATTATAGATGCAAGACATACTTGTGTGTTAGGATTATCACCAAGTCTACATGTATATAGTCCATTTCTCCTAACACCTTTTACTAAAACTTTATCATCTTTGCATATTAAGCTTTCATGTTTGGTGAATTTAACATTTAGATCTTTATCACATAGTTGACCAATACTTATTAAATTGTAAGCTAAACCACTAACATGCTCAACATTCAAGAATTTGATATTGTCATGAAGAATGTTACCTTTACCAATCACCTTTCCTCTTAGATTGCTTCCAAACACAACATGTCCTCCATCATACTCCTTGTATGAGGTGAAGAGTTCTGTATTACCGGTCATGTGTTTTGAACAACCACTATCAAGAATCCATTCATGAGACATATTCTCACTTTTACTGCAGCCCTCACTTGTCTCAAAGGCCATGAGACATTTTTCTTCTTTTGTTTCTTCTTGGTTTTCATCACCACTATCACTCCATGCACCTCCTAGGAAGGCTTTGTGATTTTCCTTTTTCTTTGAAGCTACCTTTGGACAATCACTTATGAGATGTGAAGAGTCTCCACATCCATAGCATTCTCTAGATGATTTCTTTTCTTTCTTAGCATCCATGGCTTGCTTGTACTTCTTAGGATCAAATGGAGCTTTCACATGCTTGCCTTTTCTTTTGAAGAACTTTTTAAAATTCCTCACCATCATGGCATACTCTTCATCCTCATCACTATTTGTTTCATCTCCTTCATCACTAGAGGAATCTTTGACATGTTTGGCTTTAAGTGCAATGGACTTGCTCTTCTCTTTCTTTAGCTTGGCAATCTCATCATCCTTTTGCATGATCACTTCATACACCTTGAGATTTCCTATTAGCTCATCCATTTGAAGTATGTTCAAATCTTTTGACTCCTCAATAGCCGTCACCTTTGCCCTCCATTTTGGTGAAAGAGCCCTAAGAAACTTTCTTACAATCTTTTTGTTAGAGTAAGTAGTCCCAAGTGACTTGAGACTAGTAACAATAGTATTAAACTTTGCAAAAGCCTCATCAATTTTCATATCATCTAGTATTTGAAATTGTTCATATTTTTGCACAAGTAATTCAATTTTGTTATCTAGAACTTGGGCATTTCCTTGATGTGTGGTGACAAGAGATTTCCAAATATCATTTGCACTTTCACACATAAACACTCTTTCAAATTCTTTTCTAGGCAAAGCATTGTAAAGAAAGAGTTTTGCTTCAAAAAATTTAGAAACCATTTTCTTATCCTCTTGATCCCATTTTTCTTTAGGAATTGGAACAAAGGCATCTTGTTTGGAATCAAAGGTTTTTGGTACATAATCCCCTTCTTCAATAATATCCCAAAGATCAACATCTTTGGCTTTGACATAAGTCATGAATCTTTGTTTCCAATAACAAAACCCTTCTTCTTCAAGAAGTGGAGGTCTAACCATAGAATTCCCATCTACATAATTTTGTCCCATTTTATCAACTCAAAAATTTTTGAAAAATATTTTTAGAAGATTTAAACAATTTTTCAAAAATTATCTAGAGCAACTTGCTCTGATACCAATTGTTAGAACCTAGAGGGGGTGAATAGGTTATATGCCCACTTTTTGAAGTTTTTAACAATATTTGCAAGTAATTAAAGAGTTTAAGGAAGAAAGATATCACCAATGAAGTAGTTTGGACACAATGATTTATAGTGGTTCAAGCAAGGGTTAACAACCTTGCTCTACATCCACTCCTTGGCCTCACCCACCAAGAGTTGCTCCACTAAGTTCTCTCTTTGAAGGTAGAGATAAACCTTTTACAACTTCTCTCTTTAGCTTACAAGAATTACACTTCACTCTTGCAAACAAGGTTAAGATAAACCTCACTTCACTCTAATTAGAAAGACTAGAGTTGATCCTCACTTCTCTCTAATTCTATAGGCTAGAGATTATCCTCACACTATTACAAATGTATATGAATGTAATGAAGTATATGAACTTGAAGGCTTTCACTCTTGCTTGATTCTTGATCTTGAAAGATTGAATTATCAAGGAATATGAGCTCACAATATTTTTATGTATTCTGTGTTTTTTCAGATTGCAAGAGGTAAGTAAAACACAAGACTTGGGTTGCTTTAAATAAGGAAAAAGTTTGATGTTCAAAAAGTGTCCAGACGATCCACGGTCGATCCACGGTCGACCGTGGAATCGACCGTCGCACTGCTGGAGATTTTTTAGCCTTGTGCATATAGACGTTGGGCTTTTACCAAAATCACACACAACCCATTTTTACTATAAAAATGCACTGAAAAGAAGCTTTAGAAAAGTTGGGTAAGTGTCATACTTCTTAAGTTTGAATTTAATCATGAAAATGGTAGTTTGGAAACCAAATGCACAAAGCATGTTGGAAGTTTACCTCTTTGGAAGATTCCTTTTGCTAAATATGGTTTTGGCTTATTTCAATAGAAGATTGTGTTTAGTATTTGCCAAAATGGGAATTTATGTTTTGACTTCCAAGCTTGTGATTTTTATAAAAATTGTCTCAATTTTTGTAAAGGTTTTGTAAAAGTTATTTTATAAAAATTTTAACTTATTTGATTATTTATTTTGTAAGCTCATAGACTTTGAATGTTTATTTGTAGGAGGCTTCAACATCGACTTTTACTTGAACTCGGATCTTGACGATTGAAGCTTGGCCATTTGATGAAGCTTATTTTGTAGATTATGGATTAGAATATATTTGAGTGAATATATATATATATATATATATATTTATATGTGCACATATGTTAATGTTAATACATACAATTATATAAACAAGTTCTATACTTTTGTGTCAACAAAAGAGGATTTATTTATAAGCCTATTTTTCCCAACACTTTGTATGTGTTATGTGTATCAGTATGTGTATCTTCAAGATTCATGTTTATGTGTTGGTGTTTCTTAAAAAATATTTGGATGTTCAAGAACACTTAACATCTTCGTCCCCTTCAAGAACAAAATTAATAGCGTTAAAATTGTGTAATGACATGAAAGTTGTCCTAATGTTCCAATATGGTACTTAAAATATTTTTTTACACATATGACCATTTAACTTGTCAAAAACGTGTTAATATACCTTTTTTTAATCTGCAATCGGCTTAGTCGGTAATTTATGACTTTTAAACTCATTTTAAGTGTTAGTGCATGTAGGAATCATTCCTAATGTTCCAATATGGTACTTACATTTTTTTGTATACATCTAAACATCTTCTAAAAACTTCATTTTTCCTCCATTTTTTTACTTTAATAACTCCATCTTAGCCTTGTACATGGCAAATTCAGTTTCCTAATCATCCAAAAGTTGTTTGTAGTCTGTGTAATCTTGTTTGTAATTCTCATTGACTAATTAGGTAATTTTCACAAATTTCAGTGACTGATCTCATACAAAATCATAGCAAAGAATTTGAGTATGTTAGGAATCTTCTACCAGGGTTGTTTCTTGTCCATGATGTTAGACATTTTACTAGCTTCTTATAATAGCATTCACTTGGTAGCTTTGAATTTGGGTTGGAGTTGTAGGACGATAATAAAGACATTCTCGTCACCTTCAAGAGTTCTAAATGAGCAATTCCCCTAGTTTTTTATGTATCTCTGATAAAAAATTGTAGAAAAAACATCAAAATAGGGTTTTTACCTCAGGTAACATTTGATGTAAGGGGTATATTAACACGTTTTTAACAAGTTAAATTGTCATATGTGTAAAAAAATACTTTAAGTACCATATTTGAACATTAGGACAACTTTTATGTCATTACACAACTTTAACCCAAATTAATATGTTAAGAATGATTAAAAATATCTAATTTTATGTTAGAAAATATTAAGATTAACATTAACAGTACTTTAGTTTGAAAAATGATATATTTTTTTTAAAAATTGTTTTAATAAAAGTATATAAAATTATAACAATGCATATCATTTTAGAACCAAAACTAAAACAAGGACGGTAGTAAAAAAAGTATTTAAAAATGGGGAAATATCCGTAATATTAACATCACCTAATTTAGGTGATGTTACACTCACAAACTATTTAAATGAGTAAATACATAAATGATTAAATTACCCTTCATTAAAGTGGTTTGTGAGTAGATGATGTTAACATTACGGATCATTTCCCTTAAAAAATAGGGTTTAGTTCACTAAAATTTATCCAAGTTGTCACATTTTGCTATTGTGTGTATCGAAATTTAAAAGTTTCTATTGTGTGTATCAACTTTTAATTTGTCGCTATTGTATGTATTTTGGTTATATAAAAATGTAAAAAAGTTACAAATACAATCAGAAAATTTAATACATACAATAGCGACAAATTAAAAGTTTGATACACACAATAGAAATATTTTTAAGTCCAATACACACAATAGCAAAATATGACAACTTAGATACATTTTGGTAAACTAAACCCTGAAAAATACTAACAGAAAACTTAACGAGACATCCAAGTTATGAACCAAAATTGAAAACAACTTTTCATAATAAATATTAGTAGCGTAATTTTTAAAACTTTAAGACCAAATATGTAATTTTAAGTAAACTACATGAACAATAGTGTCATGAATATATTTTCTCACGTTATATATAAAACAGGGAGAATTTCTTTTACATCCTTACAAAACTTATAAATTACTTATATATCTTTTCAAACTTTTAAATTACTTATACATCATTCCAAACTTTTATAAATTACTTCTATATCCTTTTAAACTTTTAAATTACTTATATATCCTTCAAAACCTTTAAAACCCTCATATATGTCCAAATACCTATTTAATATTTATTAAATCATTTAAATATCAATAATCATCATCATCAAATTCAATTATTTATAAAATTACTATATTACCATCTTCTAATCTAATATAAATAAAAAACTAACCTTCATCAATTTAATTAGAATATATTGACCCTTCGCTTAATCAAAATTAAATCATATCCAGTCATTTTACTAAAATTGAAAGTCTAATTTTGACTTTTAGTAGTCAAAGTTGAAAACTCAATTTTTAAAATTTAATTGTAATAGGATATAAGATAGTAAGTAAAAATATTATTTAAATTTTAATATAATAATATTATTATAAATATTAGTTACGTTTTATAAATCAATTTAATTTTCCAACTTAGTTTTGTTTATTTCCATTTTTATTTAAAATAAATTTAATATGTGTTAGAATTATTATCTAATTCAAACTTTTAATCCACTACATTAATTTAGGAATAACTATTCAAGTTCTTTATCATCATCTACTTATCATATATAGGAGAAATTCTCCCTTGATATTTAAATGAATTAATTAATATTAAATAGGTATTTGAACATATACGAGAGTTTTAAAAGTTTGAAAGGATATATAAGTAATTTAAAAGTTTGAAAGGATATAGAAATAATTTATAAAAGTTAAGTAATTTAAAAGTTTAAAAAGATATAGAAGTAATTTATAAAAGTTTGGAATGATATATAAGTAATTTAAAAGTTTGAAAGGATATAAAAGTAATTTATAAAAGTTTAGAAGGATGTATAAGTAATTTAAAAGTTTGAAAGGATATAGAAATAATTTATAAGTTTTGTAAGGATATAATATTTCAATTAAATTTTGAAATATTAAATATGAACCTATTGAGATTACACAAACTTATAAAATTCACGATAAATGTTTGTTATTTTCTGAGGATGTCACGTAAACTCTTCTATTCATGTTTTTTCCCGATACTGTATGAACTCTTTTCTTAACCTGGATATGCTAAGAATGTTAGTTAGCACCATGATTTAGGAAAGAGTAATGAGTATGTACCACTAATTTTGTAAGTTTCTACAAAGTTTAGGGGGCATTTGGTTAAAAGCAAAATAATCAGAATAGGAATGAGTAAGGAAATATAAAAGAAATATTAGTGAATATTTTTAAATTTTTTCATCAATATTGTTTTATCCATAAAGGTAATTATTATTTGTGTGTTTGGCGGGAGAGGTATGATGGCAGCTATTGGTGGTGATAACGGTGTAGTTAGTGGTCAGTAGTGATCGTAATGGTGGGTGGCGGTGGCTGATATTGCAATGGTGGATGTCATAGGCAGCAGTGTTGTTAAAAGCGCACTTCATCTTCGCTTAAAGCGCAGTCTAAGTGGCTTTTTATCAAGCGAAGCGCACCGTATAGATGAAGCGCACGTAGGCGCAGAAGCCCCGAGGTGCAAAAAAACACGCTTCAAATTGATGAAGCGATTTTGACCGGATTTTATTCTTTGACCTTAGTTTTAGACATATATCCATCGACACACTTCAAACTCAAAAACTCAGATAGATGAAGCGTAGTCTTGGGGGCTTTTCTTCTGATTCTTCAAATACAGTTCATTGATTTTGATTTTTTTTCGATTTTGTTCTTCAGTTCTTCTGATTATCAACGATTCTGAATTTCTGATTGTTATTTCTTCACTCGTCAGGGAATTAAAAAGTCTCATTTAGTTTTTATCAGAATAATACTGCTATATATACCGGTCGAGAATTCACTTAAATTGTTTAAAAACCTTTTAATTATACATACATTAAATTGGTACTTTGTTTAAACAAATGTTAATTTCCAACTTTCTGTTCATGACTTCATGTTAATCAAGTTCTGTTTTTAAGTGTTTAACTATGTTGGATGTTTAACTATGAAGTTCAAAATTATTTTTGATGTTTATGCTATGAATTTTATAATCATTTTGATATTTAGATGCTATTTTATTTATATTATATCACTACATATATTTTCCTAAGTTTTTTTTAATATTGTGCGCTTCATCTTCATGAAGTCCGCGCAGCGCCTTGTGCTTCGCACTTTAAGCTCTAAGACCCTTTGCACTTCGGTGCGCTTTTCGCTTTTGACAACCCTGATAGGTAGTGTTCGTGATGGCAGAGCTTAGTGGTGATTGGTGGTGGCAAATGATGGTAAATGATTATGGCAATTACAACCGGTGGTGGCGGTAGGTGGCGAGCGGCTATGGTGTAATGGTTGCGCTCAGGAGGTGGTGGTGGTGGTGACACTAGTGGTGGTCACTAATAATGGTAATAGGGGTTGGTTGTGGATATACGCATAATTGAATTCATTACCCTTAATTTAAAGGAAAATGATTTAGTATCTATAAATGAAGTATCATTACTTATTACCATTACGATTCCTAACCCACTAATACCTCAAACGAAGCATTCCTGTTAATAAATTTAGATGGTGCTTGACTTTAATTTAACGAACTTAATAGTAAATAGACTTAATTTGATAACATTATAATCATATTACCTTTTCTTATAAAACATGACTTAACCGAATAAGTATTTATGATGATTTTTACTATCATTCATATTTCATAAAATCAATTCAACATATAAAGCAATAATACTAGGTATTTAAATAAGGAAATTTCATCTATGTCCTTATACACTTTGATAATTATATATATATTCTTATAAATTTTGAAACCATATATATATCTTTCAAAAACCAATAACTCACACACACACACATATATATATATATAATCACTAATTTTAAACAAATTATACCATTATAAAATGTAAAAAATATATATCTTTGAATTCACTTATCTTTATCTAAAAACCACGAATATGTGTATTACAAAAATACCCTTAGCTAAAAGTCACCAACATTATGTTTACTTGGGAGTTTGATCATCAATGCTATTGCCTATAAACAATGAAGATAACATTATGTTAAAGATACACAATAATGCATTTAACTTAAATAATCAGAAACAATTGGTGTCCAATAACCAGAAAATCCATATTCATGAAACAATCCAAATAATCGAAAACAAACATTCAATGCTTGAAATTTGATATCAACAAACCCAGAATTACCAAACAACCAAAAAAAAAATCAAACAAAATCATCAAATGATCATTTTTGCACCATCAATACCCAGTAAAAATGATGGGATTAGTACGGAATCGAGGAAACCCAAACACAGATGACACACATGTTAGCAATTCTTACCTATTTTGGATTTGGTTTGGGAATATTTGGGTTTGATAAATTGGAGAAACTGTCAAAATAATTTGGGGGTTCAATTTTATCTTCAGTCGATTATCTTGGAGTAGGTGTTTGAGACAGTCAACCCCTTACGGATTACAACCGAGACGATCGATCTCATGCTCGTTCAATACATCATAGAAGTTTCTTTCCATCGTGGTGGAGTGGAGAAGATGGCTTCCAGGTTTCAATTGATCATGTTCAGATTGAGAAGATAGAAGTTGTGGGGGATTTGGATTCAACCCTTGCTCACTAATAGAAGTTGTAGTTTGTAACGAGTTGGCTTAGAGAATGGATTTCATGCTTCAATAAGCAAGCTTTCAATCGAAGGAGAAGAAGGTTAATCTGGCGGGCATCAACTTCCATCGGTTATCATGAGTTTAACTAAGGGTATTTTTGTAACTTGACATCTTAATAGTTTTAGATAAAAATAAATTAACTTAGAGATAAAAATTTTAATTTTAAAATAGTTTAGTTATAAATAAAATAAGTAATAGGAAGTTTATGTGAGTGTTTAGATTTTAAAAGAATATATATGTAATTTCAAATTTTATAAGAATATATATATCTTACTCTTTTATAATATATTTACAACCTTAAAAACTCTTAATTTTAAGTAACTTGAATGTACTAAAATACTCATTCTTAACCATTTCATTCTCTTTTCTAATTTACTTTAACTTTTAGAAACCCCCTTTTAACCATTTCATTCTCTCTCCTAATTTACTTTAACTTTTTATCTATTTAAAAAATCTTTTTAACACTAAACCACCCTCTCACACAATCACAATTATTCACCCACATTAACATAATTTTCAAAATCTTATTAACTTCTCCCTCCTTATTTCATAAATACAAATTTTTTTCTTATTTTAATGTCTTTTAGAATTTATTTTTAAAATTAATAAAATAGTTAATACAAATAAAAAAATAAAAAACTGACCTTGTACGATACTTTTTCTTGACATTGAATTGCGTGAATAACATATTATTACATTTTTAAAAGCAACATGATGTAAAATGGAAATTATTTGCCGTCTAAAAAACTGACATTGTACGATACTTTTTCGTGACATTGAATTGCGCGAATAACATATTAGTACATTTTTAAAAGCAACATGATGTAAAATAGAAATTATTTGCCGTTGCAGCATTACGCGGGTACCTTGCTAGTATGTATGTATGTATGTGTATATATATATATATATAATGAGTTGTGTTCAATAAAGTCATTGTAAAAAACATAGTCCTAAAATTTTAATATTCAATCACAGGTAATTTAATACACAATTACATGTGATTTGTAAAAGTATCATATATGAATTACAAAAATGACACTCCGTCCAAAATTTTAAAATGTAATCTAGACCATTAATGTTATTGATCTAAAGGCTATGAATTACATATGACTATATTAAATATTCTTCTACATATATATAAAGGTAAAATATGTTTTAACCCCTAAACTTTACACTTTAAAATGGTTTAACCCTTAAACTATTTTAATGAACATTTTAATCCCTAAACTATCTCTAATATTTGATTAAATCCTTATTCTTGTTCAAACAAATTGTTTTTATCCCTCACCTAATCTAAGTTTACCTACTACCGCCTAAACAGGCAACTCACCCTTTTCCCCAAGTCGATTGAGAACACAACGTAGAAACTCTTATCAACACCATTGATTCTAGGTCCCATAAACAATTTTCGACAGCATCGTTTTGAAGAGGGTCAACCCGTGACCGACAACATTGAAAGGGACCACTTGTTTCGACACAATCGCATTGAAGAGGATCAATACCATCACACAGAAACCCTCGATTTTGTTAACTGATTATTTGAAAGTAATGTATGCATGTTTTCTTTCTTATGATAGTAATGTGTTGATTCTCTAATTAGATTAATAGAAGAAGTTTGTCTTTCTCTTTAACTATATTTCAAGGTTTTAAAATGATTTATGGCTTTGTTAGTTATTATCTCATATATATTTTCTTAATTTAATAGTAAAGTTAGAGGTTTAAAATGTTTATAAAATAAGTTTAAAGATAAAATTATGTTTTAAAACTTTAGTAATTTGCTATACAAAGTTAAGTGATTAAAACAATCAATTGTAACAAGTTTACAGATTAAAATATTTATTAAAAAAATTTAAGGGTTAAACTATTTTTAAACACAAAGTTTAGAAGTTAAACCATATTTTACCGTATATATAATTATCAAAATTTATAAAAATATAACCGAATTCATTCTTTTCAAAATATCAAAATAGATAATTAGTTTAATATTTACTAAAAAAAATAAATAAGTAGATTTGTTTTATGCTATTATGTCACGTACGTGGGGCCCGGAGTACACAAATATTGTTCATTCACTCGTTCAATTCATAGTTCCTCTAATATAAATGCTTTTTCCCCTTTCCTCAGCGCCACCACCATCCCCCCACTCTTCGTATCTCCTTATCAGTTATCTGCAACCCTGAAGCAGTTCAGCTCACACCATGAATGAACGGTGGGTGGCCGACGCGGCTATGAGCGACGCTATGGTGGCGGAACTTTTACTACGTCTGAAACAATCCTCATCCTCCGATTCACCACCGCTGGCGGCCGCAACAACATCAACAGCCACACCTTCGTTGAATCCGATCGGATGGGGCGAACGTAAGTCTCGCTCCAAACCATCACCGGCTACAACCACCGTCTCCGGGAAAGGACAACAACAGAGGAGCCCTAGCACACCGCTGTCCTGGAGCGGAGGAGGCGGTCCGTCTACCAGTGACGTTGACGACGAGTCTAGCCGTCCGTCAGATCTCTACGAAGGAGATAGATCCGTCAAGGTTTGTATCTCTTCTGTCTATCTACGTCACTTGTTCTACCTAAAACTTGCTTTCCGTCAACCTGATCTGCACAGAGTCATACTTTCCCGGTAGACGGCCGGCGTATCCATCGCTTTCCGGTGTATAGTTAGCGAAAACAAAGAAGATATATTAATGAGGAATTACTATTTTGTCCTCGTCAGTCCACCTAATTACAACAGGGGGACTTCTATTATCTTCTTTTCATGACCATCAATAAGTTACTTATGAAAATAAAAAGTGGACGAAATATAAAAGTTTCTCAAACTTAAAATTAATATTATTTATTTCTTGGACGAAACTGCCCCCACCAAGCGGGATCGGTTAATCAACGGATCAACATGACTAGATCGCTTAATATACGGGTCGGATACTTGGATCCATGGGTAGGTGGGTTAACCTCTTGGTCTTCCAAGACAAACTACTAAAACTAGGACTTTAAGCTATGTATTTTTATTAATGAGATAAAAATATATGTTTCTAGTATCATATATTTTAAATATCTTTATATTTACTAACGTAATTGTTTTCTAATATAGAAATAGTTATTATACGTGCTTTTAGCTTCACATATTATTTTCTTTTTTATTAAATCTTTATAAAAAATTAATGGATGTTATCGTTTACTTACAAGTAAGAATTATTGTTACTTATCGTCTTACTCACAAGTAAGAATTAATGGATGTTATTATTTAATAGATAGTATGATTTAGTTGAAAAATATAATATTTTCCATTAATAAAAATTAATACTTGTATTTTGTTAATTGAAAAGCCTAATTCTAGTCCTTACTTTTTAGAATTTATTAAACTAATTGAGTTTGGTGGAAGTAAGGTGGGGGGGAAGGAGGAAGAGGTGAAGGGTAGTGTTGTCTTTTACTATATTTCCTAAATCTGGATTTTTTTTAACTAACGATCTATTATCAAAGTGGGCCCACTTGTACTGACGTCTTATTTTTCATCTTGATCGTTGGTTGGGATATAAATCAAAGAACTAGTCTACATTTTTTTTTTTATAATTGTTACTTGTAAAATATTCGTTTTGAACAAAATTATATTCATTTCAGATTTTTTTTTTCTTTTTGACAATTAGATTCTTTCTTGATGCAGTGGTGCTTTTGATGATTCTAAATATCTAGGGTTTGCAAATTCTTTTATGATTTAACAAGATTTTTCTTGTTGACTAAACATTTATTTTCAGGTTAAGTGTTTAGTTAAATATGATCTATCATTGTTTTTCATAAACATGAGAGTGAGACCTACAAAAACCTATTATTGACTTAAAATAAAGGACCTACTATCATGTACACAAGAGATAATGATGTGTCATGTTTGACCACTACGTTACAAAAACCTATTATTGACTTAAAATAAAGGACCTACTCTCATGTACACAAGAGAACATGATGTGTCATGTTTGACCACTACGTTAGAGGATCTTTACCCTTTATTCTCTTACTTAGTCTAAGTCTAGTAATTTTTTTGTACGAAGTTGCATCATAGTTTGATGTTTATATAAGGGTTTTTTTCTTTAAAAAAATTTGTTATTATGTGTATTAAACTTCCTATTGTATGTACTAAACTTATATCTTTTTTTGTCTTTTTATGTAATCAAAATACGTACAATAACAACAAATTAAAAGTTTAATACATACAATAACATTTTTGGAATGTAGATACACATATTAACATTTAGAGTATAGTTCAATTCATTTTTTAGTAGTAAACCCTTTATATAATAATTATAATAAACCATTAATTAATCTAGAGGGAGTATAGTTCAATTCATTTTTGAGTAGTAAACCCTTTATATAATAATTATAATAAACCATAATTAATCTAAAGGATGGTGTACGATTTTTTAAAATAATGGACTAAATTAACAATTTTTTGGTTTAAATGAGCAAATATGAAATAATCCTAATTATAATAGGACTAACGGTGTAATTCACTCGATCTATTATAAAGAGAGAAAAAACATTCTATTAATAAAATTCTTTCTAAAAGCACTAACAATGAATTATTGGTAGTAAAATTTATTCTATTAAATTATAGAGAAAAAGGGCGAATTGCACAGAACGTTGTTTAGATAAAAAAATATTTATTGGTGACATCATAATTTATTTATCCTATTATTTAAGTTACTAGAGTTGTGTTTAATAAAGTTTATATAAAAAATGTAGTCTTAAAATTTTAATATTCAATCACAGCTGATTCAATATACAATCACATATGATTTGTAAAACCATCACATATGAATTACGAAAATGTCACTTCGTCCAAAGGCTAAAATTAGTCATTTATGACTATGAATTAAGTATACTCTGTATTGAACATTCTTCTAAGTTACTAATCACAAAGCTTCATATATATATATATATATATATATATATATATATATATATATATTTGCTTTTGCAGATTGATCTGCATCAAAAACCCAAACAAGAAAAGGATGGATTCGTTGGCAAGTCGTGTGAAGATGAATTAGAGATCGAGAATAGGCGGAAGAGGCGGTTTGTTTTGCCGGATCTGAACCAGACACCGGTTTATGAAGATATAGAATTGTCATGAAAACTATTTTCTGTAAATACATACAAAATAATATTCGGTAAACCAAGTTAGATTTTCTTGTATTTGGGTTTTATGATAATTATAAATTTTAATTCTGAGTTTTTTTTAATTCATTAAAGTTATTGCTAAAAAAGCATCATAATCCTAGTTAAAAAATGTTTAAAATTGAATTGGGATAATTTTAAATTTTCTTTTTAGTAACGTATACAATATTTATATTGGTTTATTATCTTATTTTTTTCAAATGTTTTCCACGTATAAAAAGCTCGAATTTTTTATATTTTTTTAATGTTTGATTTTTGGATTCATGTTGATTTTCAGTAAACTAGTGATTGGGATAGTGGCCCATGAATATATACGTACATGACCTTTTTTGTGGATGTTTCAAGATAAAAGCCAAGAAGTTTTAATTTTCAAATATTTTTAAAAAGGGAATAATTTTCTTTAAAGCGGGTACAACTTATATTCCACTAGAAGCAAAGGGAAAAAAATATATTGTGAATCTTTTAACTTTACATATGCATGAATGAATAATCACGCTTATTTGAAGAACTCAAGAAACATACAAGGATACGACATGTGACAATGGAAAAATGGTAAAATTGGAATTCAATTTTTTTTTCTTATAAACTCCTCAAGGGCCTCATGTTCTAGATTAACTTTTTTCAAAATAAAAACCCAAGAAAACTTTATTTAATCATATTTTATTCATGCTTATGTTTTTTTACAAAAAGATTATATATAGATATCTTGTTTAAAACTAATCTTGGCATGTTTGTGAAAAAAAACATGCATACAAGTATGAAAATGCACGGACAAGTATGATAAAACAAATATGCATGTTCTATATCTGCATTTTGACAATATAGGTAGCTAGGTACATATTCAAAAATTAAAAAAAGTAGAAGTAAAAGAAGATCATAACTATAATGCAAATTAAATAAATGTTAGATTCACATTTAGCAACACCATTATTGCATAAGAAAAACCAATTCAACCACATAAGTAAAAATCACAACTTGAAAAAGTAAACAGTTCAAAATCATTAGAACTAAAAAGGCAACCACCAAAATGCACCTTTATTCACGAGTTGCAACATACCAAGTTCAACACTTCTATATTCTCCCAACCCATCAATGGAGAAAATAAAATAACTTAGCTAGGTTCTTGCTAAAAAAGCATACTTGAACGATCAGAGAGATAAAGGGACTAACTATCGTTGATTTCTTCATCACTCATCGTTTGGAAGAACCATCGGCAAGGGATAAAGGGACGACAACTAGGGCTTCGGTGTAGGTACAGAACAAATCGAGAGGGACTTTGGCTGGCGAGTGGAGGAGGGTGGTACGATGACTTGGTGAGGGCATTGATCGGCAGCAGAAGGTGGTATCAACCGAGGGCATGGTTCCTGCTTGCTTTGAGAGAGGAGAAGATAGGGAGATGTAGGAAAAAATTAACAAGAGAATGAAATGGATAGACACCTTGTAGGAGAAAGAAATTGGAGCACAATACCAAAATGCCCCTGTATTGTTTTGTTTTCATATATATATATATATATATATGTGTGTGTGTATTTTAATATCTTGATTATGTGTTACACTAGTTTAATTGTTATCTCATATTAAATAAGTAAATTTATTACTTTGGAAGTAATTAAATTTAAAATGTATGCATGTAAGCATGTAAGTATATGTGTATATGTAATTATGAGCTTAAAAACAACTCATGCTTGAAAATGGGTGAATAAGTGTAACACCCGCAGCCCTGGGCTAGGAGATTAGCATGTTGGTGGTACGTGATTGGTTTGCCTTATTTGATTATGTGTTTATTAAGTATTAAATGAAATTGATTAATATGAATTTATATATATATATATATATATATATATATATATATTTCTAATGGAAGTTGATAGGAAAAAGAAGGTACAAGTCTTTAGACATGATTATTAGAATGTATGTATGTAAGCATGTAGAAATTAAATAAGAAGGGGATTTCATAAACTTGCCACCTTCTGCTTAAATTTATGCCAACATATGTGTACATGTATAGTTAATTATCAGCTCATATTTGCTAAGTGTAAAAGGTGTTTGTGTGTGTTTAGAAAACAAGACCGTAAGTGAAGAAAAGTCACAAAGTTTGAATTTGTGGAATCAAAATCTTGTGGGTCTTAATTTAAAAGAAAGGTAAGATAGTGTTTGTAGCATGTTATAGTTTATATTGGTGTGTGTAGATATTAAAAAGCATGAGTTTATGTTGTTTCACCATTTTTAAAGTTTGAAAGAAAGTTTGGTAAATGGGTTTGTAGATTTTGTTGTTATGAATGAGTAAAAAGGTGTTTTTAATGATCTATATGCATGTTAAATGTTAGATACATGTTTTGTTGGAAGAAATATGAAGTTAGAATGAGTTTTGTGGAAATTTGGCTGAAAATCCGACACTTGAAGAAGAAGATGAATCTGAGATTTAGCGCGTAGCGGCGCGACGTTCATAAAAACCGAAACTTGAGTTTCGGATTGAGAGAATCCGATTAATACTACAAACCGACCTTGGAAAATCTGATAGTTTACGAAATCCGACCTTGAAATCCGGAACCATGACAAAAACCGACACCAAAATCCGATTCTAGTATAATCCGACATTGAATCCCGATAGATTGTTCTCGGATTTGAAATCCGACCCCGGTCGCGCCGCGACAGACCCAAATCCGATTGATTGCGTATTCTTTTTATATTTTGCTTGATTTGAGTTGGTATGTTTATTATATGATCTAGTCGAGTTGTTTTTATAAATTTGAGATATAAATATATAAGAGAAGATATATTTATATATTCGCGACTGATTTGATTGTTGCTGTGTTTTCAGGCAATCAAAAGACTCAGTAAAATTAGATTTCTGAGCCCGTGCACGTTTTGAGGTGAGTGGACGTTAATCGCGGATGGTAAAGATTTCGGTTAATGTTATTGGTGTGATGCATGATTGTGATTGGATTGGATTGATTGAACTGTTGATTGTGATTATTGTTGATTGATATCTGCTGCATTACTATTTGGTCGATACTCACTCTTAGTATGAATTTGAGTTGCGTTGGGAAGTCAGCTATACGTAGGATTGGGCTCGTTCACTGATTGGTTGAACAGTGTTAGCCTTACTGGTGCATATGTTGCATCAAAGGGGGAGTGCATTGTGCCAATTCAGTGGAGGGCTATCGGTAAACCTTTGCTTTGGCCGGCATTGGTTGTAGGTTCTACGCCGAACCGCCGGTCTTCTCGGGATACGTGATTACATGCTTTGATATTGACTATGGATGTTTGCTCTTGGTGTTTAGCATCTACTCACTTAGCTTTGTGCTAATTCCCCTCAGTTGTTGCTTTTGCAGGTTCGTGTTTGTGAGGTTGGCAGAAGGAGAAGTTGATCCGACTCTGATATAGTTTTTGAAATGAAACGAGCCAGTAGCTTTTGTAACACAACAATGATACTTACATTTGTGAACGATGTTTGTACATTTTGTAATTATTGGTTTGTATGTTATTAAGTTTGTTTATTAAAAGCTTCCGCAGCGTATTTAAAAAAAATGGCTTGAATTTTTCGGTGTTACAATAAGTAAGTACATGTATATGGATTAATTTGAACTTATCACCTCCTCTTTTGAAAAACAATTTGAATTGTTTGTGTGTGTTTACCTCCAGGTGAAGAAAACCCAAGAAGAAAAGCTTACTTGAAATTTTGAAGTATTGATTTATGAAGTAATATTTAAGACTAAGGTTAGAATTGCTTCTAGCATGTTATATAATTGTTTTATAAAGTGTTCTTGTTGGGTTTTATGGATATATATATATATATATATATATATATGAAGAACGCCATTAATAAAAGTTTGAAGAAACTTATTACGTGGGTTTTGTTGGTTTTGATGTTTTAATTGGATTTAATGTGTTCTTAATAATTAGAAGCATGTAATATGAAGTTTGAATATGTTTTGATAAAGTTTTAGTAGATTTCTGTGTCTAGTTAATTGTTATCATGGAGTTTAGTTGGCTGAATGTTGAAGAAAAAGAAGCTGGAAAACTGTTTTTATAAAGTTCGCGGCGCGACCTAGTTGGTTTCGAATTTGAAATGGTTATTCGCAGTGATTGTTCGAAGGGTCCGCTCGAAAGCACATCACGACGCGACAAGTGGAGGATCTCGACCCGTTCTCGTTATGTTGCGAATTCAAAGTCTGAGTTCGAAGGGGACGCTCGAAGTAGTGACTCGAAGTGAAGTAGCGCTCAAAGGCGCGTCGTAGCGCAACGCTTTGTTGGTTACCACGCGGCCTGTGTTTTCTAGCAAGAAATGTTTTTGATGTACTTTTTGACACTATATGCTTTATGTGTATTGTTATGTGTGAAGTTAATATGCTATTTGTGGGCATATGAGATATACATATATGTGGGTGTATGTATATATATATATATTTATGAATCGGGAACTAATATCAGTATTGTTGTGTTTTCAGGAAACTCCAAGACTCAGTAATATTAAACATCTGAGTGTTGCGTTTGAAATCAAGAGGTGAGTGGATGTTAACTCACGGATGGTAAAGATTATGATTGATATAATTGATGTAATGCATGTGTTTGTAATTGCAAGACTTTTGAGTCTGATGCTTGTTGATTGTTGTTTATATCTGTTGTGTGATTATTTAGCCGATACATGCTCGAGGGATGATATCGAGTATCGTTTGAGAAGTCGGCTATGCGTGAAATTCGGTTGGGCCTGATCGCGATTGGTTATGCAGTTGTAGACCCTCTGACGCATGAGTTGTATCGGAGGAGATCTAACTATGCCAATTGGCGGCGGGCTATCGCTAAACCTTTGCTTTGGCCGGCATTGGTTGTAAGTTCTGCGCCGAACCGCCGGTCTTATGGATTATATGATTACATGCTTTTATAACGATTGATGACACCTGCTTTTGTGTTTAGCTTCCTCTCACTTAGCTTTGTGCTAATTTTTCACTGTTGAACTGTTTTTGCAGGTTTTGAGTTTCTGGCTTTGTTTTGATTTATTGGTTTCATACAAGACATTGATTTGGGTTTTTGTAACATCCTAAACTTGGGCCTAGTTGTCTAAATGAATATATGTATGTATGTTAATTATGTGTTTACTATGTATGTATGTTAAATATATATATGTACTAGTTAAATAAAGAAAGAAAAGAAAAAATATAGATATTTGTCCAGAGGCGGTTTGCCTCTGGATAAGATCTATATATGTGTTTGTGTATTTTAAATTGACTCACAAAGTCAAATATTGCAAACACTCTCAAAACACACACAAACACACACTTGATACTCTCGTGAAATCTTAAAGAAGTTCTTAAAAGAAAGAGTTTGAAAGAATTGAAGTTCTAGACCTAAAACAAGGTTAGTATGGTGTTTGTAGTATAGATTATACATGTATTATGTTAGATATATGGGTGTTGTTAAGGCGGGAAGTTGTGTTGGAGTTGAAGACTCCATTGTTAAACATGAGAGCTTACTTTATAAGTGGGTTTATCATGTTTTAATGTTTTTAAAAGGTGTTAAGATGTTCATGAGATTCATATAGGTGGTATATGAAGTTCTAAGATGTTTTAGAAGTGAAAACTAACATATTTGAAATCTGGGTTTTTGGATATATTGAGTAAAAGTCGGATGAATGATGAACAAGAAGATGATGAAATGCAGATTGGCACGCGAAGCGACCCGTCGAAAAAGGGGACGCGACGCGTTACCGTGTGTGTCGTGCGACTTTCACTTTCATCCGACTCTTGCTTGGTCTGACTTTCATGGTCCGAAAGTCGCATGAGCCATCCGACCTTCGCATGTATGATCCGACTTTTAAAGTTGATCCGACGGTCGCATGAAAACTACATGACGCGACGCGTCTGACCCTTGGACACGACGCGTCGGGTGAAAATCAGGAATGTCCATTTTGAAAGCTAAGCATTTTAAGGCACATGTTGTAAGGTTCTAATAAGGTGTTTATGATTCTTTGTTGGCTCTTATAAGTGTTCTAGTAATGGAACTTAATGCGTGCAAACGCTTAGCACGATTGCCGAATGTTTTAGGTGAACGTGTTAGCTAAACCAGTATTAAGTGAACGAACAGTGTAAGCTAGTCAGGTGAGTGCCTACTTTCTTGAAACTCAATAGAGTAAGACTCGCATGCTAAATGACTATGTGAATGTTTTGTATGTATCTAATTTGCTTTTGCAGGTGAGTGCCACTTAGTTAATATATGATGCCATGCATGAATAACTGTTTGAAAGATGTTATATGTAAGATGATGGATCCCTGTGGGATCAAATGTACGTATATGTGTATGTGAACTGTCTGCAGACTATCTGACGCAAGGTTAAGGTCAGTCGGTTGTAACTGGATCCCTCGGGATTTCACGGTGATTCAGGAGGCATCCAGGATCATAGGTTCTGCAGAACCGCTGTGCCTTAACGTAAGTGGCATTAGTCGGTTGTAGCTGGATTACCTGTGGAGCCTCTAGCTTTTGTGAACGATGCTTGGTGGACTGCTTTATGCTCCCCCACCAGCGCGGTTGGTTGTGTCTGATTCCCCGGTCTGAGTCGTTGAGCGAGAATGATTACCCTGCAAGACACGACTCTTACTGATCTTGTCAGCACACCGCTATGTGCTAAGCTAGCAATGATTGTTTATGATATGATGCATGACTTACTGTATTGATACTTATGATTGTATGTACTCACTAGCTAGTGTAGCTAATGATGTTGTGATTTCCCTTTTCAGGTAAAAATTAGATGTCCTGCGAGGCGGGTAGCTTTTGGGATGTACATTGCCCCTTGTGGGTGGAACACTTGAATTTATTGTGATGTAATGTAAATAGATACTATGGTCGGTTCCTGTACTTGGTAATACCAACGTTGTTTTGAGAAGTTGTTAATGTAAATAACAGTTGTAGTTTTAAAAAGAAAAATTTTCGCTGCTAAAACCTGATTTGTCATTAAAGTAACTGAATTCAGAAGCGGTATTACAGTTTTGAGTCACAGATTCATTTGTTTTATGTTTTTTTTAGTTAAATTCCAATTTTTAACTTATGCTTACCAAACAAAGCAAGTCTATGACAAATTTCAATTTTATAAAATTCCAATTTGTTGGTCAAATTTTGATTCATTAAAACTTGTTCCATACAAACATGAGGCTTTACATAGTACTCTACCAGCTACTAAATGGGTACCATATGGAGCTTTTACCAATCGAAAGCACTCCACATCACCCGGTCCACCCTTCTTTTTACCCGCCGATATATAATCTACTGCAGTTCCCCACGTTAACACACCGTTCTCAAGTTTATTAAGGACGGAAAGTGAACGGAAAAAAAGAAAAAGAATGGAAAAGATTGACTTGTATTCTTGAGTTTGAAGGAAAAAAAAAAGAAAAATGAGGGAGAGTCCTTTCCTTCTTTATCATCCCACTTTTGAAAGGAAACATTTTGAGTCAAATAACCCTCGTTCCACCTCCTTTTCTTTCCCTCCTTAAAAAAAACCCAAGAACACATCAACTTACTTGTTTCCTTTCCTTCCAAAAAACAACTCGAGAACGGAGTGTAACACTCCTCTTTCACTCTTGCTCTTACACACACTCTCTCACACACATATGTATATATAATGTTAAATAAATAAAATAAAGAATAAAGATAAAAGGTTGAAAGATGATATTTTCTAATTAAAAAATAAGAAGAAAAATAAAGATGAGAGATGAGAAAGTTATGTATGTTATTATTGCTATATGCCTATATGGACTTTGACCTAAGATTAGAAAAGCCGAATTTTAATGGGCTTTTTATTTTTAAGAAGGTCCACAGTTTTGAAATGAAAGGTTTTGGCCCATTTAAGAAACTATAAGCCCATTTTCGTTGATAGTGTGACTGTGTGCATATATATACACCTATCTCTCAGGGTTCCCATTCCGCGTTCCCCAAAACCCTAATTAATCGAGAACAGGCCGCCGGCGTTCTACAGAGGTAAAGGGTAAAGATGAAGACTATCTTATCATCGGAGACGATGGACATCCCCGAAGGTGTCGAGATCAAAGTGAAGGCCAAGATCATTGAAGTGAAAGGACCACGAGGAACCCTAACCCGCAATTTCAAGCATCTCAACCTCGATTTCATGCTCATTACAGACGAGGAGACCGGGAAAAGGAAGCTGAAGGTGGATGCCTGGTTCGGATCTCGCAAGACTACCGCCGCCATCCGTACTGCACTCAGTCACGTCAACAACCTCATCATTGGTGTCACTCAGGGGTTCCGTTACAAGATGCGGTTTGTGTACGCTCATTTTCCAATCAACGCTAGCATCACCAACAGCAACTCGGCCATTGAGATCCGTAACTTTCTTGGTGAAAAGAAGGTCCGTATTTTACCCTCTTTTTTATTCCATTTGTTGTTTTTGACGTTAACTCTGATGATTATATCTTCTCTTTTTTATACAAGTGTCTTTTTTGCTGATTAGAAATGCATTGGTTAGTTTACCTGACCAGATTATATTCACTTTTTATTGGCATTTGTTCGTTTTTATATGAGATTATGCTTAATTTTGATTTTATCAGCGTATTGTTTACTTCTGTTTATGTTATACTATGTTTATATTCTATTTTATTCGTCCATTTTGTGTGTAAGTTTGGACCTTTTGTGTATTGTATTTAATTTTGAGGATGTATGTGTGATATTTTGGTATATACTAGACGTAAAAGTCGACTGAAAAAATAAAGTTCAAAGAACAACCTGGAAGTCGGTAAGTTAGGTATACTAGAGTTTTCTGTAGGATTTCAGTTTCTCTTTCAATTTCTGATACCAATATTTAGGCTGCTGACTTTGGGTTGGGTGTTACTGTTTTAAGGTTAATGTTTTACTTCAATAGTTTAAAAGTCCAAAAGAGTTAAGCTACTTAGCTAGCCCACTGGCCCTTATAGTCTTCCATAAAAAGATCACTATTTGGGAGCAGCTCAGCTGATGAACGCCTTGATTTTTTATGCTAGCATTTCAGAGCTTTTTCTGCAAAATTAGCTTACCTTGATGCAGCCCTGTTTTTGTCATCTGGTTTCTCTTGTTAGTATTGTGTTCTCTTGTCATTGTTTTTTTGATCTTATGTTTTGAATGCAATTCTTGTTCATGAAATAGCCCATCTTGTCATTTAGCGATACTATTGATGTGCCTTTGTTTTATCTGGTTAATGTATCTTATCTTTTATTGAACAGGTGAGGAAGGTTGATATGCTTGATGGTGTCACTGTGGTCAGATCTGAAAAGGTTAAGGATGAGCTTGTTCTTGATGGAAATGACATTGAGCTTGTTTCTCGATCTTGCGCCCTAATTAACCAGGTAGCTCTTTCATTGCTTTATATATCTCTTTTGTTGCTTGATACTGGTTTGAAGTTTTGGATTACGTTCAATCGCTAACTGGTCAAAATGGGAAAGTTGATTAAAAGAATTGACTGAATGAAAAAGTCACTAACACATATTGTCATCTTTATTCCACATCTTCGGTTTCTTTCATATTTGCCCTTTTGATGTTTATGATATGTTTTAACCTTTATTTATATCTGGAAGTTGAGTTGAAAACAAGGGTTTCAAAAGTCACACAAAGGGTGTTTTCCTAAAATTCTGGGCTTCATAATGTTTGTAATCATACTTGTCACACAAATTATCCATTAGAGAAACTTTTGGTGAAAAGTTTTGTCTGATCTAGCCAACTCAATTGACTTGTACCAAAATATTACCCGACCCTTTTGCTACCTCTATTTCACATTTTTGATATCCTTCGCATTTGATTAATACGTTAACCTTCAATGTTTAATGTGTTTTTCTGTGTATGCAGAAATGTCATGTGAAGAACAAAGATATCCGAAAGTTTCTTGACGGTATTTATGTGAGTGACAAGGGAAAGATAGACGAGGGTGAGAATTGAGTTTGATAGGTAGTGAAAACCCTTTTCGTGTTTACATCATTTTATTTTACTAAGTGCGTGTTATCTTTTCTTAAAGGATATTTTGAACATCTTTTATCAGACTCTACTCGTCGAGTTCTGAAGTTTTTTGGAATCTTGATTTCTATTGTATGGCCGCCCTTTTTGATTCTTGTTTTTGCATGTCATCTGGTATCATTTGCGTAGAAATATGTTTTGTTCTTCAGTTCCTTTATATTTCTCTGCAAATACCGAATTCACCCACGATTATGGCAGAAGCTTTAAGCTGCTGTGTTGTGGTTACTGTTTTTTAGGCTTATTTATACACGACTTTTGGAGGTTTCATCAAGCCAATTCAACTTTATAACAAACAGTTATACAAATCATGAATAAAAAAAGGTTATAAAGTTTACACTTTTTGCGTTTAAGCCGTCGGCTTGATTAATGCGAGAAGTTATCCATCCACCAACAGATGATGATTTCAGTAGATTTCTTATCTTTCTACCAAACAGGAGACTGACATGTATTGTTTGATCAATTGCCTCGACATCATGACTACCCCCTCCCAAGCTTCGTCCCATATAATGATTTCCTTGGTATCCTCAAGCGGCTTTTCCTTTGTTCCTATTTTTTAACACATGCGAAAAGTAATTTCCCTTGTTCCATTCTACACAAAATATTTTCGATATATTCAAGGAACAAAATCGATTCGATATTCTTTGAAGATCCCTGCAAGATCTTCCATGGGAGGAGAAACCAAAGCTTCAATGGACAGAATGGTTTCTAGTTTCTACCATTCTTCCACCGATTGAGTGGTTTGCCTTAGATTGAGCTTTTCTTCCTTTGATTTAGTGGTTAATTTCTTGCATTGAGGTGTTCTTCGTTTGATGGTTTTGCCCTTCAAGGTTTGATTTTTCGTAGTGATTTAAACTCATATATGACTGGAACTTGGATGTCTAATTTGCGTTCAAAGTTCAGGCGCAAATAAGTAATTACAGACGACTGGTATATCCATCCGAGTTTGGGAAAATTAAAAAAGACAGTAAGATTGATAATGACAAGTTACGGGCTTGTGAGCTAAACATGTAGTTTATCTAAGGGTATTAAGGTAACTTTAATATAGAGAATATTTGTAATATTTAAATTTTATGATTAAGTGTAAAATAAGATTTAGGATATGGATGAGAGTTTAGAAGGACATAGATGTAATTTTGATGTTTGTAAGGGTCGGGTATACAAGTAATTTCTAAAGTTTACAAGCATATATATGAAAATTCTTCCTAAAGATTATAACATTAATAATATATATGACATAGCTTTTGAGATGTCGCATTGGATACATTTGCTCATTCCATTACTTTCACTTCTTCTTCGTATATGATATTCTTATCTGTATTTTATTAGTTTTTTCTGTTATCTAAATCATGTTGTGTTGGTGATGTGGTATATATGGCCCATATAGTTTGTGATAGCTGTAGTTATATCATCGACGGCTGGTACATAAATGATAGTCATCATTCTTGAACACTAGCATGGCCTCTTGCGTGGGTCATAAAGCGTGTACTCAAGCCTTGGTGTCACGACAAATTGAGTACTTTATGACATATGAGCGATCTATGAACTACCAATAACTACTACTTCTATGTCGTATATGTCTTTATAAACATATTACTTCTAACCAGCATACGGAAGAATGCTAATAAGAGTACTTCATAACCTAGTTTATATATAGAGAAAAATAAATAAACATGAATAAAAAATATGTTGTAAGATTTGTTGTTTGGGTAGTTTAGTGGCCATTGATCTAATTTTGTGCAATGATGTGGATTCGGATAAAACTTAAAACCAATTTGAATTACATACTACATTTTATGTACACCATACATGCCTATCAACGTGCATTCATTAATGATATCATACCCATCCCAAACAACTACTCTAACATGTGTTGGAAAGCTTTTGGAATATGTATATTTACAAATGTATCCTATGTATATAGCAATGTCACGAACACCGTGTGTCACGATCTAAAAGTAAGCGGTTAAACTTAGGATGTTCTCTGTTTTGAAGTCTACCCGTAGCTGTTTTCAAAGTATCCCTTAATCATCTATAATTGAAACCCTCGTAAGACAAGACTTAACACCTCTACCTCGTAAGCCATCATAAGATAATCATATGTTAGTAATTATAATAATATACAAATAATTATAACAGTCATTACAAGTGTGGTATAACACTGCTAATAGGTTAAGACTATTTGGATCTTATTGATAGTCTAATTTGACCTCTATAATGTGATGTATGTGAATATATAACATATATTAAAAACTGTAATTAATTAATATGATATATCTAGTATGTATGAGAGGGGGGTCTAAATAGTATCACCGCTTCTAATACTAACGAACACCTTGATGATATCAATGATATGAATTAAGATCCTTTTATATTGTTTTCAAACATTATATTGTTATCAAACATAACTCATTATGTTATTTTATAAAAATAAAAGTGAGTCCCCTTGTTTTAATTCAAAATAGATCACTTTATAGATCTCAACAAATTCGGTCATAATTTATCATAAATTGAGCCGATGATATTGTTCATGGAAAACACGCGTCATTTCTTTGAAATTATTATCAGAGTAAATTACATTTTTGGTACATGTAGTTTGTTCAAAATAACGATTTTGATCTTTGAATCCGAAAAGTTACGGGTTTAGTCCATCCCGACCCGAACTCATTTCATATTTGGTCCCTACTCCGTTAGCAAATTATTAAATATTTATAAATGACCATTTTGCCACTCTTTTTTAGTCCCTCAAGTTTGTAACTATTTTCAGTTTTGGTCCCTTGATAATTTTTTATTTTAATCATGTTTACTTGTTTAATTAATCATTTATTACTATATATATTTAATTTAATATTATTAATACAACTCAACTATCATTAATTAAATATATCATGGATTACTACCATGTTTGCAACATACATTCGATTTTGTCTTTCATCTAATTTAGGGCTATAAACGAACTCAATGTTATAAGCTCTTTTTATATATGTTTATTCAAACAAATGAATACGAACTATTGTCTCATTTGTTCGTTTAAATTCATATATATATATATATATGTGTGTGTGTGTGTGTGTGCGCGCGTGCGTGCATGTGTGTGATATATTCGTTAATGTTTAATAATGTTGGTTTTGCTTTATAATACATTTTTATATGCATTTGTTCATCACTTCATTTATGTACATTTGTATCTAAACAAACGGGAATAAAAAAACCAATTTTATAAATGAACAAACATGAGCACAAATTTTTGTTTGTTTATTAGTTCGTGTTTGTACGTTTGTTCAGCTTAAAAAAACAATCAGATACAAACAGATCCGTTAAGATGTATTTTAAGACGTTTATATTTATGAATCAATGCTTGCGTTTAGTTATACGTGCATTGTTTTAAGATCTTCATCTATAATGTTAATATTACTAGAGGAAATTACAAACTTTGTTGATTCTTTTGAAAGATTTGCTCTGTTCGTTAGTTTAATTTTATCGAAACAAATAAAAGCATACAAGTGGATAAACAAACAAATTTTTGTATTTGTGTTTGTTCTTTTATAAAATTGGTTTGTTCATGTTCTTTAATGTCCTCATCTTAAATACAAATGAATATCAACGAACAAATGCATATATAAATGTATAAGTAAAATCGTTTATTATTAAACATACACAAACATAGTACACATATACACATTATATATATATACTTAAAAGAACAAACGAGACATTTCATCATATTCATTTGTTTAAATAAAAAACATATTTTTTTCGTTCATTTTATTAAACAAGCAAACTTCTTACAAGACATTTCCAGAACAGTTTGTTGAACATTGGGTTCGTTAGAATAGATGAAAGGTTCAAAATTAAATTCTTATAGGATATTTTAAGAACAATTTGTGGAAATTTGTTGGTTTTGGTATGGTAAGGTATTGATTTAAGAAAAAAAGACCACTAACGTGATTTTGACCAATGATATTTTTAAAAAGGGTTAATTTACTTGTATTAATAATAATTAAATAAATATTACTAATAATAAATGGTAAAATATGATTAAAATAAATAAATTATCGAGGGACCAAAATTGAAAATAGGTACAAACTTGAAGGACCAGAGGGCAAAATGGCCATTTATAAATATTTAACACCTAACTAACGGAGTAGGGACTAAAAATGAAATAAATTCGGGTCGGGAGGGACTGAACCCGTAACTTTTCGGATCTAGAGACCAAAACTATTAGTTCTAACAAACCACAAGGACCAAATTTGTACTTTATTCTTATTATCATGACAATCTTAAAAAAAAAAGATTTCTTGGTTTATTACGCTTTTCCCTGCGATTGGTGTACGGTGTACCCCATTCTCCTCACCGGCAGCGAGGCAATGGAGCCGGACGTGAGTATCGAAACTTGCTCCATGATCCGGATCGCCGTCATTCCGATCGGAACAATCCACCCAAACCATTTCCGGAACTACGTCGCAATGCTCGGCCGTCACCAGAATGTAGAACTCTCAGCCATTAGTTCTTTCTATACGAAACACCACAAATCACCGTTCTCACAACAGCCTTGGGATTCCGGTATCCTTCGGTTCAAATACGTGATCGGTGGATCGTCGCCGAGTCCGTGGGAGGATTTTCAATCTTACCGGAAAATTCACGGTGTTATTGGAATCTGTCACTGTCCTTCTTCTCCTGATCTGGATAGTGTTGTTGTGCAATTTACCGAGGCTTGCCAAGGATACTCTTCTTCTTTTGTTCAACGGTGTTTCGCCTTTTCTCCCGGTGATTCTCAGGTTTCGGTCGTATTTACAGTTTTTAGTTTGAATCGCTTGCTTTTTGAATTGAGTATGATGTATGGTCACAATGTAGTATTGGAACCATAGGGATGAGATTAATCGAAACGACATGAAGTACATCTGATATATTTTTTCCATTTCAACTGTCAACAAGGCTGGTCCAGTCATTTGTGGGGCCCGAGATTTAAACAAGGGGCGCCCAAAATTCATAGAAATATAGTCAAAAATGGAAATTTCAAAGGAGATGTTTTGATATGATATTATCCTATGTTGTTTTTGTGTGAATCTATCATCTCCTAAAAGATATCTAATCTATTCAATCATATGTCTAATGTACACTAATAAATATAAGTTTTTAATTACTTTATTGATGTCAAGAATAATATTATAAACCCAAATGCAATTTCCTAAACATAGTTTCACTTACTTGCAACTAAGCATAAAATCAATGGTAGTAATGGCCTAATCCAGCTACAAATCCCACTGGACAAGTATCTACCTATCTTTACATGCATCATACATTGATTGATAAATTGGGTTATGTAGAGAAGTAAGAAGATAAAGAATATATAGACTAGAAAGTATGGGGTAAAAATTGTTGTTACCTCAAGCAAAGCATTCACATGTGACAATGACATGTTTTGTACCTATACTTCTGTAGGAGTTATATTCTGGTCCTCTCTGTTAGCTTCAGCCACCAAACGTGGATGCTTGTAGGTCCTAGACAAGAATTAAAGCGATGATGCATTAAAAACCAAATAAGCACACTAAGGTGTTGTTTGTTTTCGAATACATAAATGTCTGTCTTATTTTATGTCTTCAGGAGAAGATATGGTTTAGAAGATCTTAAGTCTGAGAAGGTCTGTGAAAAAAAGATGTAGTTTTTAGCTTCTCAAAATAAGCAAAAATAAGACAAAAATAGGTCTAATGTTTGCGAAAAAACAAACTGCTTTATTAGAAACGTTTGCGGGCGCATAGACGTTTCTTTGAAAAAATAAATAAGCTTATCAGAAACGTCTGCGCACCCGCAGACATTTCTTTAAAATAAGACCTTATTTTAAAAAACAAACAAATCCTAACTTCATGACTAAATCGTTGAAAGTTGAAACACATAAAAAACATAATTTACCAACTTATTTATTACATCCATTATTTCAATTATCACAACTTGTATCATCTAATATTTTTAAATTCATACTTCAAAAGGATAAAATCAACATAAGATAGATTAACACCTGATCAAACTGAGACACAATTCAAAAACAATCAAACACAAAGCATGAAACATTCAACTATTCAAGAAATTTCGTAAAAACTGGAGCAGCTTTTATTTATAGAAAACAGAAGTACAGAAGCAATTTAAAGGAACTTTTACACCTAACTATAGCAAAATCCGATTCTGATGAGAAGCGAAGATGGTGATACCAAATCCGATTAGCAATGATGAAGCATCACGTTATCGACCATCGACGATGATGAAGAATGAAGCGTATTACGAAGAGTCGGAGATATTAAACACAAGGACTGGATTAGGAGACTGATTTCGAATTCTGTTATTTTATTGGGTGGTGCGGTTCGTTTCCTCTTTGATTCTCTTTCCCCAGACGATGTGTCCCTTCGCATAGTTTCCTTGAGCACTTGGCCTTTTCTAACTAATTTTGGGCTTTTAAGAATTAGAAAACGGGCCGTTAAAATTCTTGGGCCCTGGGCGGTTGCCCTGGTGACCCAGGCCCAGGGCCGGCCCTGACTGCCAATCTTTGTTTTATTCTATTCATGTTGGAAAACGTTTGAATTTGGAGTATTATAACTAATTAAAGGCCTAAAGCTACACTGATGATAATATCTGTAACACCGCTATTTCAGAGTCAATTTTAGTCTTCTTTAAAAACTAAAAGTCAAACATTATTTTAGTTTGATAACAAAACAGCGGAAGTTTTTAAAAAAACATTTTCTTTATTTACAAACATGTGTTACCAATAAAATACCGACCGACCATCATACCTGCATTAAGCAACAAATGTCCCAGCACAATAAAAGCACTCCGATGCCCAGGCTAAACATACCTCTGCAAAAACATTCATATATACTGGGAGGGGGTTAGCTTTAAAAGCTAGTAAATACAAACTTAACCCTAAACATCATGCAGCACATAGGGTATCATATACTTCACATCATAAGCATAGCAACATGGCAACATAGATACATGCGAGTCATATAACACAGGATTTAGCAAACAATGCTATCCTATCACATAGCGTAGTGCTGACCCAACCGGCAGGCATCATATCTTGCCGGGTAGCTAATCCAGCTCAATAATTTTCCACCGAGGAATCAGACACTACCATCCGTGCTGGTTTCATCACATAAGTGAATCTACCTGCTCGTTACGGAGCCAAAGGCTCATTAGGCAATCACCCCAAGAGTTTGAAGGAACGGCACTCGAGTACCATTGGTCCCGAACAATTGCCCGAAGGCCCCTGAGACCCAGCCGAAGCTGACCTTCCATACACATATATGTCCGAACACTCACATAGCTCATCAATATCCCTTTGTAGGGACAATAGCATGCTTGCATTTACATATAACTTGTATTCATTTATATATCCCAATATATGCACATGTATCAATAATTCCACATGGTTGATCCAATCAGGATCCATAGCAGGCATAACAACAAGTTCTACTTACATTTAATAAGTAAAATTCATAAGCACAACATGGGTGATCCAATCTGGATCCATACACTTACAAACTAATCACAATCCAACATAACATACCTATCATCAAGTTTAACTAGGCGGGTCCAACTTGGATCCGCTGGCATGCACTCTACAATAACTAACAACTTTAACGAGGCGGATCCAATCCGGATCCATCAACATGCATACATATCATATAACAAGTATTCGTTCATTATTATTATAAACATAAACCATACAAGCATCTATACTTCGTGTTTCTATAAACACAAGTCTAAACTCAACTCTACCAACTTGCTGATCATAATCATAATTATCATGTCTTGTATATACTTAATGGCAAACAATTAATCCATATATATTGCATAATGATTATGAATTAAGTCGGTACTCACCTGAGTCCAGGATGCTCGTATTAATCTTCTAACGATGTCTTTAATCCGTATATTAACCTATAATAATGGCCCACGCATTAATATGCGTAAAACAGCAAAACTACTAACTAACGTCCCGGACGCGTCATGTCACGCTTAAATAGCCGGACGCATCGCGTTGCTAAAATAATTACAAAGCGCCATTAATTTTCTACAGATTAAAACTCGACCAAATATCATCTAAATCAATCTCAAACATCTCCTAACACTTACAAAGCTTGTTTGGGACTATTTAGGCGCTTTATTATATTAAAATAAAATAATCCCATTAAAATAGTTTAGACTCAAAACATCAGTTTTGATCTTATATTCACTTATTTACATAAAGATAGTCTATCTAAGTTATAGGGACCAATATGAGACCTCCTAACATCACATAATTGCAAGAATCAAGATTTGATTCAAGAACTCCAATCAGTTCATAATTGAAACTTAATCATTTGTAAACTCTCCTATCCTCTTAAGGAGTCTACTAACATATATTAAAACTTATTTTTAACAATCCTTTCAAGATTTGGGTTAACTACCCATTAACACTTCAAACCTTTTAAAACAATAAAAGAATTAGATAAGAATATTTACTTGTCCCCAAATGATAGTTGCAATCTTATCTTCAATTCTCTAACTTCAAACTTGTGTGTGCTTATTCTTAGTAAAAGAAAGAAAGAAGAAAAAAGAATGAAGAAAAGAAACAAAAAAGCAAAACCAAATGTGAAGGAAAAAGGGGTTGCCGCCTCTTTGGTGGTGGCCCTTTTTGACGGGTATCTTGCTCCCCTTTTCAACGTACAACTTATCCAAACGCTATCCGTAAATTCTAATGAGGATATATTCGGAATCCTTATTTCAATTCATTCAATAATTAATAACTATTATTCGTTTTCATCAACTTTTATCAACACCTCATTTAGTAATAACAATATATATATTGTCCTCCTATAAACTTAGAATTTTTATTCATTTCACAAGGGTACAACCATAAATACAAGGGGTAGAACTAGGCCCATTTTAGGATCTTACAATATCCATCCCTAAAGTCAAAAAGTGGCCGGTTTTATCATGTGAGATGTGACTTTAATACAAATATATGTGTCAGTCAGCTGTTCATTTACTTAATTCACCTTTAGTTAGCTGATAGTTGTTATTAGATGATAAATATTCTCTTTCTGAATAGGAGTTTTTGCGCAGAAGCTTTAAACACGATTTGCTATTTGGTTAATAGAAGTCCCACAACAACAATTGAGTGTAAAACTCCAATTGAAATCTGGTCGGGACAGTCGGCAGATTACACGGGTCTAAGGGTATTTGGTTGTCCTTCATATTATCATGTAAGTGAAGGAAAGTTGGAACCAAGATCAAAGAAAGGGCTGTTTATGGGCTATGGTAATGGAGTGAAAGGTTATAGAATTTGGTCACCAGCTAAAAAGAAAGTAATTCTCAGTCGAGATAGTGATTTTTGACGAAGATTATATGCTTCGATGTGTGATTCTTTTAATACGAATATATGTTTTGAAGAGCAGTTTAGGATTGTTTATTTCAGTCTTTATCATTTTGGATTTCTAATTACATCTTTTTTAATAAGTGGATTATATGTTTCTGCCTAAAAGCATAGATAAGCATAAGCTGTTTAAATAAGAAATCTTTAACATAACATGATAACCTGTTTCTCTCATCTGGTACTGCAGCTAGAGAATGATAGTAACAAAGGAAATAAATTGGTTTTATTTCCTCCTGCTGATGAGCGAACTCAGGAGTTTCACTTGCAAACAATGATGCAAGATATTGCTGCTTCACTGCTAATGGAATTTGAGAAGTGGGTCCTTGAAGCAGAGTCCGGAAGGACCCTTCTGAAGACACCTTTAGATTCTCAAGCCATTCTTAGTGCAGAGGAGGTTTATATTTTAGGTGTCCTAGTGATCATAATTATTTATTTATGTTCCTTTTATAATTGAGGACGTCCTTTAGAGCAGCAACTTACCCAATTTTAGCAGCAATTCTTTCAGGCAATAAAGACCAGAAAAAGGAGACATGCCCGGGCGCAGAAAACCATAGGGGATTACTGTTTACTGGCTGGATCGCCTCTTGACGCCACTGCTCATTATTCTTCTGCTTTAGAACTTGCCAGGATGACAGGGGAGTATTTCTGGTATGCTGGGGCATTGGAAGGTGGTGTTTGTGCTTTTTTGGTAAGCACATCGAACAATTTAAGTACCAAAAGTTACTGTAAATAGGATCTGTTGATATTTGGACTCTATATCTCCATAATATTCATCTATCCTGCTACTTTCATGTTTTTTGTGCTTTCTTGTGTGAATCTAATTAGTTTGTTACCTTACATTGAGCCACAAGTAGAAAGTTTACAAGGAGACAAAATTGATTCCAGTCTCAGTTGGACATTTAGTCATATCCTCAAGCCTAAAGATCATTAATGTTTGATATAAAACTTATGGACAATGATTTTGCCTTACATTTCAAGCCTTAAATACTGTTAATTTAACACCAATTTGTGACATATGGTGTAACAATTTCGTTTTATTCTCAATCAATGCCAATACTCCAACATTCTTCTCAGGTATTCATTTCTCCTCTTTCAGAGCTAATTAGCAATAACACATGAGTTTTTCAATCTTTGATTACTGCTTGGAGGCTATGAACACATATAAACTATCTTTGAGCGATACTCGCATTCAAGCTACAATGGCAATGTTCCACACCACGTGTGTAATCTAGATGTATGATCTGATTTCATAAAAAAAAAACAAATAAACTTAGAAGGTGAATATCTAACTATGAAATGGAGAGAGGAGTGGCCACCATTCTTGTCTTGCTAGGCCAACACTCAAACTTTCTTCTGGTTTTAATTATTAACAGTCTGCACAAATAATGGTTCTACTTATTTATGGTGTTCCGGTCTTCCTGTGCATCACAGCTAAATAACAATAACATAACCTTTTAAATCTGTTTGATGAGTATATGAAGCAAGTCTTTAAGCACGACAAAATTTTACTTGAGAAAATATTTGTTGTTTTCACACCATTCCTTTGTAAAATGTGCTTTTCTAAGATATTCACCTATAATAGATGCTGAAACATTGACTGTGATGCAAATGTTTGCTATAAGATGAGTAAAGCAGGTCAGAAGGATCCAGGTTTAGAGGAGGAGGTCAAGTATCGCTACAATGGTGTCATCATGCATTATCGCAAGTCACTTATACAAGAAACTACTCAGAGGTACCTCATTATTTACTATTGAAACATTTCGATAAATGACTGCCTAATGTAATATAATATTTTGTGCTTGTCTCTGTTAAGTGTTTATAATACTATATTGTAATGACTCAAAGTCTTATAATTCAGTGGAAAATAGTCAAATTTAAATATAAATCTAATTGTTTCTTAAGTTAAATGTGGTTATATAGTGTGAGGCATGAAGAAAGAAAAAGCATATTCATAATAGTTGGATAACAAAAGTTATGTTGAGAATCATATACAAGTTCCCATGATATTAGAATTATGGATTGCGTCATTAAGCAAAAGTTAGATAGACTTTTTTGCATTATCAATATCCTTATGACAGAATCTCTGCGTTTATTGTTTGCAGGGTTTCGCCTCTCAGCTTTGAACTTGAAGCTACTTTAAAATTGGCAAGATATCTCTGCAGGTACACTTGCACCTTCATATGTTATGATGACTTCTGTTACTATGGTATGTTTCAAGCATTTCTGTGGACCACTGGGATATTTACTATCATGTATACATTATTTAGAAGACAATTGATCGTGTTATATCGTGATCTGTTTTTGTTCATCTTTTCTTGACATGTTGATGTATTGGGCAGACCAGAACTAGTTAAGGAGGTAGTTGAGCTGTTGACTTGTGCCTCAGATGGAGCAAGATCTTTGATTGATCCAAATGACAGACTAATATTGTATGTTGAGATAGCTCGTTTATTTGGAACTCTTGGTTACCAAAGGAAAGCTGCTTTTTTCTCCAGACAGGTGGCTAAGTTATATCTTCAACAACAAAATAATATAGCTGCTTCTAGTGCCTTGCAAATATTGGCACTCACAACAAAAGCTTATCGTGTTGAAAGTAGAGCTACCATTTCCAAACACAATGTTTCCAATGTGAGTTATGGCACCGTTTAATTTGGAATTACTTAAGGATATTTGATGCAATTTTGAATTAGTTGAGATTGATTAATAGCCATGTGTGACACAATGCCACCCCTACTTTCCACTTGCTGAGAGTGGCACAATGAAATATAACATCCTTAAACAATGGAGGTGTCAAATTCAACCCATTTTCTTATGAGATGATGGTACAGGTTTTGTTTTATCTCAATGGGTCAAAACGGTTAAATCGGAAAAGTTAACTGGTCAAATGGGTCTAACTGGTCAAATGGGTCTAACTGGTCAAATGGGTCTAAAGTAATCCAAAGTGCACTTTAAACTAAAACCTGCAAATCAATTTATTCAAAAAGTTAGATTGTTAAACGATATAGTCTTTATAATCATAGTTGATACACTTGTACACTAATAATTCATAAAAAAACGTTATGCATTTTTTCAGGCCAAACCCGTCGCAAACTTCTAATCTGTACAAAAAATGACCTGTTTTAACCAGTTATCCATCCTGCCCATTTTCCATCTCTGTTCAACAGTCCTCATGGATAATCTTTTTTACAGTTTTGGCCTAAACCCAATTTGACGTGAACATGCCAATCCGTTTATATTGCTGAACCTTTCTAGTGCATTATATTACTCAATTTCTATCTCTCTGTGCTTGTTGGTTGCGAGGATTTAATATTATTTGTCCAGCACTCCAACATGGACAACTGGGCATTCTGGTTGTTGAAAAGTTAATGGTTAATTCAATCTACATAATATTTTTATAAACCTTAATTTATGTTATGCAAGGAAACTGGTACTGATGGTGGGAAAATGCATCATGAATTGGTGGTATCTCTATTTAAATCGCAATGGAGTACATTACAAATGGTTGTACTAAAAGAGATACTTCTCTCTGCTGTTCGTCTTGGAGATCCTCTTGCTGCATGGAGTGCAGCTGCTCGTTTAATAAGATCTTACTATCCTTTGATTACACCCCCTGCCCAAAATGGACTTGCTACTGCGCTTACCAATTCAGCCAATCACCTTCCTTCTGGAACTCATTGCCCTGATCCTGCCTTACCTTTCATAAGGTACTTGCAAATACAGCAAATAACTTCAATTAATATAGAGCTACTTACATAAAAGACAACATGTTTTACCCAAGTTTCTATGTTGGCAATATAGTACTTTTCTCTCCCAAAAATGTATGAACTCTCAAGTTCTTTTTTTCAGTTTTTTTATTTCTTCTTTATATATGTGTGTGTATGTGTTGCCCATTCCTCACAATAAAATTCCTTATTGTCAGGTTACATTCATTTCCTCTCCATTCCTCACAAATGGATATTATAAAACGAAATCCAAAACGATATGATTGGTGGGCCGGATCAGCTCCCTCGGGCCCATTTATTTACACACCGTTTAGCAAAAAAGATTCAACCGCCAGCACTAAGCACGACATAATTTGGGTTATTGGGGAACCCGTTCAGGTGTTAGTTGAATTAGCAAACCCATGTGGGTTTGACTTAATGGTCCACTGTATTTCTCTCTCAGCACACTCTGGGAATTTTGATGCATTTCCTGTTAGTGTGATCCTTCCTTCTAATTCTTCCAAATTACTTAGTTTATCAGGGGTTCCAACTAAAGAAGGACCGGTAAGTATAACTGGATGCATTGTTCATTGTTTTGGTGTAACTACTGAGCATTTCTTCAAAGATGTTGAAAGTTTAATCCTTGGAGCAGCACAAGGGCTTATTATTTGTGACCCGTTTCGTTGCTGTGGATCGGGGAAAATAAAAAATATAAGCGTTCCTAATATTATAGTGATACCTCAACTGCCATTATTGGTTTCGCATGTTGTGGGTGGTGATAATTCTGTAATATTATATGAAGGTGAGATTCGTGATCTCTATGTGTGTTTGGCTAATGCTGGTACAGTTGCAGTTGAGGAAGCCCATATAGCATTTTCAGGGAAAAATCAAGATTCTTTTGTATCGATTGGCTATGAAAAATTGAAATCTGCATTGCCATTAAAACCTGGTGCTGAAGTGATTATCCCAGTGACCTTGAAAGCATGGCAACTTGGGTTGGATCCTGATAATGCTGGTAAGACCACATCTTTAAGTACAGTGAGGCAAGCCAAAGATGGAAGCAGCCCCATGTTGTTGATTTATTATGCAGGTAATTATCATTTTTAATTTCTAAAAAAATCAACTTTTATTTGGGCTAATTGCAGAAAAAAAGGTATAATTTCGAATGTGGGTAACCGGCTTTCGTCAGAGAAAAAAAGTTTTGTGGTGTTTCATGTTGTTCTTTAGGTTAATCTTACTTTCTGCTTTTTGTTAGGGCCTACTGGAAGCTATGGTGAGACACCAGGAGGAGATGGAAGTGTGGTGCCACCCGGTCGTCGCCTAGTCACTCCCTTAAACATCTGTGTTTTGCGAGGGCTGTCTTTCATGAAAGCTCGCTTGCTGTCAATGGAGATCCCCGCTCACGTTGGAGAAATTTCTGAAAATGTGTTGGATCAACACGCGAATAAATTAGTGAAAATTGATCCTTTCAGGGGAAGCTGGGGCCTAAGGTTTCTTGAACTCGAGTTGCATAATCCTACTGATGTGGTGTTTGAGGTCAGCGTCTCTGTCCAGCTGGAAAATGCAAAGGATGAAAATTCTTCTGAATTCACGTACCCGAAAACAAGAATAGACAGAGATTATACTTCAAGGGTACTTATACCATTGGAGCATTTTAAGTTACCCGTTCTTGATGGTTCCGTTTTAATCAACGATAATTCACAATCAAATGGTAAATCTGAACTTAATGCTTCTATTAAGGACTTGATTTCAAAGATTAGGGTGAGGTGGCAGTCAGGCAGGAGTAGCTTAGGTGAATTGCATATTAAGGATGCGACACAAGCAGCACTTCAAACATCAGTAATGGATGTTTTGCTACCAGATCCTTTGACTTTTTGTTTTAGGCTTGCTAAAAGTCAAGATTCACCAAAAGAATTCATTACAAAAGTTGATTCTTGTTCAATCAAGGGTTCTGTTCTAGCAAATGACATGATTCCTATGGAAGTTATGGTTCGTAATAACACTAAGGATTCTATTAAGATGAGTCTTTCCATAGCATGTCGGGATGTAGCAGGTGAAAACTGCATTGAAGGCAACAACCCTACAGTACTATGGGCCGGTAAAACGAACCTCCTCTCTCTCTCTCTTCTCTCTCTCTCCACACACACATGCACGCATGCACACATACACACACCGACACACATAACTCCCTTCTCATAGCATATTTATAAATGCATTGGACCGGTTACCATCCTTCTAAACACCCCACCCTGTCACTCACCTTCACCTCCTTCTCTTCTAGATGAAGAAGTCTCAAAAACTACTCATCACATGTATTCACTATTAGTAGTAGAGGTGGCAACTTTGATTGTTTTATTTATAAATGGGTAGACTTGGGTTATGTCTTATATCTAATGAGTCAAATGAGTGTTAAGGGAAAAGATTTAACTACAAAATGGGTCAATGGTGTTAATTATTTTGTATTGTAAGGATATTAATTGAACCTGGTAACGAGTTGGGGTGGTGCAGAGTGCACATCGATTCAAGTCCTGGCTGATTGTACACCCAAAATAGTGGGAGTCGAGGGGGCCGCGTCTCCTCGCGGGGTTGTAGGGGCCGCACCCCTGGTGGCGGTCTCTCTTATCAGATTTACCAAAGTGGGAATGCATCAGATTTATCAAAGTTGCTTCCTAGCTAAGTGTAAGCTGATCAGCTGATGAGCTAAGCGCTCATGTATATTCGCTTGGCTGTTTGGTGCTCAGCAGAGCATTTGCTTGACCGAATAGTTGCTCAGTTTGTAGTTTTGCCCCATCCAATAATTGTTTGTAACTAACAGCTACCCGCTATATAATTAACTATGACAATTATTTACACAAAAATAACCGTTTTGAGGGTGATTAATATTATGAACATTCCCAAATGATACTCTCGGCACTAAACAAAATATTCTGAAATTATCCCTAGTTGATATTGGTGATACTAAAGGGTCGAATAATCAATTAAGGGCAATGATCTTGATACGCGATCCAGAATCGATCCAAGGCTATTTGAATTCTTACCATGTAGACTATTCCCCAGCAAATGGGTGATAAGCCACCCGAACTGAATTCGAATATATAAAACCTTTGAAATTTCTTTTATCTTAAACAAGTTATATTATTACTGCGGTATTTTAGTTTCTGAGATCATATTTTGTTTTGCTCTTTTGGTAGGTACTTTGAATGGTGTGAAGGTGGAAATTCCTCCATTGGAGAAAATTAAACATGCATTCTCTCTTTACTTCCTTGTTCCAGGTGAATACACATTGTTTGCTGCTGCAGTTATAGATGAACCTAATGTCATTCTCAGGGCCCGTGCTCGTTGTGCTTCATCTGATGAGCAAATCTTCTGTCGAGGGCCACCCTATCATGTTCAAGTACATGGTATTGTCTAAAGTGGTTTTCATTTCCTTAACTACATACATTATTCATGTGTCGTTTTTTTAGATCGCATGAAAGATTTGCCATCACCAAAGTTATAAATACCGCGATTTCGTGAAGAAGGCAGTTGGTGCCTTGCTTGCCATGTTACAAAATGGCATGGCAAGATGAAATAATAACTAAAAACAGGGGGAGCATTTTTCTTTTTTTCACTTCTTATAAAAGCAACTTTAATTATCTGATATATAATGTAATTACAGCTTATATATATACTTCACATGCATAAATGAACGTATGATCTCTTGTTATTAGTTATACTACATATTAGTGTTTCTCTTTCTAGCAGGGTGAATGCTAAGAAACCTCATGAACTCAATTATGTTTGATCTTTAATGTCGTTATGGATGTGCATATATATAGTTTTTGGAAAGAAACTTGTTACATAAATCAAATAGACAAAGTAAATAACTAGTTAAAATAATGGAACGAAAAACTTCTCCACTAATTAGCCCGCAAACTTAAGACCATAAACAAACTACTCCCAAGTAGATAAACCCATTCAAGGTTCCTACTTGTTCTTCTAACTTAGTCAACCATTAATGGCCTTATCCGTTATCACAAAATAATTCTAACTTGAGACTGACTTGGCGATAATGAACCGTCAAAAGACTATCGCACACCTCGACCTTTTGAATCTATGATCGGCACACGGCAGTGATTACTGTTTATCAAGAATTAGTAATCGAAATATGCAAACGACACTCATCAATGATTATAAGAATCCAATTGACATTTTAGTGTCCAAATAGGTTCTGCTGCTTCCCTTCCCTTCCCTCCATTCCTATCGGACTTCTCTCCTTTTAACCTAAAAATATATCATCAAACGGACTGAAAATCTGCTGCCCCTTACTCCCCTAGTATATGCTACCTTGGGCCGAAGCCTAGGTCGGGGCCGGCACTACTTTCTTTTTTCGTATCTCGATTTATTTCATTTTGTGCAACGAATATACATTTTTTCTTTCTACTCGAGCGAAAAGAATATATTTACAAAAATCGGGTGGTTTCAAACATATTTACAAAAGGGTGTATTCTTTAATAGGTTAATTACATATATAAAACTAATATTATTCTAAAATTAAATATAATAAATTATTTTTTATATATATATATATATACACATATATATATAAGGGAATGTTTATTTGAGAACCGTTTTTATTAAGAGAACCGCGAGAACCAATCTTAGCCGTTCATTTTGGATAATGGAATTCATAGATGAAGAGCGTTGGGGGATTGAGTGTGGCAGGGTGCATGTAAGGAAGTCATGAGTGAGCAATCCAATTGAAGGAGGAAAAATTGGACGGCTAAGATTGGTTCTCGCGGTTCTCGCAATAAAAACGGTTCTCAAATGAACTTTTCACTATATCTATATCTATACTAATATATAAAGCATTTAACACACTCTCTCTCTTAAATGTCTTAATCTCTTAAATTTTAAGTAATTTGATATTACTAACTTACCCCTTATTTAAATCTTAAAAAAAAAACCATTGAATACCATTTTAATAACTAAACTTTCTATAAAAGTAATGTTTAAAAATGTCAACTCAATACAAATTAAATTTCAACCTATAAGATATTACACAAATTAAAATATTTAAAGCATTTAACACCCTCTCTCCTAAATGTCTTAATCTCTTAAATTTTAAGTCATTTGATATTACTAACTTACCCCTTATTTAAATTTTAAAAGGAAACCATTGAATACCATTTTAATAACTAAATTTTCTATAAAAATAATGTTTAAAAATGTCAACTCAATACAAATTAAATTTTAACCTATAAGATATTACACAAATTAAAAATTGAATAAAAAACCTCCATAGAAATATTATTGTAAATATTATATCATATACCAAATAATTTAATTGAAGTATTAGAAAATTCGTATAACTAAAACTTATAAACTTGATAACATGTAGCCGAATTTGTAAACACTCATATAAGTAAAATGAAAAGTTTAATTTATAATATATTTAATATTATTTTACTTGAACTCTTAAATTTTAAATAATATAAAATTACCAATATAGTCTTAAATATATTTATATTTTTTAAAATACACCAACCCAACCACTAATATATTATCTCATACCTACACAATTTCTCATTCAAATCAACACAATTCACTAAGTCATTGATATATTTTTATCATCTTATTTTATAAGTAGAGATTGTTTTTTCTTATTTTATTATTTTTCAAAGATTATTTGAGTTAATAGATAATAAAGAAATAAGTAAAATGGAAAAGAAGAAAACAAAATGGACATACTGCAAATGGAAATTATTCGACGTCATCATAGTGTGTGTATACCATACCCTACGTTACCGAAAACGGACATATTATCGAGAATGAATTAGTTATCGTCGCCGCATTGCGCGGGTAACATGCTAGTACATATATATAAACAGACCCTAAATCTCTTTCTCGGTTTCCTTTGTAATCTCATTTCTCTCCATTTTGTGGAGAAAATGGGAGAAATGACTATTTATGGTTCGCCGTCATCTGTTGCGATGTTTGGTTCGACTGAATCCTAAATCGTCGTCGCCGTCGTTTATAGCGATGTCTAGTTCGATTGAACCCTAAAACACCATCGTTGTCGTCTGTTGCGATGTTTGGTTCGTCTGAACCCTAAATCGTCGCCGTCATCTGTAGCAATGTGTGGTTCGATTGAACCCTAAATAACCGTCGCCGTCGTCTGTTGCAATGCCCGGTTCAATTGAACCCTAAACCGCCGTCGCCGCCAACTGTTGCGATGTGATGCCGGCGAGGCCGCAGCCGACGTGTAATTCGATTGAACCCTAAATCATTTCTTGCGTTGTTGCGATGTGGTTGCGATGATGAGTAGTCCGGCGTCGGCAAGGCGGTGTCGCCGCCGCCGAGTTTCCGGTCACCTGAGCCACCATTTCTCGTTTTCATTTCTTGATGGTACCAAACAAAAGCATTTTTTACTTATTTACATTTCTCACCATTTTCATTTCCAATTCTCACATTTCCTTTTCTTCCCTACCAAACACACCCTTAGGGGTGTCCAAAATAATTCGAATCTGAACATCCAAATCGATTATCAAAAAATCCGATCTGAAATTTCGGATATCCGAATTTTTGGATTCAGATTTTGATAGTAATTTTTTTAAATTTCAGATATTTTAGATATCCGAAAAATATTTTTTATTTTTTTATATTACTTATTTATTTAATTTTCTTAATATATATAGTTTTATATAAATGTATTTTTCATTTAAAGCATACTTGACTTATTTAAGGATTAGAGTTTAAAATATAATTATTTAGTAATTATATTTTTTAAAAAATTATATAAAAGTATACGTTTTTAAAATTAGCGGATATTTTAGATATCTGATATATCGAATCCGAAATTTCGGATACGGAAAACCGTCTCCGGAAACATCCTAAAATCCCCTTCCGACCACTCTTGTCGCCGCTGTAGGATTCTTTCACTACCCCTCGGACTCCTTTCTCCTGGTCATCGCCGACGACCATCTATCTCCGCACAGCTGTCACCTGCATCCCTCTCTCTCCCCCAGTCATCGCTGACAACCCTCACTCTCCCCACAGCGTCGCCGCCGCACATCCCTCTCTCCCCAGTCACCGCCGATCTCCTCCTGTCGCTTCATCTTCTCTGCCGTGATCATCTTCCTATAGATTCATCTTCCCGCCGGCATCATCTTCCTGTCAATTCATATTGCTGCTGTCGAGAATCAAGAGGCCGAGACATAGTTCCTCTCCAGTCGAGACTTTTGTTCCTGCAATCGAGAGTTTTTCCCGGGTACATGGCCGGGAATTTCTTGCTCCCGTGACCGAATGACCGGTTTTAAGTGTAAATTCAGGTCCCGGAGGTAGTTAAATCGGCAACGAATCACCTTAATTTTTCCAGCTAGTGGATTTTGCTTTTCTTGTCTAAATTCAGGTCCCGCCCTTCCCATGGTTAGTTACGTTTTCTCTCTCAAAGCCGTAGTTTTTATTACATAAACACGCAAATCTTTTACTTGCTAAGCTCGGTCATCGTTGGGTGCAGGAACCACAACAAGCTCCATCCCTTGAAGACTGCTTAAAGCTATTGAAGGGAGCCAGAGATGAACAACGCCTAGCTGGTCTTCTTCTCGCTACCAAATTCTGCAAAAACGATGATTTTGACTCCATTTTTAGGGTTTACAACGCCGTCGGCAACACGTTCTTGGACCGCCTTCTCCGAACCGGTTAGCAATTATTCTGTGGATATCACAATATGGTCTTTTCCTGTCAATTTATGGTTAACTGGGTCTTGTGATTCGGTTTTTTCATGTCTTTGTTATGGTCTGAACACCAGAATTTATAAAGAACTGATGAGTTATTCTAATTACTCAGAATACCCATAGAATAAACAAGTATTGGAAGCAATTAGGTCAAGATAGTTTTTTTCGTTATTGAATGATTGGAAGAAACGGGAGAAAAGATTACAGTTCACAATTCATACCGAAAACTGAAAGGAATACTTCCTATTTATATTGTGTCAGGATGTCTAACTAATTGACACAAGTAAGGTTGTGTTTGTTTTAAATGAGGTATTTTTACCTCATGTTTGCAAAGTTGCTGGCGGGCAGATATAAGAGAAAAAGGCTGTCTGTTTTTGTTAGAGGGGAAAGAGGTAAAAAGATCTCAGAAGAGGTGGAAGAGCCTCTTTTCCTGGCAGACATGTCAGAGAGGTATAACGTTACCCCTTCCTTCGATGCCTACGACCTTGCCCTCTGCTTCGCACAATCGCACCTAGCCATTGGTTACACCCAAGTTTCGACACTCTGTGACCTTTGCCGTCAAAACTATGTGACCTCCCCAGCTCCGCCCCTTCCTTCGAAGAACCCTAAGCTTCGACGCTCTGTGACATCATCATAGGCTTTATTTAAGCTCTGCGACCTCTGTCCCTTCCTTAGAAGCTTCAATGCTCTATGACCTCACCATCAGCTCTTCTTTTTGAAAGGCTAATTTTGTTAACTCCCAAAAAATTACGAAAGGAGTAGTTAGAGAGGCACAATTGTGCTACAAAAGAACAACCAAGGAATGGCTAAGCAACTAACCGAAATAAAACTCTACAATCTGGGCACCAAAAATCAGGTCATTTAGTTCTGGAAGAATCTAACGCCTTGGGAGGCTTGAAAATAGTTAATCGAACAACATGACTTTTGGATGTTTCACCCACATCTCCAAATTGAAACAACTTTTTTCATCCTATTAGATAACCAAAAGAGAGCCATGGTTTGAACTCTTGGAAACAAATCTTTGCTTTCAATAACTTCTTTCTTGTCTGGGGTAGCATGAACTAAGTGGTTTCTTTGCTTCCATATAAACCACAAGGCTGCAAAACATGCCCCGTAAGAATGAGAGTTTACCTCTGGAGAAAAGAAGGGTCGGTGAAAAGTCTCACAAGCTCCACAATTTGTTCCAGAAACTTTCTAGCTTGATACAGTTTAGGAGAGTGTGATCAAGGGTTTCTTCTTCAACTCCACATTTTGGACACATGACTGACTCCAATGCAATATTTTCGTAAAGAAGATTTTGAAGGGTGGGCACCCGGTTTAATAACATTCTCCAAAGGTAAATGTTAACTTTTTTTTGGCAGCCCTTTGTTCCAACAAAGCAAATCATTTAATTTTTGTTCCTCCAGCAAATTCGATTGGACAACCTTGGTGAGATCCCTCATCAGGAACATACCCGAGCTTGCCAACCTCCAATGCCAACAATCTTCTTTATCTTTTGTCAGCACTAACCTCTCTAGGGCAGCTTTTATAGAAGATAGGTCTTGATCAGTTCTACCTCTCGGCATAATTCTCCAGCTGCCACTGAAGGTCCACACCCCATTTTCCAAGGTTGTAAAAATCGCTAGGCGGTATACACTCGGTCGACTAACTTCAAGCAATTAATCGGCCTAGATGGTGATTAATCGGATTCTAGGCGAGGACCCTAAATTATAAAAGAATCTATTTTTAAAAAAAATAAATATTAGCAATAACCTATAAAATAAGGCAATAACCATCAAAAGGTTTAACAAGCTTGGCAAATAAAAACCATAAGTCCATAATTAGTAATACCCTAACAAACAAGTCAAAAAAATATTAGCAAATTTTTTAAAAAAACACCAAGTCAACCCTTTTGTTGACTGTTGAGAACTGCCGAGGACCGATTTTGAGCACAATCGATAAACCTGACCGATCAGGTGATTTCTAGGTTGGTGGGCTTCCGATAACCTCCTAAGCGCCGATTAATCAGCCGCCGAGACCGAGTTTTACAACACTGCCATTTTCGAGAGTCCGACGATCAACAACTTTGCAATCTTTATTTGACTCCAGGGCAAACAAGCATATGAGCACTTAGATAAGCAATCTCAGATCGTTTTTCTAAGGCAAATCTCAAATCGTTAGTTCCAACATTTTCATTTAATTTGTCCCGTTGTACTATGTAAAGTGATAGACTTTTAACACTTTGAAGAATCTTCCATTTTCATGTAGATGTGGCATTCTGTACTTGTCTTGTTAGTAATTCAAATAGTCATGGGCGGACCTAAGGGATAGCCGGGAATACCCTCTTTTTCCCTGTTACATTTATCATCTCCGTCTTCCTTTCCTTTCTTTCCTCTTTTCTTCTAATCATATATTTGATTACATATATTAGCATTACTATTATTATTTGGGTTCAGGAGATGTGATTCTTAAAATTAAACTAAACCCAATAAATGGAACGCAAAAACCAAATTAAACCTATGATAACTAAATGGTTTGACCTGCTCAATGACATTCTAATGCAGAAGTGAGTTGTGAAGTGGAGTTAGCCGTGACATATGCTATCCTTGAACTAACTTCCTTTCGTGTGAGAAGTATTTATAACACCATTAATGACACATTAATAGGGATATTTTGGTCATTTATATATTTACCCAATCGTGAATTGTGTCCCGAATTAATGAGTGAGGCTTCATTTTTCTAATATACCACTCATTAATGATCCCTTACATTTATTAGCCATTGATTTATTTTAATCAATGCTTAAGATTGGTTCTCGCATGCAAAACAGTTCTCATTTGAGAACCATTCTTATTGCAAGAACTGCGAGAACCAATCTTGGTTATTGATTAAAATAAATCAATGGCTAATAATGCTAATGGCATAATTGTAAATAAGGCGTCACCCCACTAGCTCCATTAATGACTCATTCATGACGCATTAATGACTCATAAATTGGGGATATATTGGGAAATTTATACCTTATTAAATAATAACTCTTTAATAACGGTGCACCCGGATGCAATTCATGGTTAGGTAATATATAAAATGACCAAAATACCATTATTAATGAGTCATCAACGGGGTTCTCGCAATAAGAACGGTTCTCAAAAGAACTTCTACGTACACACACACACACACACACACACACACACACACACACACACACATATATATATATATATATATATATATGGAAAAGTTCATTTGAGAACCATTTTTATTGCGAGAATCAATATGAGCCGTCCAGTTCCTCCTCTTTCAATTCCATCAACCTCCCATGAATTTATCTCATGCACCTTGCCGCCTCCTCCTTCAATTCCATCATCCACCCATGAATTCATCTCATGCACCTTGCCGCACCATTCTTGTTGCGATTACCGCGAGAACCAATCTTGGCCCTTGATTAAAATAAATCAATGGTTAATAATTTTTGCGGCTGATCGATGACTAATGATTGGCTCATTAACGAGGGATGTGTTGGGAAAATTAAGTCGATCTAATTACAACTTATCCACTTGGACGCAATTCATCGTTGGGTAAATATATAAATGGCCAAAATGCCCCTATTAATGAGCATTAATGGTAGCTACAAATGGTACCTACGGTACACACACACATATATATATATATATATATACATACATACATACATATATATATATATAGGGGAAGGTTCATTTGAGAACCGTTTTTATTGCGAGAACCAATCTTAGCTGTTCATTTTGGATAATGGAATTCATGGATGAAGAGCGTGGGGGGATTGGGTGTGGCAGGGTGTATGTAAGGAATTCATGGGTGGGCAATCCAATGAAAGGAGGGGGAATTTGACGGCTAAGATTGGTTCTCGCGGTTCTCGCAATAAAAACGGTTCTCAAATGAACTTTTCACTATATATATACATATAGGGAGAAGTTCATTTGAGAACCGTTCTTATTACTACCGTTTATACTAAAGTATGTCTTTGCATGATATATTGGATATAATAAATTACAAATGAAGAAGCAAAACTTAATCCGCGATGATGAAAAATATGTAATATTTTAACCTATTATTGCAAATTTCGCAGTAAATTTTTTATGTTTTATATTCCCGTTGCAACACACGTGTGAACTTTCCTTGTTATCTATATATGATATGAAATTATATTTATTATGAAAAGGTGAGCAACTGACTACTTATTCTGTGTTTTTTGTGTTTCTTATAGGTATGGGGAAAGGGATCACAACTGAGAAGGGCCAAGATAACCAGGGTGCTTATTTACAGTTATCTATTACAATTTTGGCTGCATTCTGTCGGGTTGCTGATATTGCTTCTTCCGATGATATGGTCAAGAAGATTCCACTCGTATTAGAAGTTCTTTCTAAAGAGTATGCATTTATAAATGCCATAATTCTATTATCTTTAATTATGTAATCAAGAAGTATGCATCAGTGTTCTCATTTGTTAACAAGAAATATTGTTATCTTGCAAATTAATTTAGAAAATAATCAATATTCTTTCTTAAGATGTTTATTGTTTGGATTTACAGATTAGGAGCACCCCTTGTTGAAGAATGTTTTGAGTTTTTATACCTGGTGTCAGCAGCCCACAAAGATGGGTCTCGAATCTTTTTCGAGTCTGGAGGCATGACCGTCCTAGCTTCTCAAATGTCAAATTTAGCAGATGGTATTTTTTATATCTAGAATCAATTTCTATTCAAATTGCGAGTAAAGTGTCCTTTATATTTCAAGGTGGATATAATATCCAGATATGAACTTAACATTTTCAAACCTGTGTTACTGTGTAGGTTCCCATACAATAGAGCTAGCGATAAAACTTCTTCAGTTGATCATAAATCAACTTCCCCTGGACACGATTATAAAAGAGTACTGCTCGGAATTGTCATCAGTGGTATGTTCTTGAATTATTCTACCATCGTAACTTTATTAATCATTGTAATAGTAAAAGTTTATTTGTTATACATTACTCTTTTTTGCAGGTTGCAGTACTAGCTAAACAGTTTGCTTTGTCTCACAATGCTCTTAAATTTGAGGCACTTCATCTTCTATCAGTGATACTATCCTCAACATATGCGGTATGCAAGTTGTTTTTTAAATCATTATTCAATATTAAAGTACGATATTTAACACCATAAAACCACTGTATCATATCACACTGTTGTTGCCTTATTGGGTAGATCATTGCTTGCAGAGATGTAACCTAAAAAGGGCACTTCACTGCTCTCAGTTCTGATTGTAAAGTAATTGCTTGCTTGGTACTATCAGGCACCCGTGCATGAAACTCTTCATACAATGAACAACACAACTTGGAGAACATATGTACGTGTAGGTGTTGTTGCAATTCTTCAAAACCGTGTTGGTAAGTTGAAGTTAAGCTTGATTAAAGTTGACAAATTGCAAATTTTATATTTTTATCGCCACTCATTACAACAAAAGTATGGTCTGCACATGTTTTTCTACATGGCTTTAGAATATGTAAATATTTGTTCACATTGATAAATGTGTAAAAGATATTCACATTTATAAGCACATAGAAATAAAAAAATATATGGGAATTTCTGCTTTGTAGTTTTATAATTGTACAGAAAAATGTTTGCACTGCAAAAAGATAGAAGTTGTAATCAGTTTGTTACACCCAATTTCCTCATGTGAGAAGAAGTGTGTAGAAGTTGGGTGTAATGTATTGATCTCTATGTTTTGAAGTTTTGCATGTTTATAAGTGCTCTACAGCTATAAGCGTGGAAATGCTTACGATTTTTTAATATTTCTTTGTGCTTATAACTGTGAACATCTTTGATATGTTTATTGGTGTGAATAACTTGACAAAAATTTACACTCCACACTATAGAAAACTATTTCTTTGGTGCTCTTCTATAGTTATTTGATAACCTATCGATCTCATTTGAACTTGATATCCAGCGCCAAATCAAAGGCTTGAGGCTCTTATTTTAGCCGAATCTCTCATGTGCATTGCTGGTGAAAGGTGGCTTATTGAGCAAACAAACCTGCCCAATACACAAGATTTGATTCCAGCTGACAGGTATACACGCCATGTTAAATTACAGAAACTATTTTTCTTTGCCATGTCAGCAAGTGTTTTTTTTTTCAGATTTTCTTTGCCTCGTTATTTCCAGGTGTACATTGCTCGTTCTAGAAACTTCTAGGGTGGAAATTGCAGTTCTTCTCAATGACTTAGCTTATTTGAAATACGAGAAGTCTAAAGAGTCCTTGGATGCCGAAACTGTTCTTCTTAAGCAAAGGAATCTTGGCATTGCATATTCATTAGTGGAGAAGATAATCAAATTGATTTCAAGTGTTGCTGAAGATGGAGGTAGCATTTTCATTTACAACATGCAAGCAAAAATAACAAGAACCCTCATCTAAAAATGGTTTTAGGGGTTCTTGTTGAATGTCCTATAACCCGCTCTTATGGGATTGGGCTTTGTTGTTGAATGTTGATACATGGTAAATTGGATTTTTACATTTTCCCTCCTTTTATATACAGGTAGTATTATCAGTGACTCAATGTTCACAAAGATCATAAATGGGCTTAACGAGACAATTGGTGTGATCTTAGAATATCTTCGAGATGCCAGGGTATTAATGTATACTTTCACGTGTTCAAGCAGTCGAGGTTATGTAGCAATTTATGTGTTGATGCTTATAAATTTTTGCAGGATCATGGACAAACTAAAGGGAATGATATTCTTGCTTCAGTGCGGATAGTTGGGAGGTAATCCTTGTGTCCAATATTAATAATTTGTTTTTTTTTTTTATAACCACTATATCACTATGTTTATATTGTTTTTTTTTTTGTCTCATTTAAAACTTCCGTTGCAGTTACCTTGCTGAGACTCCAGCTGCATGCAATGACAAAGTTATGGAGCTTTTGGGGTACATGGTTTCGGTTCAAGGTGAAGATGAACAGAGGTTTGTCTGTTTCTAATTTTCATTTAATTTTTAGTTGTTTCGTTATTTGTTCAATTTGAGAAATAGTTGGAGGCTGAATCGCATAAATTTGTTTTGCCAATGGTAGTCCCTTCTCTTCAATTTGCTTCTTGCTTCCAATGCTATGCCAAATAACAATGGAGATCAATGGATGTCGGCTTTTTGTCTCTTCTGGAGCTTATAAAGCAGTAAGTTATTGTTATTGGGTAATGAAACTTAGGATATCATGCTTACTTATTTGTTGTAAACTTTGTTTTCTTCTGAAGGTTGTAGATTGTCTAATTAAGTTTCTTTCGGAAGATACTGGTACATTCGAGGACAATGGTCCCATTTTTTTGGCATGTGATACAATCTTAAATCTACTTTTGAAGGTATGTCATTTCCAGTCAGTATTCTAATTCAAGGCAAACTGCATAAAATGGAAAAACTTTATATGGTTTTCTATGGTAGGAACCAACATTGAATCAGGAAAAAAATAGAAACCAGCCTATGTTGCCTTTCAAAAAATAAGAATCTAGGCTTTATTATCGACTTTAGCATTCAAGTTACATTTTATTAACTTGTTGAACTGGCTAGCATGTCAACTTCTTAATGATTTTTTTCAAAAATTTGCTGATGTTGCATCATTTTTAGTGTTTTGTATATGCCACTTGGCATCTAGTTTGATAAAATGTTTTTAGATATAAAATTTAAGAAATAGATCATTTTTTCAAATTTGTAAGTAGATTTTCTCATTTTTTTCAATAACCATTTTTTGGGGTGACTGGTAGGGAATAACCATCTGATGTGGTGACTGGTCGGGCATCGACTAGTGTGACATGTGCTGTTTGCTGTTTACAGGCAAAAGTAGTTAAATGAGGCTAGTTGCTAAAATCGGTAATAGATTGTAAGTTAATTCCATTGATGTGTGTGGTTGTCTCTTGTATCTATTTTTTTTCAGAGAGAGCAGATTCGGGTGCCCTTGGATGATTCTTATTTTATCAGGTTATTGCGTGTGCTGTCATCATGGGCAGGTATTAGTTAGATTTTACGTGTTTTTTATTAATTTAATTATTTGTTTATCATCAAAAGGTGAACTTCTTGCTTCTGAAGGATCTTGATCCAAATAAAGGTTTATTTATATTTTCTCGGAGTTTGATGATAATTTCTTTGTGGTTCATCAGAGGATGCAATTGACTGGTCTAGTATCATGATGGCTTCAAGCATCTGCGCTTTGATATTAGATTCTACGTCTGAAACGGTTCTTGAATGCAATCCAGACTTTAGTCGTAATAATTTAATCAGTTTGTCCCAGCTGATGAGGCGAAGTATGGCTACATATGGTAAAGTAAGTCATTCCAAACTTTCATTATATCATGAATATTATCTTAATATTTTCGTTTTGTTTTGTTTCTGTAACAACCGTGGTTTTCAAAAATTTAGATTTACAAAAAAAACTCTACTCAATCGGATTCATCGCAATTGAAGACTTTAAAACACACATTAGTTAAAACAGCTAAACCGTATTAACAACACATTTAAGTAAAACCACCGTTACGTCAAAATACATCATTGTTTAAAACCAAGTTCATCACATAACCACAAGTCGGTTTCATTAAACATCATAACAAGTAAACTACCCGTAGGCACCCATCTCACAAAGCCACACACCTAAGCAACATGCACGAGCACAAGACATTTCAAAGAAACAAGTGTCGGCTTACGCTTTGTGAGTCAGCTTAGTAATTACCACAAAATCATCTTAATTAAAACATTCGTAAAACATGTTTAGGTTTAGGGTAATAAATCCCAACCCGTAACTTGACCCAGCCGCATAGTCATCACAAACCCCACATGGTCAAGTATCTTTGCAAGCATCAATAAATACATCATATTCATCTTTTAACTTCATTAACATCACATGCATCATTTATTCATCACTAACCATCATTGTTTACATCCTTCTTATTGGGGTCTATCATCATACCACACTATCATCGCCACCCCAAATACCCTATGTGTGCCCAGTAACCACTAGGGTTCCAAGGTCCGTCCGTACTGACGCCATATGCGTGCTTGTAAGTTCCAAGGTCCATCCGCACTGGCACAAGTTCACTTAGCGTGTCCAGCAAGTATGGTACATAGCAGGGCATAACTCCCACTTGTACACACACTCTCGTAATCCATTCGTTGTAGCTACTCTAACATAAGTCGTTCAGGTGAAAGTACAACCGGTGCCCCCATCTTTAGGCCTTTCTTTCACCCTCGTGGTGTTGTGCATTTTGACCTTCATCTTAGTCAACACCACTCCGGTATACACGCACATTAAGTACAAGTACACCATGTGTCGTCAAGATTATCTAGAAACCCGACAACAAATCATCATATTAGTTCATCATAATCATCGGTTCATATATCTATAAGTATATATGCATGCATTGTGAACATCGTGTAAATCAATCACATGTCATCATTAATTAAGTAGCATGCATTACAAACTATCGTTAGTCTATCATAAACAATCATAAATAGATATATCATCTTAAAAACCTTTAATACTTTCAAAATAGGTTTTGTCTTCATGCTCAGTTTTGTAAAATAACTGAACTCACCTCAAACCGGACAAATAGATCACCACCGAACTAGATCTAAAAAGTTTCACACCCGGATCGTCGAATCGCGGTCTTACAAGCTCCACAACACTCCTCAAGATCTCCGAAGACAAAGCCGAAATCGAAACTTAGCTCGAAAGTCGAAATGGTAACACCGCAACTCCCGAACCTCACAAACATGTAATAACGAAGCCCCAACACTAACACACGCTTTCTAGTCTTAGAATCACTCTTAAAATGGGCAGAGTACTAGTACAAACCAGAGAGAACTTGTGAAAAGGGCTGAAATGTAACATATACATAGGCCAGCCGGAATGCGTCGTGTCGCGACCGCCCGCCTAACGTGAACTCTGCGACATGCAACGCCTACACACGCAACCCTATACGTGTCCTGCCGCCGCGACGCGTCACGATGCACGACGTGTCGCGTCGCAACCCCCCTTTTTCCAAAATCTTTATTTTTTTTCTTTTCTTTAATAAACACTCCCATAAATATATACTTCTATGTAAATGAACTTCATAAATGTATTCATGTTCTCCTATATAACATTACAATATTCGTCTTATAAAAATCGGGTCGTTACAGTTTCTACCCACCTTCCTAGAAACCGCAACAATTTTCTATTTTGAATATTTTGCATGTTTTTTTTTATTATTGTTAATTTGTAGTATGGTCATGACACCTGTTTGGTGCTATTTTTATGTGGCGCGTAAGATTTCTTCATTTCAGCGCCCTGTTTTTGCATAAGATTTCTTCATTTTAGAAGCCTATCGCTAAATATGAGATAGCGGCCGCTATTTACCGCTAGCCTATAGGTAGCCTATCACTATTTACCACTATTCACAATTGACAAGTATATTTCAGCTTTTAAGGGTACTTCTGATATATAGCAAATGATCAAACATCAACATGAACATTAAACAATAAACAATGGTTTGATATTTTATGTTACCGAGGGGATTCTCTGTTTGTTCGGTCTGATCGGTTCAATAGGTAAGATGCCATTTTCACTAGTAACTAATTTTGTTCTAATTATTCAGGTTACCGAGTCTGAGGCTGATCTTCATCAAATAATCGTCTCAGGTATGATCGAGTTAAAAAATATTATTTTACATTTGCTTGTACTATACCATTTTCCTCTTCTATCTATCATTACTGTAAGAAGTGGCAATTTCAGACAACTTATAGGAAGATAGCTTGATTTGGGTTATACTTCGCCCCATTCAGGTTAAATTTTGCCAACTCTGTTTTGATTAGCGAAAACTAAAATCACATTTGTTTTGGGGTTTTCATGATTGCCTGTAAAACTGTTTATCTTAGTTTGTTTGGTACAAGAATAAATGTATAGTGGGTTTTTGGATTGCTTGTTAAAAGTGTTTAACTGCTTATTGTGTTTCAATACCATAAGTAGTAGTTTCCCGAGTATTTGAAACTGTACTACTTCCATTTGTGTAGGATACTCGAGGTGGGCTGATCGGTTTCCGCATGTCAAAGCAGCTGTTGAGGGTAAGTAGTCGGTATAAATATCAGGGAAAATCATAGATTTCAGAGAGTTTTGTTGCTTTAGAACATGTAAGATATGTTATTAAACAAGTGAATTGCACTTTTGATGCAAAATGGATTCTTGGTGTGGCAAAGCATTCTGTAGGCATCCATCTTGTCAATTCATACGCAACATCCTCAAAATGGGCCTAGATGTTTGTCGCATCGTTTGATAATCAAAACATAGTAGTCGTAAATTATTAAAATAGAATGCAAACCCTATAGTTGGTCTCGGGCTTTGTGACATGGATTGAAGTTGTTAGTTTAAATGGAGACTTGTTACTATTGAATGGGATGCGGAAAAAAATAATTGACCCGAATAACACCCACTATAGTTAATAACATAATTAGAGGATAAGTTGTAACTCGGATAGGGGAATGAGATACCCGGTTAAAGAGATAAACCGATTTGAGAAGTTGATTAGTCGGTTACTTCTGCCCTGACAATGTCTTTGAGTTATATGTGGAAAGAAAGTGGAAGGATAGAAAATTAGCGGGACAAAAGAAAATGTTTTTGTTATTGAGCGTTTCTTTCAAAATCTTTCCTGGTTTGAGAGGAAAATCATGAAAGAAAATGAGAGATAATTTTCTTTTTAAAATCTTTTCTTTTCTTTCGTAAAAAACTTGGGAATACAACTACAAAAGTTTATTTTTTTTCTAAATTTTTCTTTTTTCCCCCTAATTTTTACAGTGTATGTTTTCTACACTCCTTCCCTTGTCACACATTTGAAATCAGTCTTTTTAGTTTAACTAGAGACTAAAACTGTAAGAGGTTTAGCCATTTATGGACTAAACTCACAAAAATAAAAAGTTAAGGACCAACGCCGTAAAAATCACCAAAGTGTTGGTGCCTATTTATTGTCACATGTATACTGGTATCACTACAGATGAAGCAAATGCATATTTGGTCACATACTAAGGATCAATCCCGACAACACGCTTTAAAATATGAGGAGCAAAAATAGTGCTTTTGTTGTCAAAAGGTGTTTCTTGACCATAAATGTTTTTGCTTCATGGATTGTGAACGTTATGTGCTTCACGGGTAGTGAAGCTTCCTTCATGGGCCGTGAAGACCTAGTGCTTCATGGGTTGTGAAGAGAAGTTGAAAAGTTACTTTGATTTTATTGGATCTCTATGTTGGTCCATATGGTTTCGCTTCCTTTTTGGCCGACCCGTGGGACTTATTTAGAATCTTTTTATGACTGGAACTTAGAACATTACTCTCTCATGTCTGCTTTGAATCAGAACACCATTTTTTCACTTCTATACATTAAGTTATGCATTCTCGAGTGTTTTTGGGCGATCTTGGGTGAAGGAGTTGCGTGTGGCTGTTCCAGAACTTGGTGTGAATTATACAATAGAGGAAACATACTCTTGGTTTATACTGTCATACCTCTTTGGAGCTTGGTTCCAACCATATTGCAAAAGATATAACCTTCTTATTTCCTCTTATTTTAGTTGTTTTACTTGCATGTAGGGTTTGGTCCGCTTGTTAGGTTTTAATGGCACATGTTCTGTGAGTGTATTGTTTGTTTTGCTTCCATTGTGGTGCCCTTGAAATTCAACAAAAATCATATAGACTAAAAATGTAATTAAGAGAGTGAGAGAGGAGAGATATAGGGAGAACACTTCTGATGTGGATTACGGTAAGAATATTTGTTAGCCAATCATTTAACTAAAAAAAGACAAAATCACATGTTTATAAAAACATTCCACATATACAAATTCTTTACCTTTTTGGTTTTCAAATCTACATATCTTTTACATGAATAACCATTTCATCACAAAAATTATACCATTAAATTTGTCTTTTAAACCTCTTTAATTTGATACCAACTGCAACAAGATTTCGGGAAAAATTCGATGATGCAATATATAACAAAAAGTAAGATGCAAACAGTCATTAAACATATGTAATCGATTATTTCCAACCATAAGCATATGCTATAACCAAATGCAATAGATTATATAGCCGGTGGAGCCGAGCACTTTAAACAATAAAATAGATGCAGTACACTATAGAAGAAATGCAGCTACAAAATTTTTATGTCAAATTCATGTTACTGATGAATTAAACAAACCTACAATCTTTTAAATTTTCTGCAGCAAGCACTAACAACTAAAAACCATAGCTAACTAAACCAAAATGCAAATAGTGAGCCAAAAAATCTAAACAATTAGAATTACTGATATCATATAATCTTAATTTAAGAATTTGTAGTCATTCATGCCTTTGGTTCTAATTCAAATACATTTTAATATATATTTTAATGTAATATTATAATATGAGTTGTGTTTAATAAAGTTCATGTAAAAATATAGTTCTAACATTTTAATATTCAATCACAGGTGATTCAGTATACAATCACATATAAATTACGAAAATATCACTCCGTTCAAAATTTTAAAATACAATCTGGACTATTGATGTCATTGATCCAAAGAGTAAAATTAGTCCCCTAGGACTATGAATTAAGTACATTCTTTAATATAATATTTATCTAATGAAATGCAGTTTTTAGTATAACAAATATTTTAGATAAATATCATATTATGATAAAATTTATATTTGACTATAGATTTAGATATATACTCTAATTTTTATTTTTTTGGTTAAAATAGTCTATGTTAGTACACTAACTAACTAATTTAGTTTTATTAGCTTAGTTGCAAGCAAAAAATAAAATAAAATAAAAGAGAAAAAATCAATCAAAGAAAAAGAGGTTATGTAGAAACAATAATTAATAAGAGAAAAAAAGCCACAAAAAATAAAAGGGAAAATGATGTGTGCAGTTAACTAGATCTAACTTAGATGCAATTACACTCGCATACCACTTAAATCATTAAAACACTCAAATAACTAAAATACTCCTTGTTTAAGTGGTATGTAAGTATAACTGCACACGTCATTTCCCCAAAATTAAAAACCAAATAACTTTTAAAAAATGTAAGAAACGAAACGGGAAAAAAACATACAACTCAATTTCAATTTTTGATCACTAGTGGAACCCTAGATTTCTTGACCAATTTAGAATTTCATAGATTCCAATTTCAAAGCCTCACACATCGATTTTTGCTTTCCAACACCATCAAAGGTTTCATCGCCTCTATGATTTGCTTCTTTTTCACATTTCACAATCAAAGGACTAGTCAAAGCCACATAGTAACATGCTGTAGTATGAAGATTCTATGAATCAATTTTTTAATTTATTACTTGTTGAAGATGATTCGTCATCTGTTTTTTAATTGATTATGTTAAAATAGAGTTATGGTTTGGTTAGTTCCTATTTTTACAAGTCCCCCACCCCCAAAAAAAAACAAATAAATAAAAAAAACCCAAAAACAAAAAAACAAATAAACAATGCAGACATTGATTATATACATAAATAGAGAGACTTTGGTTTTTGTTGAGAGCAAACATCCTGAAAACTACATTACATTTTTGCAGCAGAAGGTGAAATTTGTACAAAGCAACCATACCTGATACCTCTTCTAGTTCTAGTTGAGATAACGCCTACAATTACTCGAATTGCAAGAACACAAAATCTTTTTACCTTCGTCTTCATTGTTAAAATGGTAGTCGTATGTTATCTCTTCCCCTGGATATATGTCCCTCTCCGCAAAGAACACAACCTGCAAGCCAATATTTCACATAAAAAACCTCAACACACAGTCTCCGTGTTTCATCGTCGCCATTTTTTTAGCATTCTTCTTCATTTGTGATTTTCTATGTACAAATAATATAAATCAAAAACTGAAGACATTAGACATACATGCATAGTTACATTAGAAAGACTTTATTCTAAGCCAGGATGGAATGCAGAATTAAAAAAACATGGCCATGAAATGAAAATCAACCAAATGGAAGGCATCATATTTCTGCTGGAATGATCAATTCATTCTATTCAACAAAAGGAACAATTTTTCATCAGTATATGGTTAATAAAATGTAAGTCGCGTATTTCCAGAGGCATCACACTTCTCTTTGTGCTCATTAGGTGCTTGTACCCGTAAATAGTGATTTCGTTAGGTGATTTTGCAGTTGGTACACATTTATCACTAGTAAGATGTAACATAGAAATAAAACCCTCAAAACAGATAAAACCCTCAAAACAGTTTATAGTTTTATAACAAAGCAACTATTTGAGGGTTTCTTACAAATATTACATTTTACATAGACATATATTGCTTGCTAGCAAGGCCACGTCAGCGAAACTAAACTAGATAGATTTCACAGCATTAGTTTTACTGTTGCAAAACCACCTAATCAGAACATTTGTTTCGATTACAATTACCAAGACAGAACACTTATCGCATGCCATTAACCGAAAATATATATATATATATATATAGGCAAAAGTTCATTTGAGAACCGTTCTTATTGCGAGAACCGCGAGAACCAATCTTAGCCGTCCAATTCCCCCTCCTTCAATTGGATTGCCCACCCATGAATTCGTTACATGCACCCTGCCACACCCAATCCCCCCACACTCTTCATCCATGAATTCCATTATCCAAAATGAACGGCTAAGATTGGTTCACGCGGTTCTCGCAATAAAAACGGTTCTCAAATGAACCCTCCCCTATATATATATATATATATATATATATATATATATATATGACAAAGTATGGATTATGCATTACCTTCTTTTCACCCCGCACGGTAATCACTTTAGCGACACAGTTTGGCTGAACATGAAGAGATTAATAGTCACAAGCTAGCTCAAGAAGGAAGCAGTTATAATTAAACAAAGCATTTGTCAAGTTTAAGCGGTTAACTAATTTCCAATGTGTTTCGCTTTGTTTATTGGAGGAATATGCTATCTTTTTGAAATATAAATCAAAGAGAAACTTTACCTGGCACGAATGGTTTACAAACCGAGCAATTCCGCCTTTACGGGTTGCATCAATTATATGTTCTTTATCAATTCTGAAAAAGTAGCAAGCGCTCTTATATTGTAACTGCTTTCCCGACTGATATTCACTTTCTCTTCTATCGGCTACCCGCAGGCCCACTATCTCACCAACATACTCAACAACCTGTTAATAAACCCACGTGAACTAATGTTGAAACTTTGTAACAGGAATGGCAAATGGATGAATGCAAAATGGGTCAAATGGGTTAAGTTCAAAACGGGACGGGGTTGGGCCGACATGCCAACACATTTGTCCACTTCTTTAGTAAAATAATTAATGTATTACCTACAATTAGGAAAACTATAATATTGAAATAATAGTACAATTTCTTTTGAATAAAGTGATTTAGGAAGTTGTAAGCATTTCGGTACACAACCCCGTTCAAAATGTTTGACCGATTTCACTTTTAGCTAACGTATTTTGCTAGTTTCACTTGTTATCAATATAACACAACTCTAGTTGACCTGGTTCCAGATAAAAGGGATTAAAATTATAGATCATACCATTGCACTCTGTGAAATGAACAATGACGTATACAGACCAAGAGCATGGATGCCTGATTTGTATACAACCAAGTGCTTCCAACCTTTTGACTGTTTATATCGAGCATATTCTTTCTGCAGTATACAGTATGAGAGATTAGATTTCCGAAAGTAGACTTTCTGAGGTATAAATATTCTTCTCCCTGTACCCCCACCCCACACCAACACACAAAAAGAAAAAGAAACCACTTAAACAAGGTGCAGGGGTTTTGGATGTTATTAGGGGAGATATCAGTTCAAAAAGTGATTTTGTGAATAATCAGAATCATATAATCAAATATAAAGAGGGAAGTAGAAGGTAGTGGTTGGATGTGCTTTTTCTTTTTGGAGTTGTAGTAATCATATCTTCTGTTGTCTGACACAATCTGATTATTCCCATTTCTTTAAAAAGGAGGCGTTTCATGAATTTCAGTAAAAGTATTTCCGACCAAGTTAAAAAAGAGGGTAAAGAGGTAACTTAATTTACCTTTTCTTAAGAGCATATACTTACAGACTTGTCCCTGTTGGGATTTGGACCCTCAACCTTTTGATTGAGGGGCTTTATATGATCCTTAGTTAATTAGTTATATTGCAGCTGGTATGAAACTCATCGTTCAGAACTAATTATTTGACACATTATTTATATGATTACCAGAAACCACTATCTGCTTCTCTTAACGTTAAAAACAATTTATCAGATAACAAAATTAAGGACTGAAATCCATAACCCCCAAGCTTGCTTGATAATGAATTGGACTCAAGCATACCCGCACATCAGATTCTACATCTAGAACAGGCTGTGGCATCTTTTGAAGCCGTCTTTTAAATAAGAGTTGTCGATTTATATGATTCCAAGCATCTACATGCTCTTGCCGAACCAGACATCCGCCAGAAGCACCATTTGAGTTTTGTCGGCTATCATGCCTAAAGCCTTCTCGTTTCCGCCCCTTATAACCCTAATTTCAATGAAGAAAGTTTTAGACTTAATAAAGATACATGTTTACCTTGTACAACCCATGCATACAAACCTCAGTTCGCGCACAAGTTTCCTTTTCATGGGGACTAGCAACTTGTATGCTCCAGGAGTTAGTCTTATGGTTACAATCATCTCCTGTTGCATGAAGCTCACATCTCCCATAGAAACCAACCTTTTCATTGTCAGCTCCTTCAACCTCACTTTGTAGTAAGCCCTATTTCGAAAGCAACAATCATATTGTCACTAAAGAAAAAAAAGTAAAATAAAAAATCTGACATTCTAACTTGAAGGTAGCAATTTCGACTTATTTACTTATAAATTGTTCGATTCAGGTTTCGTTTTGTCTCTAACAGGTCAAACGGAAAATTAAAACAAAGATGGGTTTAGAAAGAACGCATCCATCAGGCCAAAGTTTAACAAAATGTACTTTTGAATTTTATACCAAAAAACTTTCTAGATCATTTTATCTAAGAGATTGGATTATTATCTATATGATATAGCTCTTGCATCTGTCTCACTAATTATTTATAAAAAATTTAAAATTATGGACAAGGAACTGTTCCTGGCCAACTCAACCCAACTAAACCTTCTAATTTGCCACATCTAATCTACCTAGCAAAGAGGCCTTCATAAATCACAAAAATTACTATAAGACATTCAAATGAGCCTACTAATAATTATATTTAACAATATCCAGCCTTGATGGGAGTTAAGACCTTCTGATGGGCGCACCAGGGATGGAAGTGAATTGCACAATCCATGACTCTGCATCTTATGCAACAACCACCAGGACGTTTACACATTGAACAAACCTGCAAGTAAAATAACATCAAGTATCTTATTTTAGATACATGATAAAAGAACATAATCATGAAAAAAATGGAAAACTTTTTTAGGGACCTCCATTAAGAGTTTAAAACTAATCTACCCAAATCATTTTGTTAGTTCAGCTCTTACCACATTTCCATCGGGATAGCAAGCACCAGACACATCAAAAGCACTCATGGTGTCAACATTTGGGCATCGTGTTCCAGGTGTCCAGAGTCCACAAACCATATGTACCCACTGCTTGACAGTAGAGTCAAGAACTCCTACTGTTACACTATTTAGTACCATTCTGTCATTAAGAGAATAAGACGCTTTTTTGACCATCTTATCATCTACAGAAGATAGATTTATACGTTCAGAAATGGTATTTGGTTGTGCATCAATTTCAATGTGATTCTCCTTTGATTCTGTAACAACATTCCATGCATTCAGAAGGCTTTTCACAATACTGCTACTCTGGAGAGCCCGAGTCATAACTCCACCATCATAACCACATAGAACACATACCTGAATGCCAACAAAACCACAATTAATAATAATTATTAAGTTAAACTTGCAGAATAACTAATAAAAACCTAAACATCATACATATCAATATCTAACAATCAAAAGAACCTAAACACATATCATGGTTATTACCATGTTAGTGACATTTTCCCTGCATGGTCTACAATGCCAATAACTTTTGGGAACTTTTGAAATGCCATAACAAGCCTGATGCACCTGCATAACATCATACAAAAGGTTCTTAAAATCTTAGAGGTGATGGTCTTTAGGGATCCATGGTAATGTAAATAGGGTAAGCTGTATACTTTAATCAAGCAACGGTTGCACTCTAGCAAGCGATTCATTTCATCATTGTTTAAGCTTCCACAAACGTTGCAGAATGCATCCATATCTGGAGTTGACTTGCATGTTAGCTCCTCTGGGGATCTAAACCATAGGCCATGATCTTTGTTATACAGTCCATAAACAGGACAATAATTGTCCAACACTCCACATCCAGATATAATTAAGATTACCTGGATATATGTTCTATTTCATGGAGATTGGTACTGTTTCCACCATCCTTCAAGTTATCTTGAGGTATAGAAGAAGTGTTTTTTAAAACTGTAGCAAAACCAGAATCCTTTCCTGATGAATGAGAGCATAAGAATAAGGTAATGTTTGGTATGATGGGATCAGAGAAGGAAGGGATGGTCCATTTTATCTAATGAAACAAAGTTATTTGTTTTTTTCAAGAAGGAAGACCATTCCTGCAGGAATGTCATTCCTTCTGTTTGGTTAATTTTCATTCCTTAGAAGACGCATACCGTAGAAATTAAATTATAATAAAATTCACATAGAAACTCATTCCAATCCTCAGGCCAAACGAACATGATACAAAACTTAGTGATTCATTCCGTTACCTTGCTTACTCCATTGTCCATTATATTCCCGTATTATTCCATCCCAGACAACCAAATTGATCAAAGAGTATCCAGAAATAAATTAATTCAAAGACAAAGCCCAATATTTGGAGAAGAATATATACCTTCTGTAATTAACTCATATAGGCTGCGTTTGCGAATCTCTTTACTCTTTCGCCGTGTTCTGGTGCCGAAATCACTATCTGAGGTTTCCAGTGAATCATCATCACTGAATACTGAAGCTCCTTGACCTATATAGCCCTTGTCCTCTTTACGATTAGCAATTCTACCTGAGCGTCGATTGGCTTCTCTGGTTATTGATTTCTTCAATGTCTTTGCTGATGATTTCTTTACAAATTCATCTTCAGCAGGTGAACATCTTTTAGCAGTTTTAAGAATCTTCTTAAGAGAAAAAATCTTGGCTGGTTTAGATGTATCGCCATTTGAGATAAGACCATACCTCCCACATACTAATGGCCTAGTGAATCTTTTAAAAGCCACGTCTTGTTTCCACACGTGCTTTGTTTTCGAAAATTCCACATCCAGCCTTACCTTTTTTCCACGTGAGGATTCAGAAATTTCAAGATAATCATCATAAACCCTTCTTAGTGTCTTGCATGTAAGTCCCTTTGTACATTTATCAACTTTAAGTTCATCTTCCAGAGACTGAGAGGACTGCCCAGAACTTCCAGTGGATATCAAAGAAACAGGGGAGGCAGGGAATGATGTGCCAAGAATTTTGAATTTCGTTTCTCTTTTTCTCTTTCTAAGTTTAATATCTTTCTCAAATGGTTTCATTAAACTAGTATTTTGATGCACAGGGACTTGATTTTGTACTTTCTTCAATCTTAAAGAGTCTATGACCCTAAGCTCGTCAACAAGACTACGACTTGATCGATCGGGAACTGCTTTAGACTGTGTTTCATTTTTCGAGTTGATTTTACAAGAATAACCATCAAATGCAGTGTTGCTACCACTGTCATCAGAAGACCAGTTTTTTGCACAATCAGCGTTCTGTGCATCATCAGTGCATGAATATCCATTACTGATTTTAACTGATGCCTGTGTAAGAGCAGGGGCAGAGCATTTGGATGATATATTAGACATGACTTGTTCCTTCATGCAATCAGCCTTGTGAGCAGGTTGGTCAAAGCATTTGCGAGTTACATCAGAAGTTTGGTCATTCATATCACTCCTTTCTTCTAGAAACTTGGCCGTTTTACTTGGAACATCTTTCCACTGAAAAGCATTAAATTCAACCTTCTTTAAATGCGGTTTCATTGTTTCTCCTACTTTACCAAAAGAAATAGATGTATCGCGTAAGGTGCAGTCTTTGTCTATGTTACAAGCAGATAATATAGTGGCTCCTGTTTGTGATGGTTCCCCAAAAGCACTGACAAAAAAATTTTCCTCAAGATTTGAATTTTCAATCATATTGGTTTTTTGTACCGCACATCTGCATGCACATGATGTACCATGACAGAAGTTTCTATGCCCGGATGATGAAGAAATATCTTCATTTATACCAATCCTGAAAATTTTAAATGTAAAACAATGATTACATATAAGTAAAAAACAACTTCCAAAGTGCAAAGAAACAGATAATACAAAAGAAAATTACAGAAAGAAAAAGAGTCTATTGAATTGCAATTTCTAGATAACTCTGCAGTAATCTGAAGTCACCTTGGTAGTGGAGGATCGGTTTGATAAGGATCACGCAAGAGATTGCTCTGCACTCCGCTTTTTCCTATTTGAAATGATGCTCCTGGTGCAACTGCAGAAAAATCCCATCACTTTATCAAATTTACTTGAAAATAATCAGTAATCCCAAGTGCTAAAGATAAGCATTTACCAGAAATTGCAGCTGATTTCTCTTCGGCACCAACAGTCCAAGAAGTAGTTCCTGAATGAAAAGAGTTCGTTGCAAGTTCAGGAAGATTATAATTACTTGTGACTTTGTACCCATCCCTTCTTTCAGCTGATTTTGATGGAATGTCTATTGAACTCCTTAACTCTTTATCCAAAGGGTTACCGAGTACACTTTGAATCTTCTCAAATCCACAGGAAGAAGAAACATCATCGTGCTTTGAATATTTTAGAACTTGGGTATCTTCATTGTTCATTGTTGATGTGATGTTAGGAGAAGAGTTCATAACAGTAGACGAAATTAACATCGAGGGAGCTCCTGATCTCAAAGCAACTGGTCTAGAGAAACCATGGTCAACATGGCCAAGAGAAAAAATCTTCTCAGAGTGATTGACGGCAAGTCTGGCATTACTTACATCAACAAGGGCATGTGAAGGAATTTGTACACGAGAGTTCTGCTCAAGATTATTTTTATTATAACTGAATTTTACTTTGCTCGAGGTGCCGACATTGTACTCAAAGTTCATTGAACCAAGCTTGGAAATTCGAGATTCAACATATTGTTGCTTAGGTATAACATGATGGTTATCAGCATTATTGTGGGAATCTTTAGTCTGTACTTTATCTTTACAACTTTCCAGATTTGAAAATAGAATGGAATTAACTGAACCTGAAACTACATCATCTTTCAATTGTTCAGGCTGAGGAGCCATTCTTGTGCTATAGGCTGCAAACCCAATATTAGGAAATGCCACCCGGTTTTGTCCTTCGGTTGAACTGGATTTAGCTGCTTCAGCAGCACAGTTAACAATCTGTTTGCTTCCTTCTGCAGTCCTGTTACTGCCACCTGCTACAGGAAATTAAGAGAGAAAGATAGAATTTTTGTGACTTACTTTATAAAGCAAAAGCAAACGTGGGAACAAGAGAACAAAAAAAATTAGAAATAAACAAACACACCATTATAAATTGCTACTTGTGATTTCCCGAATGCCTGACTCTGCTGAGATGGCTGTCCCAGTCTCAACTCAATATTTGAGGAGATTCTAGTTCTTTCCATTATACTACCATCCCCAGAACTGTTTAATTTATCAGAGTTTTTACCAAGGCTTCTTGTATTTTGCAGGCTTTGTTGGGCGCTGAATGAACTTTTGGTCTTGTAGATTGGATCAGATTTAAAAGTATCATCTGTGCCACCAGCAACCTTTGAAATTGATAAACAACGAGATACAGGCTGCTGCTCCATAATTCTGTTAGTTGCCACACCATGTGGATTGCTCAGTGATGTTTCAATGAAGCCATTCGGTAATTTACAATTATTATCATGGGCAAGAACAAAATTCTGATTTACACGATTGTCCTCTGGATATACCGATGGCTGTCTCTGTCTGGATGCTGCAAATGGTCTCGAAGGACCAACAGAATTCGACAGATCAGCAACTTTTGTCACATAGGGTACCCTTTCACTACTCTTAACCAAATCAGCTCCTGTGGAGAATCCTTCAGGCCAGTGCCATCCACATTGATCTCCTGGTATCCTAATCTAAAGAATGATTAAAAAAATTAAAAAAACCCAGTAAACAGTGTTCTGGGTGCTTTAACAACATCCCCATAGGAAATACAGTGTTCTATAATAAAGATAGAAGCAAAATACCACATGACTGGAAGAAGCAAAGCATGTTTCTGAGATAAAAGGTTCATGGTCAAAATGGGAAACACAGAGGTCACAATTGATACATTTATTGCATATCATCTCTGGTAAATGCAGTTTTTAGCCATCTACGTACGCATTTTGCCTAAACAAGTAATCACATGAGATAGAGAACATATGAATCTTTATTTACAAAGAATTAGTACAAAAGAAATACATGTGAATAGCTCTCTCATGTGCCACCTCTATCAGAAAGCTCTTTAATGGCACCAATTGAAAAACTAGGATATCTGTTAGGGTAAATCTATGGCAACCGTCAAAGATACCAAAGCTCACAAAAAAATAAAAAACGTAGCACATAAATAGATATATAATATCAGTTCTCGTATCACACACTCCTCAAAAGAGGGGAATAAATGAGTTTTATGCTAACTTTGATGATAGTCATAGATTTTCTTATCAATGAATGACATTGTTCATTGTTGTATCCATAATCCATGCACTTGAAAACAACATTGTTGAACTTATTAAAACAAAGTAAGTAAGAAAGAATCGAACATTTGAAGTTTAGATATGAGAATCAGGAATGTCAAACGTTGATTTCAAGGATTTAAGCTTATCTTAATTAGCAGAATACTCACGTTAAACATAACCATGAGATATGTAACATGAAACGTTGGCATGCAGCCTAAATAGTTGGATATAACGTAGTTGCAGGACAGGAAGCAACAGCAGCCACAGGGTTGATGTAACATGCAGATGTATATGTCAGGGCTGCATCCTATATACCATATTAGTTGCATGCAGGAAGCATAACAAGCAAAAAAGAATACTGGTATTTTTATTAGATTACATAAAAGAAACTATTTTAAAAATACAACTCTGTTAAGTAAGAAAGACCCGAAAAGATAAACACAATTAGCACTTTTGCCCTTGATGTTGGTATTATACAGCATAACTAATTGTGAAATTCATACACATAAATCAGGAATCGAATGCTACAAACATTGGATAGGATAAAAGACAAAGGAAGGAGCTTAATTTGAAAGGGATCAGCCACATGACATGAATAAAGATCAATTCTTGAGAAAAGCTTACCCCAAACTTAGTGAAGTAGAGCTTGCGCCACTGTGCTATGGTCTCACCACTGTCCATATGAACAGCATCTCCAGGGTTTACATCCCTCAAACCTGCATGCTGCAGGCAAGTGAAAGCCAAAATAAACCATAAGATTTTTATCATCATAAACATGTTTATAGCATATCCGAAATGGATCCCAAAAAAGTTCATAAACTACCTCAGAAAATTGAGAGATTGACATGTGAAAACCATGGCATGAGCAAACAACTCCAAGAAGCCCAGTCTTGCTGAGAAACAGATCACCGCCTTTCAAATATAAACACCCAGGATTAGAGTTTTATCAGCAATATCTGCAACAACAATGGTGTAAACACTCACTTGCATACAGACAAAACACGCGTGGTAATTCACTTGTGAGAGGAGATAGTTGATGAGATAATTGCTTCCCACTCTGAGACAAAGGTGGACTAGAAACCAGTGCAGCTTTTACAGAAGAGAAAGCATTCAAATGTTGAATGCCATGAGAAGTGTGATAATTGACTGCTTTAGCAAGCTCTAAGCTTGGATCATAGACATGAACTTTAGTGGATGGATTAGATGGCTTTGAGCTCAATACTTGTTGGGAATCATATTGCAAGAAAGATGGTGGTCCGGAAAGGAGGGTAAAAAATGGAGTTCCTGTTACCGATAGGCTTGAGTTGTATGGATTGAAGTTTGGTGTTTGAAACAAGGGATCAGCCATCAGTTTACGAATTGATGAACAAGATTCTTGCACGGTATGTGGATAAGAATAATGACTTGAATTGATCATCTACAACAAATATAAAGTTATTCAAACTTGTATGTAAAACATAACCAAATCTGTCTCCCATAACTAGTCTTTAGTAAAACATATTCCAAAAATTAAAATGAAACGTAAGTAATGCCAAACATGCACATACATAAGTACATAACGCAATATTGAAGCATGAATATTCCACAAGAGTCTATAGCATCAACCCTCACAAGATTTTACTTTTAGATGTGTTCCAATCTAATCATATATTCATGTAAAAGTTCATACATTGTCTACAGTACAGAATATAACCTCTATACACCAAATAGACTCTGGCCCATTCAGTAAAAGTTACATGATCCCACCATCTAAGAAAAATGAGGCTTCTGCTCAATTGTTCGTGAAAGCACTGGACTTTTAGGTTCCATACGTCTTTCTGGTTTAAGGTTAGCGGTTAGCCCTATAGCTGTAAGATGGAGCCCTTAAAATAAAGAAATAGAAAAGGCAGACCTTGTATTTCACGGAGTAAATCAATCACAAGATCTCAACTCATCTTTGTCACAAAGCTCTTGCAAAGATAGTGTTCAAATTAATTTCAGAATGTGAGAACAAAGTTTAAACTAAAAATTCGCTTTGACAGAAATAAACAAAATTTTAGGGGGAAAATTCGAGAAGAATTGTAGTAAACTTTCCTTTAAACAATGGAAACTTAAAAACAAAAACGGCATACAATCGATAGACAGAACTGAGAACACACATAAGTGCACTGATAACTGTAAAATACACACATGTCACAGTAAAAAGGTAATGGCGTCTCAGATTACCGAATTCCTTGAAGAATCCTGCAACTGGACTTGATAAACCGGAGACGGAGCCGCGACCACCGCCGGCTCCGTCGATGACTGCCACGTCGAACCACATTTGTTCATCTCCCAATGATTATCCATACCGGATGAGCTCAAAAGTCAAAACCAGCTCAATTCATCGGAAACGATGACTGTGTACTAGCCAACATGAGGAGATTCCATAGCAATAGCAGGAGCTTGAATTACTTCACACACAGCAGCAATGGCGAGTGTGTGTGAGTGTGTGAGGAAAAGGAGGAAGAAGACAAGTGTTGGTAGTAGTTCGAGGAGGAGGGCTGACATACGATACGACCGGTCACTTGAGACTTATAAAACGATGGAGCAGTATCGACCGTGGATTTGTCATGGGATGCTCTGTAGCCGTTGATTGTGAATAACAGCTCGGATGGATGGATTGATTGCGGGTGGGGTCTTAAACTGTAGCGGGGAACAGAACACAGGTGGACTCCATTGGTCAGCTAGAAAAGTCATCCTTCAAAACTTTTATTCTTATTATAATTCAACGTAAATTACGTATAAATTTTGACACGTTTTTTTTTTTTGTGACTAATGTTAATGTAACTACTACCAAAAATAAAAAATGAGTCGCTCAAAGAAAATAACCGATTATTTACCGGTTTTCAAAAGTAAGCTTGTATACAATAGAAGTTATAAGAGTGTTGATTGTATTTTTTAAGATTTTAAAGTTTGTTATATATAATAACAACTTAGCTAAAGTTCGTATGGTTTGAGGTAGGGATGGTAAAAAAAAACTATATTCGACGAAGAACTTGATACTTGAACCGGGTTTGAATAGAAATTCCTTAGTTGACCGAGGGTTCCCTGAACTTACAAACTAGGATGGAGGCGAGGATGTGGATACCCCTCGGGTTCCTGACCCCGAACCAAATTATATTTGTATATGTATGTATCATGTATGTATGTGTGTACGTAGGTTTCGTACATGAATATGCATATGTTACATTGTTCTAAGTTTTATTCGTAACATTATATGTAACATTATCTGTATTATAGAATGATTATTGCGTACATTATCTTTTTGATTGATCACATTATTTATCCAACGAAATAATTATAATACTTAATTAATCAACTTTTAATGCAAAAAGGTTAAAGAATATGATTGAATTTTTAATTTGTAATATTATGCGAAGATTATCATGTGTATATGTATATAAAATATTTTTGTAGAATTAGGAAAATCTCTAACTCCCCACGACACTCAATGGAGACGTGGATTGTAACACCCCAAAATTCATGAGTTCTTAATTTAAATTTTTACTAATTAATTAGTGGATTATATAATTTTACATAAGTTTATGGAGTTAAGTAAAGAGTCTAATTTGCTTGCTATTTATGTAAAATAAAGAGTTTAGGGACTAAATTTGTAATTTACCAAATATTAGTATGTGAGTAAAGAAATTACTTGCGACTAATTTAAAAATAAATAAACTTGAAGGGTGTTACTTACCAAATGACCATATTATCTTGTACTACTATATAAAGTATTTAACATTCTCTCCTCTTAAATTTTAAGACTTCTTAAAATTCAATCAATATAAAATCTTGACCCTTCATTTAATATAAATTAATCTCATCCACTCAATTTTTAACTATTTTATTATCTCCTAATTTACTTTAACTTTATTCAAAATATATTCTCTCATACTAACACAATTATCCACCCACATCAACATAATTTTTAAAATCTTATTAACTCTTCTCTTTATTTCATTAATATAAATCTTTTTTCTTATTTATTGTCTTTTAGAATTTATTTCTAAAATTAATAAAATAGTTTAATGTAAATAAAAGAAAATTTGAAAAAAAACCGGACATGTTGCTGTAGAGAACTTTTTCGTGACATTGACTCGCGCGAATAACATATCATTACATTCTTGAAAGCGAAATATTGTAAACCAAAAACTATTTACCGCCGCAATATTGCGCGGGTATGATGCTAGTAGCATATAAAAGAGTGGTGGTCAAAATAGCGAGGGTGTGTGTGCTACATACCGGAAGAATCAAGAGGCTTGGAAAAACAAGAAAATTGGATCAAATTTGGAGATGAAGCTTATTTGAAGTGATTTTGGTTAATTAAAGTAGAGAAGGTATAATATATTTACCCATTTAGTGTTAATAGCAGAAATTTAATAACTTCTATGAGAAATTTAGTAGTTTGACCAATAGAAATCATCTTGGTGATGATTTAGATCAATTTCACCTTCTGATTTTATAGTTATAGAGTTTATATAATTGAATTTGTGTTGCATGTTGCTGAATTTTTTAAGTAATGGGTCAATTTTGAGTTTTAAAGAGTCAATTAATCAATGGATGATCAAGGTATGTTAAATTAGCTGTTTTAGATGTTAGAACATGGTAAATCAATGTTGGAACCCATTGAACATCGTTAAATTTGAGTCGAGTATGTGTTTTTATCGAATAAAGCACTGTTCTTGTCGAACAACTTGCTAAAAAATGGTTAACACTCGCTGTGTACATGGGTGCTAGACATGTAGTGTAACGTATAGAGGTGCACGGCCGTGTACAACCCTTTTATGGCACATGCCATACAAGGATACTAAGGTTCGTGTATGGTCATGCTACAAGGGCTGTGTAGGGTTAGGGATTAACACTAGCAAAACATGGCATATTTAGCGGTGTAGAAAGAGGTCGTGTTGTTTAACAGGGGCCATGTAGTGTGCTGACAAGATTCTAATTGAACAATTTGATATTTGAATAAGAGTATAAATTCATGTAAGTAATCGTTACCGAGTATTTGCAGAATACTTTTCCTTCAACAAGAAAATAAGATATCATTTATCTTTCAAGGTAAATAACACGGTCCCAAACAACGTATTAGATGCATGTTTGTGATATATAAAGCGTGATTGACTAATGTCATGTTGTTGGTATGATAAACAAGTGTGAAATTGATGAAAAAAATAATGTTTGGGTGTTAACCTGTAGCAGTGGCAATTTAGAAATCTGAGAGCTAAAATTAATTAGATAGCAATGCTACAATAAAAAATTGTTATTTATTGATGATTATTTGTATGTAGTGTGTATTTTACTACCGTGTGTTAGTATGAATATGTGCATAAAGCATGTTATATAAGTATGTGAATAAGATATACGTTGTGCTGATGGCCTATGTGGTAAATTATTAACTTGAATAACGATATAAAGACCGAGTGGCATTATGATAACCTGAGTGGCAAATTACTAGCCTGAGAGGCTTTATGATAGCCCGACTGACAAATTACTAGCAGGATTGGCATTATGATAACCTGAGTGGTAAATTACTAGCTCGAGTGACATTATGATAGCCTGAGTGATATTACAATGGCCCGAGTGGCAATTTATTAATTTGAGTGACAGAAGTTATGAAATGTGTGATAATTTATAATAATGATTTCATGTACAAAAGAAGTGTGTATAATTAAATGTTAGTATGAGATTGTGTGCTCGCTAAGCTTCGCGCTTATGAGTGTATTGTCTTCTTTTTTTTTGCAGGATTTGGTAGAGAAAAGGCTTTGGTTTGAGATTAACAATTCACTGCTTTCGTTTGTTATATTTTGGAATATTAAAGTAATTTTGAAAAGAAATTTTAACCATGTAAATTTTGTAAAGATGTATGTTTCTTATTATTATAAGAAAATTAGGTCCTTACAATGATGTATTTTATTCCATTACAGGGATGGGGAGTGTGATCCCGATAGCATCAACACTATTGCCATCTCTAGTTAGAGGAGGGAGCCTTTGGGTTGAGAAGTGGGTAAAATAGAGGGTCTGTTACAATGCTTGGAAGGGGTCAAGGGGCTCGTGTAGTTGAGGGTGCCCCAGATGTTTATAAATGGTGGTGTGGAGAGAAAGAATAATTCTTGATAAGTAGTATAAGAACAATAATAGATAAGAAATTTCCTAGTCGAGTTGTAGGATGATATCCGAGTAGAATATGTTAGTATGGAATAAAGTTGGAGTTTTCTGTGCCCTTTATGTGTGTTCAGATAGAGTCGATGGATCACTGTTTTTGAAAATGTCAAATCAAAAAATATTTGGTCTAAAGATTCAACTAATAGGGAGTAAATCATGATCTTGTGACCTATAAAACTGATGTTTTAGTTCTTAAACCAATCCTAACATGCATTTTCTAAATGTCAAGTCAAAGCCTGGGAAATGATAATCTAGACTACTCTATATGTGATTTGGAAAAGAAATAACAAATGGATATACAATAATAAGAAATCATCGAATTGGAAGGTGATGACTGAAATTCAAACAAGCTCGTTTATGTGGTTGAAAGCTAGAAATCTCAATTGGATCGAGTGGCTTTCAATCTCAAGATGCGTGTGTTTTAAACGTCTAGTATGAGCTTGTGGTTTTAAGACTGTATTCGAGTGATGTTTTAGTTTATTTTTTGTAAGTTTTTGATAGTTGTTGTAGTTGTTCTCTTTCTATAATTTGTTGTCGGTAATCCGCTCCTTGCAAATTCTGTAGTCTAGTTCTTTTGTTTGAGTCAAATAAACTCTTTATGTCTTTTAATAAAAACCTAATAGGTCATGATAACTCATTGTCAAATAATTTTAGTTGAATAAAGATCAATATTATAGAAGCAAAACAAGTAACATTGAAAACTTCAACTATCAACTAAAGACGTAATACATGTGTTTTTCTATTATCCTGTTTTTTACCGTGTTAATTTTCCTGTACACTTATAATCTCAAACTTGAAAAACATTTTTCTGAACTTAGATTCAGTAAGACCGCATGATGGGATGGTCAACTTTCAGGCATTGACTTTTTTACTTGCATTTTTAGATAAATTTTCAAACTTTGTATAATTTCCGGTGTTGTTCCAAATGTGTAGTAAAGAAGACCTCTTAAATCTCACTATTAAATAATTAGTGCTCCGAGTTTATAATATATCTTTTTGAGAGATTATATATACTAAATGTTTATATTCATCCTACTCATTTAATAAAGGACAACTGTTAAAATTAAAAAATAAAATAATAAACAAGAATTATTGAATTATACATCTCTATCATTTAATATGTGGCAGAATTTACTCCAAGAAAATAAAATTTTTCTATCTGTTTTAGTTAAACTCATTACTTTCATTTTAATTCCGAAGTTTACCTTGACATATTAAAAATGTCATTATGACCAAAGTCAGTGTTCTAAAAGGCACGTTGATGACACGCAAATCGTGGTTTCGCATATGAGAAATGACCCTGGGTGTAAGTGTTTGTGGAGCACGCCAAGGTGTGCCTTTACCCGCTAAATGGTGTATTTTTTAAAACGTGGAGCACAGAAAATCATTTCTTTTAAAGAGCTTTTCTTCCGTACCTAATCCGCGACCGCGTATATTGAACTTCTATAAATTTGTATTTTGTAATTTGTATATGTTATCTTGCTCCTCGTTTGTGCAACTATATGCAATTTGCATGTAAAAAGAATTATAAATTGCATATATATAATTATAAATATACGCAAAATTGACGTCTTAGGTTACGTCTTAAAAAACGTCACGGCTTCTCATAACTCCTAAAACTTAGAACCGTCACATCACGTCTATGTTATATTGAATCATACCAGAAATACTAAAAAAAATCTATCACAACTGTTACCTCTCTTCACTTTTATATGATTTTATGAGCTAAATTTTTATACCATCTTTTATAAATTATAAACCATTTTTATAACATTTTTTTGTATTTCTACCTATATAAGATGACGACACAAGCCCGTCTATTAAACAAGTTGGATCTCAACCCAATTCCTCTCAAATTTTAAGCAAAAATGCATTTTACCAAAATAAAATTTTCTGGACATATTATATATTAAATCAAAGAACAACATTCCACAAGAAGGTTTTGCTAAGCAATTGTTTACTCAACAAAAAAAGATCACCCTGTAGACAGACTCAGAGATACAAAAGGGAATTGAAGGACTATATGTATCGAACCCGGATTTCTCGTCTATTGCTGTATTGCCTATCAGCAGCCAACTGAAGTTTGATCAAGCCGAACCGGCTACATGGATCTTGATATCCACTATAGAATCCCGATTCATGTTCGTCTAATGCAAAGATTCCACTTGCTCTTGTCTTACTCTGTCTGCATCAAAGAGTAGAAACAAAAAAACGACTTATAATTATTATTTTATAATGAAAGGATGCGAGAAGGTCAAAATAAAGACAAAAAGAAGCCAGGGGAGGTTTTGATTCCAAAGTTCAGAAAAACAGTGTCACCATAAACCAAACAACTACTATCAAAGCCTGCAAATCAACCAGCTACCCTAAGGATGCACGGCACATATTTCCTCAAGCATGCACATTTCTTATCCAAAGCCTCCTATTCTTCATCGTTTTATACAACTACATTATCAAAAGCTGAGCTTTCTCAAAAAGTTAAAAAAATGTATTAAACAATATAGAATTAATATTTCCGAAATGGGTCATGGGTGTCATCTATTGCATTATAAATGCAACTGAAGAGCAAGCATTTTCTTTCACAAGTTATATGTATTGGTGCCTTTTAAAATTCATATGAAGATAAGAGACTGGCTTTCTCTGTATAAATGAATAGTGCGTAGTAAGTAACAACTAAGGGATATACTTTAACGCTGGAATTACATGTGCAAGACTGGACATTGGAGCAAAATCAGTTCAAAAGTTGGAACCAAGTAACCTCCAACTGCATAGCCAACCCTTGAACACCAGCCCAATTTATCTTAACATTAGCACGAATAAAAAGAGAGAAGTTTTCTCAATCCAGCCAGACACCAAACCTGAACTTTAATTCATTCAACCTCTAAGCTCCATTACCAGTTCCCATATGATCAAATTACACAAGAAATCCAAGTAACTGTTTCTCCTCAAAGCTATTGTAACATCGTCGATGAACACTCATGTAGCCGATCAATACAGAATTAGTTATAAGAATCAAATGAAGAACAGGTACAAGAGTAACTTGCATTATATATCATCAACTGAACGTACCTAGGGGTGTAATCAAGCTAAGACAACTCGTGAACTACTCGAGACCGACTCAATGAAAAAACGAAATCGACTAGAAGTGAACCGAGTCGAGCTCGAGCTTGAGCTACTCAAGTAGGGTTTTGAGCCGAGCTTGAGTTCTGAAATACTCAGCTCGCCAGGCTCACGAGCCTAATCGAGCCTATGCTATATTACCATTTTACCCTTTTATATATATGTATATTACCTTTATCTATTTTCAAATATTAGTTCCACTTATCCATTGTTGTAATCGACTATCGTTTTAACGAAGACTTGTATGGTAGACATGTTGCTTTTGTTATTTGACCCTTTCGTACTAGTTTTTAATAGCATATTGGTAATTGTCGCTTGAAAACTTGAAATCTGATTCCCGAATGTATTTATATGTTTGTTGCTACAATATTTAATTTAATTTAATTTTAGTTGAGCCGAGCTCAAGAGTGTCGAGTACTTCCTCGATTCAAGCTCGAGCTTGAAAATCAAAGCTCAACCGAGCTCGAGTCGAGTTTCAAGCTTGAGTTTTGGAACCGGGTCGAGCTAGAGCTTGGCACTTTGCCGCCTCGGCTCGATTACACCCCTAAACCTCGTATTATAGATATTATTTTTCTTTTTTTCTTTCTTCATTCCTAATTTATTTTGCATAATAGGAACATATGTCCTAGAGTATGGTGGTACACAAAACCCTCTTAAGCCAACAACCCTCATTGTTGGTAGCAACTCTATAGTTCATCATAAATCACATCCAAGTATATAAACAGGTGTCGTTTCTTACAAGCGGTATTCACAAATCACAAGCACTAGAACATAAAACTTATTGAGAGTACCTTTTGCCGTTTCGAGGACGGAGGATCATCTGACCGGCATGAAGATGTACCTCTATCTTGGTTCTCTTCAACCTACCATGAATATATGCAGCATATACACTTCAAGGTCAAAAGAAAGAAAAAAAGGGAACTTGCATTTGACGAGTAAAAGTAAGATTTACGTTAGAAGAAGGTTGTGTAGCTCCATGTTCCACATCAGCACCTTGCACAGATGAACCATCAGCTCCACCAGTGATGTGCTGAGACACAACAGGCAGAATTTGGCGCAGCAAATTTGCCATAAAGATCCCCTCATCACTAGCCATCGGTGCTTCTTGTGAATTAACGGCCGTGTGAGCTGTTGCGACATTGCTAGAGACATAATCAGCACTTGTTCCATGAAAGATGAAGTCATTGCCATGGTTCTGCTGACCAGGAAATAAATTTCTCAGCAATTCATCAAGTCCATTGGAAACTTCTGTAGGAAAACTTTGACCATTATGCAATAAACCATGACCTGTACCTGCATCAGATCGAAAGACTTCATCTTTGCCTTTGAACTCTCAGTAACTAATGAAGGAAGAAAAAAAAGTTAACTGTTCTTTTACCAGGAATTGTGGGAGCTTCAGGTGGTTGTTGCTGAGCCGCAGAACTAGAGACTAAATGTGTTTCACCACTATGAGGCTGACTTCCATTTGATACCTGACCATTAATGCCACTTACATTTGCAGAATCAACATGCTGAGCTCTTGCAAGAACAGGATATACTACACTCATAGAACTACGGGTCGATTCAGGAGGTGCAAGTCCAGGTGGAAGTGTCGAAATCCTAATGGGAACTACCCGCACGTCAGAACCACCCCTGGTCTGAGGCAAATTTCTTTGCTGATTTGAAATTCCACCATCAGAAGCTGCAGGATCAGTTGCTGACCGCTCTCCACCACTTGCTTCTCTTTGATTAACAGCTGAGGACAACACTGAACCTAGAAACCATACAAATTGTTAAAAAGAATAAAATATAGAAAACATACTCTAAAGCAATTAAAGAGTGTATAGATCAAGATAATATATATTACCAGTACGTATTCTGATATCAATATTTCTTGGACGGAAAGCATTGCCTGACCCTGAAATTCCAAAACTAGTTCCAGGTTGAAAAGGTAGAGGCTGCACCATATGGTTAAGAAAAAAAGCATAAGATAAAAAGGGAAACATAAACTTTAGCATAGAGTTACAAATGGTAGAGGTTGTAAAAAAAAATTGGTGGGAGGGGAGTTGGGTAATGGGTCAAAACAGATAATGTTGTACGGCAGTACGGGAAAAAACAGGTTGGGCTGAAACAATTCTAAGGCCAAACTTTTTCGAACTTTCCTACAAATTATAAGGGGGTGTTTGGCTCGCAGATGTTTTTCATGGTATTTGAATTATGTCAAAGGACAAGTATTTTGCGGGATTCTAAGGTTTTAAAAAAGGAAAAGTGGGTGTGGGTGAGGGGGATTGTGTAAATGTGAAAAATCCTTTGAACAAAAGATTTGAAATCCTCCCAATACGGCAATGCCCCTTGCATTTTAAAATCCCTCCAACATAGCATTTTTTAGAAATCCTTGCATTTTAAATCCTTCCTGAATTTGCTAGCCAAACTCAGGATTTCGTGGGATTTAAAATGAAAATCTTGCAGAATCGCATGAAATCCGTGAGACAAACGCCCCCCTAAATGTGTTAAATGAGACTGAATAAACTATATTAACTTAAATTTACGCATAAACGATATAGGAGGTTAAATGCACTAAAAATACACTATGAGAGACTTTTGGCATGTTTCCTTTTGGGTTTACTTCTCCAAAATGTATTAAACTATACCCCAAATGTTAATGTGTGTATCCACCTTCCAAAAATGTTATTGTGTGTATTGAACTTTTAATTTGTTGTTATTGTACGTATTTTGGTTACATAAAGAAACAAAAAAAAGTATTAAGTTTAGTACATACAATAGGAAGTTTAATACACACAATAACATTTTTGGAAGGTAGATACATACATTAACATTTAGGGTATAGTTTAATACATTTTGGAGAAGTAAACCCTTTCCTTTTTAGCTAATTACTATCATCTGACCCATTTGACTCGTAAGAAAGTAAACATAAGCCAAATTGACCCATACCTAGGTAAACGGGTCGATATTTTAACGTCAAACAATTACGTTACCTGAACCATAATGGGATTTGGACCAGATGTAGATATGAAAACAGCAGGTCCAGCATTAACCACGGCATCAGTCTGAAAGAAACAACTACTCTTTCATGTCTAATATAACAAGATTCAAAAACAAAGAGACACACAAACAACAAACTTATACACACCGGTGTCTGTCCCATTCTAAGTGTCATGGTTGTGCGACCAAGCTCTAGCAGAAGAGCACCCAAATTTTGCAAAAGTGCACCTGACCTCAAAGCATTTGACTGCATCCTTAACCGTGCCACGGGGTCAGCCACGTTCGTCTGATCCCCTAATTGTCTCGTCAATTGCTGCAGAATTACCAGATTATAGTGGCATGATTACTAAAATGGTATTATTATATATACTCTGTATTCTGTAAAGTTTAGTGCCCACCATCAAGCATTCTCCAGCTTGTTCAATGAGCAATTGTCTAGTAGAGCGAGTAACTTCACTCAGGGCAGCTGGTGTTGGCAGTCCTCCCTGACCACCAGCTGAACGTGGTGCAGCATACAACTCTTCTCCAGCACTGATGCTGCCTTGTGTTCTAACTGCCAACACCAAATATCAAACTCACATCATAAGTAACTAAAATAAGCACTCATTGGTGTTTATAGTAATCAGAATAAAGAATTCCTAACCATTTTCGGTGAATTCTTGCCTCAAACGTCTTAAATACTGAGACAATGTACTCAGAGAATCAGGAATAACCTGCCAGGGAGATTTTAGTCAGGAATACGTAATCAACAGCATCAAAACTTATGCTTGGAACATAATCAACATATCAAACTTACAGGGAGCTGCAGAGATTCCATAGAAACATCAGTTGGAAGCGTGAAAGCAGGATTTTGAGGATTAGGTTGACTTCTTCCAGAAGCATCTTCAGGTTGTTGACCAGTAGAATTTCTAACTTCATTTAAACCAGGTATCCGTGAAAGCCTTTCAGAGATGTGTTGCTGTTAAAGAATTATAAGAGCCCAAAGTAATTTATAAGAGCTCAAGCCTTATTTTAAAAAAAAATGAAACCTATCAGTAAACATAAGGTCGTGATCATTATTAAAATGACACTTACTTGCAAATCTACCATGTCACCGCTTCCAGCATTTGCTAATCCAAAGGAACTAAGAACAGCGGAAACGATCTACCACGTTTATAAGAAAAACACACACAAACAAAAATTAATGAGCATCTAATAAGGGGCTTGTAATGATTTGTAACTTGTCAGTCTTACCCGACTAAAATCTGGGATACTTCCATCACCTTGTTCAGATATATTGAATGTTCCAACCACTACACTGGGCCCATGTTGGTTGCCCATAGGCTGCCCAGTACTTGATGCAGCATCAATTGCTGTAAATTCACAATACATTGGGCTCAGAAATGATTCCAGATGGAGGCCCCACACAAAAATAGAATATAAAGAATAGAACGGAAGGAACCTACAAAAAGGAAAAGTCTACGGCAACAACTTAATTAAGAGACAATGAAGATTTGCGCTCTTTATATCATATTTGCGTATTTTTGTCGTATTTCGAGATTCAGTAACAAGAAAAAAAAGAGGGTCATTTCTTTAGGGTTTTTGACAACTGATGAGTGATGACTATACATCACCAACTTTCCATCAACAAAGGTTGCTTAGATTACTACCTGTTCCCTGTAGAGCATTGTTTGGCGCTTCTAGTTGTCACACACTACAGGTTCACAATAAGATAAGAAAATGAAAAGTGCATGAGCATAGGTGTGCCTGATACTAGATTCATGGTTCCATTATTAGTAAAAGAGGCAATTCCGAAAACGACAAGAAAAATGTCACAAACCCGACATACAAATAAAGGGGTTACGTATGAGCCTAAGCGGGTTATGGTAATGAACGGACTGACCCACCTACAGTGTTTAATAAGACGGTTGTGTTTGGGTTCCATTGTAGATAAAGCCAATCCGCTAACACATTTAACCCATATACAACCGGCCAACCAGTTTAGATAAACAGGTTACATGGGTTGTGTCAGGGTGACATGGGTTGAGCTTGTCCAAGTTAGGATTTAGATTTGCGATACAAGTAATGGGTTGTGTTCGGGTTTGGTGATACCAACACATCAACCCAGACCTGAACTGAAAAGGTATTAGATCTTCACCTAGCTTTGAGAGAATATGGATATCATCCAAGGTATTTGTGCAAGCAAATTATAGTATCATCTCATGCAAACTGAACTTGAAGAGAAAAATACAAAAAAAAAGCTCGAAAGTCCGCGAAACCTGTATGATCAGGAACGCCAGCTAGTGATGGGTTAATTGGCTGCCGAGCAACCAAGTGCAGTGTGTGACCATCTTCGACATCTACAATTTCATGATGTTAAGGAGCTTCAGTGTCAAGACATGATGAGAAAATTTCCTCATGAAAATACAAGAAACCCTTTCAAACCAAAAAAAAAGATCAAATGGGTAGATAAAGATGCAAGGCTGGGAGTCCAGAGTTGCGATATAACTAATCATGCCAATATGGGAATTTAAAAAAGGATACGGTAAGCTGAAAGGAGCTGGTCATCCTTCAGAACTTTGCCACGGCATATTAACCGCTGCTGGTCAGATAATACACCAGTAACAGATGCAATCTGTTCCTTTAGTGCAGGAACAGGTACCTATAAGTAAATACAGATTTAAGAAAACTCAAAGAAGGAAAAAACATAATGTGTAGCTTTACATTACAGAAATGATATTGAATGATTCTTCATTAGTATGTAGCTTTACAGGTTAAACTAAAAGTTATATTCGAAAAACAGTACAGATGGAGACAATACATAACTAATTAACAAGGAAAAGAATAGTGTTTACGCATTTATCTACTCGCAGAGTGTATGTTTGAGAATCCAGAGTCTTTATCTTTATCTCAACAGTGGTTGCAGAAGTGTTATTCTCACTGCTCCCAGAATCTATAACACCCTTGCCACCATGATTACTTGCCATAGTTTCAATGACCTGCTCAAAGTCTGTAATAAGTTAAAATGTTTATATAAATAAATCATTGGGAATAAAGGTGATTAGTGTGTAAAACCAAAGTTAAGCATGACATCAAGAATCACAAACGGATTCAGATGTTACTGACAATTACAAAGCCTAAAACGGACACAAAGGTGCTGACGATTCACAAGTTCATGGATACCAATATTGAGAGTACATGAAAACTATAATAGTAAGTTCTTTTATTTTATTTGTTAAGGAGGGGAATGTCTCCATATAATATTATATGAAGAGAGTTGGTACAAAAAGTTAAACGGGATATGAGGCTTATTTGCATCCTTCTATAATATATCCAAGAGGAACAAAAACCAAAAAGCGGTGACAAGGAATAAACATGTAGAACTAAAACCCGCTTACTATCTAACAAGTCTATATTGACAAGATTTACACCCACGTTGAAGTGCATATCAGTTATTCTCATTTGCATACAAGATAAAACCTCCATCCTACGTTCTTTGAGGCAAACATGGAGAAAGCTCAGGCCTCAGAATATATACAATCAATCAAGCAAGTGGAATGCATCCTTCCAGTAAGTCAATAGACATCAAAGTACAATAATTAAACTGAAACTAAAGTATAATATAAACAGAAATCAAGTACTTTCCAAATCTAGTCAGTTAAATCGGACCATCTCAATAAGTACTCAACATGCAGCTGTTAAGTTGCCTAAGGGACAACCAGGCCCTTACCTCTAGTAGATATGCGTCCATGCAACCAAGAACACAACAACAGAACTTATAGCTAAGTTTCGGAAATTCAAATTCCAGTTTCAGACTTTCAGGCAGAGCATCAAAGGTACTCCACTCAGCCTAGTCCTGTAACTGAACTATTTGACTCAGGTAGTGGCATGTGGAGAACCCAATGAGAAGTCAGAATTTGAGAGTATACTGAAAGAGTCAAAGAGATGTGGATTTCACAGTTGAGAAGGTGACAGCATAATCCAAGCAAATCTCACGACCAGTATAAAGCCTTATTGTCATAAAAATGACATTTATGCACATAACTGCACTAAAAGAATGGAAACCGATGCAATGGACATGATAAAGTATCCGAACACCATGATCATGATAAACTAAAAGGCCTTTCTTTGGAAGAAACAGATTGCAAATTTGCAATTAACATGTAGATCAACTAGCTTAAAGGTGTGCCATTACCCTATATTACGGTATATTACCCTAAAGCTTCTAATCATTTTCGGTCAAACATGAAACTTTTCTTTATGACCCTGCAGATAAATTCCAAATACCACAAGTTCCTTCCTGTAATACCAAGAATTGTGCATCCGCTATCCAATTCCTTGGTATCTCATTCATCAAAATTGAGACATAAGTTATCCAAACTTTTCAACAATTTGAACATTTAATCAAGAGTGTTATCTGCCAGATTCATCAGCAACCAACAAGATAACAAATTTTAGCTGCAGAATATTCTAGGCCTCTATAAGAAATTCTGAAATTGTTCATATTTGTTTTATGTGCGCAAGATTGACTAACGCATCCTCAGCTTGGACATACCATACAAACAATGATCTGCCATAAACCAAAAAAGGAGTAGCAAAGAAAGCCGAACTATATCATTCTTAACTGGGTATCAACAATCCGTTCACAATCTATGGACGCCACTAATTGCCCAGCCCATTTTCAAAATTAAAAACCAGAGAAGGCACAAGAAAACTATTGAACTCCAATTATATGGAGAATCCATTGTACAAGTTATCAACGCCACTCATTGCACAGCTCTTTTATCAACGTCGAAAATCGGAGACGTATGACAAAACTAACTGAACTCAAATTATCTAATCACTCAATCAATCGACTAGCAACCTGAATACTAATCGGCCAACACACTCAATTACACACATAAAAACATCAAAAATTCAGTCTTGAATCCTCAAACGCGATATGGTGAAATTCACAAAGCAAATCAAAAGAACTAAACTTTTCAAACATGCGATCAATAAAGTCATCTGATTCTAAAACCCTAAAAAAATTAGAAAAAAAAAATAGGAGGAAGATGTAATTGATGGAAAACGTCGATCGATGAGGAAGAATGAAATTTGCACCTGATGTTTGCTGGGAGAGAGCACCTTTCCGCTGCGCCCTCTCTTCTATCTGGCCGATTCTAGCGATCTGTAGGCAGCGATTATATATATATGTGGGGGTGTTTGGCGTTTGGGATTGACTGACTGATAGAAAATCAAAAATGGTCGGAGTAATTTTGTATGTAAATTAGGAGGATTTGAATGTAAATTAGGAAGGGTTGTATGAAATATGTTTGAAAATTATGTTTAATAAAATTATGATATATTTTGTTTAAATAACAAATAAATATATATTGTGACTGTTTAATTTTTATCTATATTTTTATATAAATTTTATCATAATATGATGTTATTTGAAAAATTAGTATATTATTCGAGAGCATCGGGTAGGTAATTATTGGACATTTTATTTGTTTTTTATATTTATTTCCTCTACATAATATAGTCGATATAATCACTAATTTCTTGGTCTTTCGATTAAAAAGTTAAAAATATACTATTTTATAAAATTTGTCGTATTACGATAAAGTTTATGTGTTTGATAACCATTTAGGAGGTCTTTTAAAACCGTTGGTTAGTGTCATAAAGTTGTTTACAAAACTACAACTACCATTTTAGGGCTCTTTAAATTGATTGTTAGTGTGTGAGTAAATAACCGTACAACAACTAAAACTCTATATAATTAATTAGTAGTGAAACAATTGTCATGTTAGTGGGTTTTGTAACTATATATACAACTTCAAATTTTATATAATCATTTTAATGGTCTAAGTTTTATTATTTTTTAACTAGTAATTTGGTACATAAAATTAAGGTTATTATTAAATGAATATTTGAATTCAATGTTATCTTGTGTTTTCAATTATATTTAATTAAATAATAAATTATACTTAAGCAATATACGTATGTATAGACATAATTTATTTTAGAGTAAATTACTGATTTGGTCCCTGTGGTTTGACAAAAATCACTATTTTAGTCCCTTAAAATGAAAAATTACTAAGATGGTCCATGAGTTTGCCAATTCATCACAATGTTAGTCCTTTAATTTAACGGCGTTTAAATTAACCGTTAGTTTGTCTTTTAGTAAAGGCATTATAGTCTTTTCACCCAAATTTATTTTCTTAAATATTTCTTTCAACAGTTTGAACCATCATAAACAAACTCATTCAAAACAAATAACTGTGTTGCTTAAGACTTTTATATTGTATCACCAAGACTATATTTGGTATCCAGAAACATCGAAGAGAGTTAAGATGAAGTAAGTGTTATGTGATTGGATCAGAAGGAAATGAGTGGGACTCATGAGCGAGCTCTAAAAGCAGATGGAATATAAATTTTCGCTGTGAGTACAAAATTTGAAGTATAAGTTACATGTTTGAATTTGAAGTATAAGCAATGCTGCTATACTTTACATAAGTGATGAAAAGACTATTGGGTTACTGATACGAAATTCCTAATTCAAAAAAAATCGATTCAATCAAACACAAAACACAAACATTGAAGATTCAACAAATCAAATATGAGAGGGAAATTACGAGCTAAACCCTTAGTGGAACCCAAATAAACTCTAGATCTGCTACAATATCATTAGCAACAAACATTTTCAAAATCGAGAGAGAGCTTGAGATAAGAGAGAGTGACGGTAGTGGTGGCCGTCGTCTCCTAGACGGCGGTGGTCTTACAAAGAGATAGAGAGAGGGGGGAGAGTAGTGTGGTGGTGGGTCTCACAAAGGAGAGAGAGAGAGAGATTAGAAAGAGCGCTTGAGATTAGAGAGACGGTGAAAGACGATGAGGTGGTGGTGGTAATCTCCCAAACGGTGGTGGTGGTCTCCCTCACGGCGGAGGTGGTGGCGGACTCCCTCACGGCGGAGGTAGTAGGTCTTAAAGAGGTGAGACA
>JARJIL010000002.1:2696059-2738559 GCA_038502395.1 Dittrichia graveolens | reverse complement strand
TCAAGGCGGGGAATAGAACCTGTTATTTTCATCGTAATAAGATAGCATAGCATGCTTCACAGCCATCGATCTTTGAATTCAATGAAAGAAGCTTTCAAAGGATGCAAACGTGCCATAGAATGATTGGGGCGCAGAAGCCCTCCTATCTTATGCATCAAAAAGGCTACTTGATCAGCCTACTGATTCTATGGGGTAGTACCATAAAAGATATGAAATAAGGGCACCCTAACTGGAATCACGGAAAAAGCCTCTTACGCAATTATACAAAGAGCTCTCATAGTTCAAAAAGACGTGTGCTAGGATTCTAATTGTACAAAGGCGTGGGCGTGAAGAGAGATTAATGAATAAAATAAAGCAAGACCGAAGCATAATTTACTTAGAAAAGAAAGGGTAACGACCTGGGCACTACGGTTCACCTGGGTGCTCACTTGGAGAGAGGTAAGAGGCCACCTACGGGAGGTCTCCTTTCATTCCGAGCAGGGTCAAGAAAGCAAAAAGTACACAAGCCTCAACCAGGCCCTTTAGAGTATAACTACGAGATACGAATAATGTCTAGTCTCCTGCCTGAGATCATATGGATCAACAATTCTCATTTCTTAGTTACAGAAAGCCCTTCTCAAGGAAGTGAGCCAAGAGCCACTCATCTAAGCCAGCGGATTCTAATTCTGCTGTACCGGTGCGCAAAGCAAGCACGCTTAGACTGCGATGTGCAATCTTTGGTCTGCCTAGCATTGTCCATTAAGGGCTGACTCCGCTAGGCAAGAGGACCACTACTGGGATTATTAAACTACTAACTGATGACCGGGGGACTACTCTGCTTCTTCCACTACTGAGATTGACTGACTTGTTGAGAGGATAGCAGCAAGAGAAAGAAAAAATAAGTAGGGTTAGGTTCTAGTGTGTAAGCATCTCTTTCCTCGGTCGATTCGTCTGCTCATTCAGCGTATGATTCTTATCCAATTGCTTCTTCCTGTTCTCTTTCTGCAGGCGTCAAAGATGGATCCAGTTCTTCAAGTGCTCTTCTCGCTACGAGCTCACAACTTTCATCAAAGCGTTGGTTTGCCCGTGTTATTGTTCGTATTTCATCTACGATGTCTACGGAATCGTCAACCCGCAACCATTTCTTTGACATTCTGGAAAAGATTAAGCAGTTCAGGTTGCACACCCCAAAACCCCATTAGTTGATTGGACAACGGAAATCATAAGCTAGCGCCTGCCTCCTTCTCCTTCGGCTAGGCCTTTCTTTCTCTGAAAAATTTCCTGTTTTTTCTGAGCGGATCGGAGAAGGTTACCAAGTTGAGTAGAGGGACGTGTTGAAGGGAGCAAAAGTACTGAAATGAAGGATATGGCTAAGTTCATTCATTTATAAGTTTCGTTTTCTGAGCCCCCTTATAGTGTGTGCTAGGGTAAGTAAGATGATGGTCGTAACCGTGGGATCTTCTCCAAAGTGTATCAAAACACTAGGAAGCACGAGACCACGTCCTGCTTTAGGTTGTGTCAAACCTAGAGCAGACACCAAGAAATCTGTACCACTGATACCACCCAATACATAACCTCCTAAAGGGAGGCCGGTACCAACGTCCAAGATAGGTACTCGGAAATTTATACCCTTTACCGAAACCATGTCGTAAATCTTCCACATCAGACCAAAACGAACCAACTGAGGATCGGTCCGATCGATCTTCCATTTCCGATTAAAGACAGGTGCACTAAAGAAGTCTTCGATTCCTTAACCATTCCCTAAGAATTTGGTAAGCAGCGGAGGGTGCAGGTATTAGAGTATCCCCTAGCGCTTAGTCATATCAGGTGTTTGACCCTTCTTCCCCCTTCCCTTAGTTAGGTAGTTCATCTGCTTTGCCGCATAACGGAATTTCTTTCTTGTTGGCAGCGAGGCGAGGAAATTGTATCAGTCTTTGAATCAGGGCCTATCGTATCGGCCTTTCCGGCAGTATAATAAATTAAATCATGAATTTATTTCTTATCCGTTCAGGAATCGCCTACTCCTTGAATCCTATCTTTGGGGCCTCTCCCTCATGTCTAAGTGAGGGCTAAAGAATGAGTGAATCTTGTTTTCGGGTCTATGCCCATTGCCGATCATGTGGTCAGTTTCCCCGTGGAAAGCGTGGGAGCTGTTGATGGAAGAGGAATCACCGGGGTGTTCGGTTCAATGGTTGGGAAGCTAAGCTCCTTAGAAAGGATTGACCGGCAAGCCGCCCTCCATGCAGTAACCATCAAGGAGATCCGCGTAGAGATCAGCGAGAGCTCACCACTCCGTCCATATATCAGCAGTCTCAGTCTAGCTAAGAAGGTCTGACAGCTGAAAGTGACTTGTTGGCCTTGCACGAAGCCCCGCTGGATAGATTGTCCCCTTCTTCCGGATTACCACCGGAGGAGAATTCCCACTCGATTAGGGGAACTAAACTAGCCTGGAAAAGTCTCCCAATGGTTGGAAGGCCTACAACTACGGGCGGGACTTCAACTGCAACTTATACTGCTGTAGGAAGTAGGAAAGTCCGATCTCCAAGCCTGTTACCGAACAGATAGGTTGTGAAAGAAGGAATTCCCTGCCGCTTATTGTACTTATTTATTATCGTATTATAATTATAAGAAAAGTGCTTTCTTTCTTCTTCAAGGTTGTTAGTTGATCAAGAAACCTCCGCCCAAAGGTGCTTTTACGAAAGCCGGTCACCGGTAGGCTAAGAACTCTATCAATAGGTTGAGGAATGCTAGAACTCAGAAGATTTAGTAGGGGAGGAGTTTTTGTTTTATGATCTTATTTAAACGGTTAAGGATCGAGTCCATGCCAGACAAATCCAACATTCGAAAGACGACAATCACAGCATCACGACTCGAAGAACATCACTTGAGGGAGTGAACCCTATGAGATCGATAGACAACCCGTAAAAGGAAGACAAGCAGCAGCGGCTACTGCTTGTCCGGGATCACTTGGAACATTTCCACTCTGTGTTGTCTTCTTTACCTTTGTTCTGAGTGGTTGGTCGAACACGCAGAATGTGCAGGAGAGGAGGGTCCCTCAAATGCCCAACTCGATTTGGACTTAACTCTGCGTCCGCCGGGACCAACGGCAGAGGAAATAGAAAGGGAGCTTTCCTCTTTTCTTTCTTCCTTTGGAAATAGGGGAGTGACCTCAAGTGTACTCCAAAATACTAAGATTAAGCTACAATTGGACGTCGCGTCCCCCGCGAAGCTTTTGAAGATCCGGGAACTTATGCGGGATCTCCAAAGCAGACCGGTTCCTGCTTGGAAAGCGAGAGATGCTTTATTGAAAGCTCTCGCCCAATGGGAGAGGGACCAGACGCGTGATCCACGAGGTTGGCCGCCCAGCATCGGCTCTACGAACTAACAAGGGGTCGGTCGCGAGAGATAGAAGGGGTGGCGGGTAGGCTGGAGGGGGCTCGTCAGGGGGAGCAAATCGAGAAGTCCTTTGAAAGATAGGGCTTCCCGGAGAATTTGGTGTCTTTCTATTTGGAAACAAAGGACCATAAGTATAATGAGACACTTCGTCTTTATTGTTCCACTAGCTAGGATAAAATTATCATATGTCCCTTTCATTATTACAACCTTCTTTTTTGATGTCAAAGACCAGAAGCTACGCGAAAATTTTCATTGGATCTCGGTTGTTCTTAACAGCGATGGCTATTTATTTAAGTCTTCGGGTAGCACCACTAGACCTTCAACAAGGTGGAAATTCTCGTATTCCTTATGTACACGTTCCTGCGGCTCAGATGAGTATTCTTGTTTATATCGCTACGGCTATAAACACGTTCTTGTTCCTATTAACAAAACATCCCCTTTTTCTTCGCTCTTTCGGAACCGGTACAGAAATGGGTGCTTTTTCTACGTTGTTTACCTTAGTTACTGGGGGGTTTCGGGGAAGACCTATGTGGGGCACCTTTTGGGTGTGGGATGCTCGTTTAACCTCTGTATTAATCTCGTTCCTTATTTACATGGGTGCACTGCGTTTTCAAAAGCTTCCTATCGAACCGGCTCCTATTTCAATCCGTGCTGGACCGATCGATATACCAATAATCAAGTCTTCAGTCAACTGGTGGAATACATCGCATCAACCTGGGAGCATTAGCCGATATGGTACATCAATACATGTTCCTATGCCCATTCCAATCTTGTCTAACTTTGCTAACTCCCCCATCTCAACCCGTATCTTGTTCGTTCTGGAAACACGTCTTCTTATTCCATCTTTTCTCGAATCTCCTTTAACGGAAGAAATAGAAGCTCAAGAAGGAATACCAAAACCTAGTTCACTCACTGAGTCTCTTTGCATCCATGGCTGAATGGTTAAAGCGCCCAACCGGGCAAATTCGTAGGTTCGATTCCTGCTGGATGCACTTTTTACGTTCAGTTCAATCGCTGCTCACGGAATTGATACATACAGCTTGCCAGCTTATGGGGCACTTCACTCGCTCAACACTCGTTCAAAACATCCATTCTTTCTTCACTCGCTAGGGAAAGATAAAGGATAGATGACTGAAAATCCCGCTTAGAGATCGCAAAACTATAGTCAGAGTAGGAGTTCCCATCCGTCGAGGCCTCGTTTTACCTGCCCTTGGGACTGGAACTGATTGGTTTCTTGTTGTGACAGCCAAGGTCTGAACATTGTCCCACTTCCCTCATCGGGTTCCTCTCTGTTTATCATGGGGTTGTTGGGATAAAGGTGGGTTTGAGACGCGCGGGTACTCTTGACGCGAAAGGATATGGATCTAGAAGCCGAGATAAAAGCGTTAGTTCAAGATAAGAGCCCTTACGAACCAAGGCTTCTAAAGTTGCCGGAGGGTCCATCATCAAGAATGGCCTAAGATGGTCAGAAGCATTCCTAACAATGCTAGCCACAGCGGAATACTCCAGCAAAAAGGGTCGCCATTTCGCGGAATCGAACGCCCTAAGAGGAAGATTTCATTTGCTTTCTGTTTCGTGGAACGAAGTTGATCCATGGTCATCGGGATGTCTATGTTGAAAGATAACCTAACCTGAAGAGTCATTGGTTTTCCAGGTCGGAAAATGAAGTAAACAACTCAGGTGGACAAGAGGCGAACCACTCAGCTGATGAGTCAGCTATACTTTTTTTAAAATAGCCTAATGAGGAGACGATCGTAACCTCTGAGCTCAAAGATGGAAAGCAGATTACTTTTTTCAGGTTTTGCATAGCTTCCCAAGCGCCCGGCTTTCTTTTTGGGTTCCGAAAGGCAGAGTAGCTTCAGCATCGAGTAGGGTATGGGATAGAGTTCGAGTGAGGCATCAACCATAGATTGCGGAACTTTCAAGATGCTTCCTTGCGAAAGTCAACGGAGTCTGTACTGTAACTCAACCTTCTCATCCATGGAAGGATTCCTTATTCGATGGTAAATGTCAATCGAGGGCACCCTCATTTCCAGAGAGAGAATCAGGCTACACAGAAGGGGGAAAGCCCTCCTACTGAGCAAGATCATTAATTAATCTTAATAAGGAAGCACTTAACTTAGGGCAGCCAGTCTCACTTCACACAGCACAGCGCCTTGCTATTTGCATTCATCCTTGTAACTTACCGAAGCGAGGATCTCATGCTATCATTGAACGGCTACCGAACCGCCATACTTAGGTAACCGGTCTAGGTTCCAAGTACATCAACACCCCATAGCTACTTAGGGCCGCAACGCAATAAGGCTTTTCGCTCTAGTTGGGCAATGCAAGGAGGCCTCTTTCGCCATTCTTTCTAAATGATAAACTATTATTAGTTCAGTTCGGTAGAACATCGATGAGAGGATAATTTTTTCACAGAAGCATATGATTGCCCCTCAATCGCCAGGTGGCTCGCTCCAGGTGCATGAGTAGCTTTGCTGGCTCTTATACGAAAGCGGCCTCTTTCAGTGGTTCTTGCTTGCTCTTTAAAGCTGATCTGGTGCTGTCTCGTTCCTTCAGTTTGTTCTGATTCCGATGAAGGATACTATATTCCGCCTACACAACTACCTTGCTTGGTGGTTCAAAATGGAAGTCTAGGTATCTGCTTAAGTGGTCTGCTCGTACCGTTCCAAAAAGAGCTGCGCTGATAGGCGTATTTGAAAATGTGTTTCCGGGCTCACATATCTAAATTTCAGCGAGATAGGGTGCGGATAGGTGGAATGGAAATTCCACTCCAATCCCTTTAATGGATCCCCGAAGGAGACGGGTGCAAGTGGAATTTCAATCAAAGGCGCTATGACCACTGAGCATGCCAACAAGGCAAACTCAGAAAATCGTCTCCTGTCCCAGGTCACTGAAAGGGAGATACTCGCAGCCGAGCTCTCGTCCCACTCCCGCTGCCAACTTCGTGATAGAACGACCATGCGAAGGGATACGGATAGGCTGCCCTCCCACACTTAAGGCATTGTGTTACACCTTAAATGTCTGGATTTAGCGTTATTGTCAAGCATCTCATTCACTACTAAAAGAAAGGTATGGATATTCTGCTCGAGAGCTTGACGAAGAAGTGTAAGCAAAAAGCATATTTTAGGAAAGAGGTCCCGGTAGCTCAGCTGGTACAGCTAATGAATGAAAAAACGTGTGTGCCGATTTAGATTTCCCGTCTTAAGCCCCACCTCGGTAGCTCAGCGGTAGAGCGGCCTCTTTTATAGTTCAACAGGTAGTCGGACGTGGGCTCTTCTTCTTCGATTCAAGCAAGTCGACCATTGAATCTATTAAACTGGGCCGCTTCTTCCCCCTCCGCAGGAAGACTTCCTTCTTTCCCTTGCCTGGCTGGTTATCTCAAACCGGCATTCGAACCCACAAAGCCTAGCCGCACCGCCATTGTGCTATTAGCCCTACGCCTAGAAAGCCTCAGTTACAGACCGAACTTACCTATAGGAGGAGGTTTGATTCCATTGCCATTTACTGTTCCACGCGATCTTTACACCGACACCCCCATCTATCCAAGCCTAGTAAAAGGAGAATCAGCTGAAAGAAGAGAGAGCCCCCTTCCCGTTGTTGTCTCTAACTAAACCACCACCAGTACACTCTTCCACTACAGATGCTGAAAACCCGATTCCTTCCCAGGCTTTTCTCTTATCCCTGACTTGCTAGTACTCAACCTAGAGATGAAAAAAGTAAGAGCCCCCTCTTGTCGCAAAATAGTAAATTAGGTTCAGTTGGAAAAACAGCTATAAATGACCACTACGAACGAAGGATGCAAGTCCTCTCACTCCATATCTGCAGAAAAAATGCCACTATTCTAAATTCAATATAGTAAGGCGTTTCTAATCTTCCTCGCAGCAAGACTTCTGAAAGCCAGTTGCTAAGAAAAAGATTAGAACAAGAGGGCTCTGGCGATTTCGGAACTAGCTTGACTCATTCCACCCAGCAAGTCTGGGGTGAACGAGAACTAGTTCATCACCAACATGCTTAACTCCTAGGACTTTTGGGATTTAATACTCTTACTCTTTTTGACCAAAAGATGGTGAAGAGAGGAGCTAGATAGAAGTAGTTTTTAATGAGGAGAGGGAAATCTGGCCATTAGTTAAGTCATTTTTTGTTTGGTCATAAGTTGGTTAGAGAAAGGTAATTAGTTAAGTTTTAACGCATACACTAATAGTAGGTTACGATTCAAAAGAAAGAGAGATTCAAGCCAGGCTAAGAGGACTATTCAAATTCGAAAGTAGATGTTCATGCTCATATAGTTGCAAAATGACACTTGACCTATTTCCCTCAAAGACAGACATGGAAATTAGAAAGTGTCTATCTTATATAGCTGTCAAATGAGACTTTCACTTTTCCCTTCGTAGAGCAGATCATGAATTGAAAAAGTTCTATCTGGGCAAAATGCTAATTTTTTATAGATTTCCGGGCACCAATCCCGACTTCTCCCGTTGCTATAGTATAATAAGAGATAGGCGCGGCGCCTACCTTAAAGTCACCTATCGACACTCAAGCCTGTTCATCATGCTTTCTTTCCTTTATAAGACTGGAAGAGATAGAAGGCTCTCCTGTCTTTGCCCATTGATAGATATGCCTGAAGTACCGAAACTCTCTCCCTTAGGGCTCTCTTTCCGTAAGCCGGTAAGGAGTGAGGGATCTACTGAGACTGAGCCATCTTCGCTAGCCGATCTGTCAGTTCTATAGGGTATGAAGCTCTTTCCTAGTATTGGGTTCAGGAATTCATGCTCGCAGGTAAAAAGACTAAAGAAAGAAGAACAGAAACAGTCTCTTGAAAGAGGGGAGCATTTGCCCACTCTGTGGTACATGAGCTCCTCGTCCAACTTACTGTCTTCCGATTTCATATCAGTTACAAGCTTGTCATTTCAACCACTTGCTACCTTTAAAGGAAAGCAGTTCGCCCATTGAATCGATTAATCCAAGTCCCCTTCCTATAGAGTGAACGTGAAAGCCGGTCTATAGTCCACCATGCTAATGGAATGTTAGTGACACAAGTAGTAAATTCATTCGTTGACAGGAGCGAGCAGAAAGAGAGAGTGTAAAGAGGGTATTATCATGAGGCCTGCTTTCCTTTCTCCTGTTGCAGTAGACTACAGTCTTACCACTATAATCTAATATAAAATAGGTCCAAAAGCAGGAAGCACAGTCAGGAAGGTAAGTTAGAACTCTTTTCTGAATTCCTATCTATAAAGTCAGGCTTGTCTATACAATACAACAAAGTGAGGTAAAATCATTAGTTAGGCTAGTGGGAAAAAATTACTCTGTTTCCGTCTTTTGAAAGAAGTAAGGTGTTCTTCCTTCATCCTCCATCCACACTACGAGGGCCGGCCGGAATATGTTTGGCTGTTCAATAGCCAATTCCATTTCGGTTCATTTTGGTATGCTGGGAAGATGAAGAGATGAACTTTGGAATTCAATTACGGAGAAATTCAGCAAGAAGCTTTCGGGTTGGAAAGGTGCCCGCCCTATTAGGTCAAGCTGGTAAGGCCTTGTTTTTAATGAAATCCACTCTTCATGCCTTTATTCCCTCCTTGTCTGGGGTCCCGAAAGGGTAGGATTGAAGGAATTCGGACGAGATGTCCACGGTCTGATGTTGGAGGGAGAGACATAATTCATCTCATCGCATGGGAGAAGGCTTTCTGTGGGTAAGGCAAAGGTAGATGTAATATTGCGATATGTGTCTTACCTTGGTAATTCCTTTATTTACCTAGTGGGTCTAACTTTATGTCTAAGGAAGAGGAGAATCGCCCTAAAGAGCCTGCCTAGTCCTTCTCGAATCCTGAGAGTTTTGTTCCATTTCGTAAGCGAGTGTTCAGTGTGAAGTACTTCCATTCGCCCCTCCTCCAATTGCGGACTCCTTGTCAGAAGAGTTTTCAAGCGCAAGGGAAAAGACTAGCAAGCCAATTACAGTCTTAAGGTTTGGTGTTCGAATTCTCTTCTCATTGGATCCAGTTGGAATTGTAGTTCTCTTTGCTGTTGTGCCAAGCGAGGGAGTTCTTTGATAACTCTACCAAGAATTAGGGTGCAGGCAAGTTTACTCGCTTCTCCTCGAATTGCATAAGAAAGATGGTTCTGGAGATAAATCCTACCCGCAAGAATTTGCTTATAGAATGGTGGAGGGAGGAAGAGGTAGCAAGACATTCCGCCTGATGCTTGATCACTGCATTCGTGATATATCAAATGAGCTCTCCGATCTATGATGAATAGTTCCTGTAGATAGGATCATCTTTCTTTCTAGTCCTAAGCATTTTAATTGGACCTTTCTCCTTGACTTAAGTTTTGGAATATTTTCATCCGGGATTGGAACGACCTATGTTGTAATGGAGGAGAGAAGGTGAACCAGCTTCCTTTGGTTGCCTTTCCCGTCTGGTCGAGTAGCTTTCGCTCCTTCCTACTTATAATATAAGCGGCTACGTGGCCTATTGGGAGCTTTTTAGTCATAGTGGGAGCTTTCGGAAATCACTTTGCAGGTCAAGATCATAGGAAGAGGGAAGAACAAGGGAGAAGATCTTTTTTAAAAGAAGAAGATTCCAAAAGAAACTCAAAACGGAGAATAATATGCCTTAAAGGTAAATAAGAAAGATCATAAATAAAAAAGAAAGAAAATAGCTGCCTAGCCCACGGGAAACAGAAGGTTAGGTTAGGAAGGGGGAAAGGATATTTACCAAGACTACTGAAAGAGCACAAATTCGGCTTGGGAGTTCTCACTCGGGCTACTAATATCCTCTTCTCCTAATCATAAGAACCAGAACAGGCACTCGTAATCGTCCCTAACCTCTGTCTCTAACCTATTCCTTTTCCTCTGTCCTTTTACCCTTTGAACAGCAAGCCGGAACTGGATTACATTTCAATAGAGAAAGCGTCACATTGAGACGGGAACAGATGGGAAGTTCGCCCTCCAGTTCTATTCCTTTGGATGAGACGGCGGTGAGCAATCGATAGAGAGCAAGGGATGCTAGCGCTCTTCTACTCATATTCCTTGCTTCAGTTGGTTTCAGGAAGCTTTGGCATCGAGACGCATTACGATAGCTATAGCTAGGCCGGGTGGGATTCTCTCTCTATCTAATGGTTATGAATAAAGTGATGAATCAAGTGGATCCTTTGCCCCTTACCTCAGTAGCTGGGAAGGCAGGCCCTTAGCTTCAACTAGTTCAGTTTGAGTCTTTCTCAGGAGTAGTTGCATTGCAAGTAGGCAGAAAATAAGTAGTGCGTTAGCTTATCTGTTCATTTTCAAACAACCCTTGTTTGTGCTCCTTTATCTTTCTAAGCCGCTCTCGCTAGCAGGGAATCTAGTTCAGCAAGGTCCATAGGGTGAGCTCGCTTGAAGCTGGGGCGCGTCTGGTGGTATCGTATATAAGATCACACGGCTGCTTTTAGGAGCGATCTGTTCATCCAACTCAAAATATCGTAAGTAAGAGAAGAAGAAGAATCTGACGCCCAAAATTCCCATGTCTTTCTTGGTTGGACCAACCGGCGAAACCAGTCTTCCTGAATTGGAAGAGCAAGAACAAGTCTCTCCATTTTTTTGGGGGAGCAGAGCAGTCAAAGAATGAAACAGATCAAATGATTGTTCTAGAATGGCTATTTCTCACAATTGCCCCCTGTGATGCAGCGGAACCATGGCAATTAGGATCTCAAGACGCAGCAACACCTATGATGCAAGGAATAATAGACTTACATCACGATATCTTTTTCTTCCTCATTCTTATTTTGGTTTTCGTCTCACAGATCTTGGTTCGCGCTTTATGGCATTTCCAAAAAGAAAAAAATCCAATCCCGCAAAGGATTGTTCATGGAACTACTATCGAGATTCTTCGGACCATATTTCCTAGTATCATCCCGATGTTCATTGCTATACCATCATTTGCTCTCTTATACTCAATGGACGAGGTAGTAGTAAATCCAGCCATTACTATCAAAGCTATTGGACATCAATGGTATCGGAGTGCGCCTCTTCACGAGGGTGATTTAAGTGCAATGAAATGCCTTAAGAATATGGTTCGCGAAGCATCTGGCTTACCGGTAATCTCCCATTCCCGCCGTCAAGAGACTTAAATAACTATAGCATGCCAGAAACGGGGAGTTGAGATGGTTAGACCTATACCCCGAAATGCTCCCAGCATAGAAGCCTACGGTTCCATCTTGTTGTTGCTGGAGGTACACATCCCTCTTCTCGGTGTGGAGCGATATACGAGAAATAGATGCTCAGCCTGAAATGTCCGATAACGGCGCTGAAGTAGTGAATCTATCGGCACCATAGCTGTGGCATACAACTTTGGACCTAACGGCCGGCCCCGTAACCTTTCGGAATGGGGGATCCCCGTTGGCAACAACCACGGTAGTAGTTGCGGAACTACTGGGCCGGGAGAGGACAACCTCTTGTTCCTGCTCCTCTTTCTTCGCTTCGGGGACGGAGGTCCTACGGTAGGTAACAGCAGGTACAAGCAACTTGACCGAAGGGGACCAGCGCTTCTACTCTTCCACCGAAGAGCCATTCGTAGCGAGAAGCAAGGGATGTCGTGAACGGTGGGAGGTCACAGAGAATTTACCTATTCATAGAGTGATCCTATGATCGATACAGGATATAGACTCTCTCTTTCTTTATTCGATTCTTTTTCTGAAAAAAAAGAAGGGTGACTCAACTTCTCAGCTAGAGTTGGGGGTGGGACTTGTTGGCATAATGCAAGCTGGAACGTGGGAATTCGAGGTCTCATGAACTACTACTAAAAACCTACTTTTTTTCTTTTTGGACAAACGATATCAGGTCAGGTCTATGGATGGATCCAGATCTTCGGGCCGGCCGGCCCCGGCCGATGAGCATAGGGAATCTATACTCGAGCGTTCGATTGGCCCCTGACAGGATAGGTGAGGAATCACTCTTGATCTTTTTTATTGGGGCCTACAACTTCTCCGAGCCGACTAGCATCCCTTTCCACTGCGCATTTATCGAACAAAGAAGACGAATATAGGATCGAATTCGCTTTCCATGGTGAACTGGTCGTCCCATACCTTCTGCCTGTCTCATATGTGTGGAACCAGGTCTTTTTCGGTTCCAGCCCCCCCCCCTCGAATACATAGGGTAGGTAGGACTGGGTGAGAAAGGGTTCCCTGTTGCCAATAAACTTTCCCCGGCCTTCGATTCCCCTTACTCATAAAGGGTCTTACAGTCGGTACTAACTAAAGAAAAAGAGTCTTCTTTCTAAGAGTAGGCGTGGAGAGCTTTTTGCGGGGAAACTTGCAAGTACAGTTTGGGGGGAGACGGGCGTCGACCCAACCTTATGAGTATTCAGACTATAACAGTTCCGATGAACAGTCACTCACTTTTGACAGTTATACGATTCCAGAAGATGATCTAGAATTGGGTCAATTACGTTTATTAGAAGTGGACAATCGAGTGGTTGTACCAGCCAAAAGTCATCTACGTATTATTGTAACATCTGCTGATGTACTTCATAGTTGGGCTGTACCTTCCTCAGGTGTAAAATGTGATGCTGTACCTGGTCGTTTAAATCAAACCTCTATTTCGGTACAACGAGAAGGAGTTTACTATGGTCAGTGCAGTGAGATTTGTGGAACTAATCATGCCTTTATGCGTGCGCCCGGAAAGATAGGCCGACTGCTGAGCCCACTCTGGCTCAGCCGCACCACCCAGGGTGCGAGCCACCCGAGAAGCAAGCTATTACAGCGAGCGGCTGGAGCAGTATGGAGCCGAGGAGCAAGGCAGTAGATAAGATAGAAGAAGGGGTCAGGATCCCGGTGGAGCAGAGGATACGGTTAGGATAACGAACTTGAAACGCGGAGCCCGAGCGTCCGGCGAGCGAGTGGTTAGTGGCCAATAGCGCCCTAGCTGATGGCATTCCTCTTTGCGGCTGGCACTCGAGGAACCACGGGGCACTCCATACAGAGCAAACAAGTCTTAGGGATGAGACGCCCGCGCAAGGACCTCAATTCTCATTAGGAGGTCGAACCAAGGACCTATGGAAGTCGGGGCTAGCCCGTCCCCATGGGCAACGCAACAGTGTCCTGAGGGAGGAGTTTAGAGGCCTTGTAGTAGCACAGACTTCTTTTTCTTTCTAGGTCATGCGAAGGGGGCCAGTCCAAGATCGTACTGTTCCTCTACAAAGACAACAGACGCTCTCAACGGCTAGGCGCCACTCTCTTTCTGAGTTATTCCAGCTTCTTCATGATTTCGTGCCGCGGTGAACAAACAAAACAAAAAAGAGGGCCATCTCAGCGGAAGGAGAAGGACCTGCAACGGCAGAGATGACCCTATTCTTGTTCCTAGTCGTCTTTTACGAGTCCGGAAAGCCTCCTCAGAGGGATCCTCAAAATAGAATAGAGAAGGGCGGGCAGGGCTTCCGCAAGAGCCTCCCCCCTCTTCCCGGTCAAGATAGATGGGAAGGAGCCCTATCAAGGCCATAACCAGTCTCTTTATTTATGTACGTACACCTTTGTTTCAGGGTGGGGCCGCCCTTCCTCCTGCTAATCCGGCCATTTCCGAACCTGTCTTTCTCATCCCATTCAATGGAGGACTTTTAAATTCTTGCGATTCCCAGCCCCCTTAGCTTATTATTTTATATATAGATATATATATTATTTATAAAGGGTTCCAAACCTTAGCTCAGCTAAATAGGCTCAATGATCTCTTTCTTCGCTTCGATAGGCCGGTACGGCGCTCCGCGTGGTTATATTCATACATGTTCCGACTCGCCGGTCATTATAGATCTAGTGGCATGGCGGGGCAAAAGAAAAGGGGGGGGGGGGGGGAAGCAACTACGAAGCTTCGTAGACTCGACAAGTCGCTCCGCTTATAGAATATAATGAAGCAAAAACTCCTAGTAGCGGGGCATTCGGGAAGCGACTAGTCGCTTCTGGCGAAGCTTCTAGAAGGCCGACCACTACATAGACCATATACCAGTCATGAGCGATAGCGAAGCCTAGAGAGGCGCAGGGCGGGATCCAAGAGCTTAGAAAGGGTCAGGAAAGGAGCAGAGAAGGGGTTGGATTTCACCTATGACCAGATCAGTGGGCAACCATAGTTTACTTTTTTCGTAGTGTTGTTAACGTTGTTGAAAGCTCATTACTTATTTAAGTAAGCCTCGCTTTTCGGAGTTGCTCCTAGCTCACACTATGGTGGAGGAGGTGCCGTGAAGATCTAGGAGTGTGAGCAGTACGAGCTGAAAGGCTCCCATACTGTTTGGAAGGCAGGGGGCATAGATGCCAAACAAACCTGACCCCTATCTATCGTCGTAGAAGCTGTTCCTAGGAAAGATTATGGTTCTCGGGTATCCAATCAATTAATCCCCCAAACCGGGGAAGCTTAAGCGGAAATGAAAGGGTAGGGTGAGGGAAAAGAAAGGGTGGGAAGCAACTCAATTGAAGGCTTCGCTCCCAGATCGCTTCGTGAGCTCATTTAGTAGATAGCGAGTGTGCGCCCCTTTAGAGAAGAGATAGGGGCGAGTACTACACGAGCTCGTAAGTAAAGTATGGAACGAGCCTTGTCTACGAAGCAGAGCGACCTCGTCTTGCTTGCTTCTGGTGAAGCTTCTAGCACTAGATAATAGGCATGGCAGGAATATGACTTTTTAGGTCGACCACTACACTACATAGAAGCGATAGCGAAGCCAAGCCGTATAAAGGCGAGCAGCCCTTATAGCAATAGCAAACGGCCTACTTATAGCCCTTCCCAATTTCCAGTAGTAAACTTCCCAGTGTACTATACTTATCTAATTCTAGTTTCAAGCCGGGCAGGAATAGGAATCTCGATTTCTTACTAAAGCTAGCGGCTTAACTTGGTGTGAAGTTTTCATAGCATGGGCATGGGGAAAAGGACTCTTTGCATGAGTACTTTTCAAGAACAGGTTTTATCTGAATCTATGCCTTTGAGAAGAGGGAAAAAAGTAAAGTCGAAGCGCATATGGCACGAAAAGAAAATCCAATTTCAGTAAGACTTGATCTGAATCATAGTTCAGATTCAAGTCGGGTCAACTGCATTAATTTATTTAGGGTCAAGCACAGTGCTCAAGGTGCGTTCATTCCATTTCTCTTACTACTTACTCTGATTCTCCTTTTCTATGTTCTCTCTCTTTCCGTAGGGGGGCTCGCTTTTTTTATCCATGTTTTAACAAAAGTCACTGGCCTACTAGGGGTGAAGGCCCTGTCCTTCGTTTTGGCGAGGGTGGGCTGCCCCGCCACTATGGCCTTCGTGATTGGCTGTGCTTTTCGAGCACTCGTCACTACGGAAGCAAGCCCCTATCTGGCGCATTGGATGCTTCCCGGACCTTCTCACCAGCCTCACGTGGCAGAAGAGGATTACCCGCGGGACCATCCTGTAGCGCACCGAAGCGCCCCTCCAGAAGGTCTTGAAGTGAAGAAGCCGCTTATGGAGGATGAACAACGCTACGGCGAACTTGAGGATCGACTCAGTCGCCACTTCTTGTTGAATCCTGATCAAATAAAGACAATAGCCTATGATGATTTAGTGGAAAAACAGCTCCTCATAGAAAGAAAAATGGAGATGGCACTGCTAAACGATGAATATAGTAGGGATCACATTTTGGCGAATCGATATGAGATACGGGAATGTCTCTTTTATAAAGAGGGAGTTCCCCTGAAGGAAAAAACTTTAGATCTCTATTTAAAACAGATTAAAAGTCATCCTTTTGAGAGTACACCGTATCGGAAGATCCAAAAGGAAATAAAAGATTTTAATCTTTTCTTTTCTAAATAGCTATTTTAAAATCCTATCTATCATTTCCTTAGATAAAATCCCCCACTCTTCCACATAGTGAGTGTGTGAGACCGCGATCCACAAACTGACGCATGGGACCCGCGCCTACCTGCTGAATAAAGAAGTAAGTTAAATAGGTGCTCCATACGTGGGAAATGAAAGTGTAATTCGTTCGGATCCTCCCACATGTTCAATCTTTTTTTAGCGGTTTCCCCAGAGATCTTTCTCATTAATGCAACCTTCATTTTGCTCATTCATGGAGTTGTATTTAGTACGTCTAAGAAATTTGATTATCCACCGTTAGTCAGTAATGTGGGTTGGCTTGGATTACTTAGTGTTGCGCGCCTAGGAGGGCAGCGCGCTTTGGGATGCGGAGGAGCTATTATCGCCCAGTTCCCTAACCTAATGCGGCACCGGGTTCGGACCGCGGGGAACCGTAGCATGGGTGGGCTTAGAATCCTTTTGCCGCCGCAAGGCTGGCTAATCGTACGCAGCAGGCTCGAAGACCCCTGGTTCTGGAAGGCACATGAGTCCGAACGCTATGTTGAATGTTCGACCGACACTAGGTAGGTACCTGTGAAGGTGAGGCGTCGGTCGGTCCTAGAAACGGCGGCAGCGGCGCGAGGATTTAACGACCGAACGTGCTGCAACCTAGGGATCACCAGGCAGCTCTTTCGCTCTATAGGGATCGGGGGGGCATAGCACAATTCTTCTTGGAGGAGGGTTGGTTTGCCCGGGTGACTGATCCTGCCATAATGTACTCCTACCTAGACTATAGCACCCACAGCCGAAGTCGAGCATACATACGACGATCTTCATGCGTGAATAGCGGGGAGGAAAGAAAGGGCGGTAGATGATAATGAGAAAGCCGCGTCTGGGCGGGCGGAATGGATGAGCGAAAGGTGTCATGCCATGGAGTGGGTAATATCCCGAGTCTCATGTAAGACAACTAAATGCACCTCGAGGTGCTGCCGAGGAACTGAGGGACCTTCTCGAGCACAGGATAGGTAATTGAGAGATAGAGCTAGCCTATTCGTTATGGGGAATCAATGCTCCGGGCCGAATAGAGCTTACCTACGCTTTCTCCGGCGCATATTAGCTTAGCTGCGCTTAATAGGCCGGGTTGCCTTCCTCTCTGGTGGCCTCCTTACCTTACCCCCGCTACACTCTCACTCCAAGCTACGCCTACTGAGCAAGATGCATTGCGATTTCCTCTTCTGTGGACGCACCGGGACGGGAAGATAAAGTTTTCTACGGCGAGCTTTCTCTCGTAAAGCCAAAGACGCCCCAAGACAAGTTCCAACTGTTGGGAAGGGGACATGATCAATAGAACCTGGCTGGATCCGGGATGGGAGAGGGGCGCCCATTCCTAACCACTTTTGAAAATGTTCGCTCATGCTGGAGGGAGCATCCCCACTTAGTGATCGGTCCTCTAGTTCACGCAAATCCGAAGAAGTTATCACGGACGAGCCACATGCAGGGAAACTTGCACGTGTGGTTCTGGTCGGGCTTTCCTGAGGTATCTAATAACCTTGCTTCTGCTCGCCGCTGGCGCACCTCTCCTAAGTATTGCCCATTTATTCTTGAATAATCTTTTTAGGAGGGACAATTTTACATATTTCTGCCAAATCCTTCTATTATTAAGTACGGCTGGTACCATTTCGATGTGTTTCGATTCTTCCGAACAAGAGAAGTTTGATGCTTCTGAATCCATTGTATTAATTCCACTTCCTACTCGCAGTATGCTCTTTATGATCTCGGCTTATGATTAAATTGCCATGTATTTAGCTATTGAGCCTCAAAGTTTATGTTTTTATGTGATCGCAACATCAAAAAGAAAGTCTGAATTTTCCACGGAAGCCGGCTCGAAATATTTGATCTTAGGTGCATTTTCCTCAGGAATCTTATTGTTTGGGTACGACCGGACAACTACCGATATCTATTAATATCTTTTCTTAGAATGTTGTTGTTAAATATATATCTATCTATATCGTAAACTATCGGATCGAGTATTACTTAGATGTGAAACTTGCGGACCTCATTGGTTGTGATCTTGATCTTACGGGGGGAACGAAATCAAAGAATATATAGACTGACTTGTAGAGACCCTCTATGTAGTTGTCTATCTAGGGTGATCGATCTACATCTTTCCCCATAGCCCTGGGGCTGTGTCTCGATCTCCTATGTGCGAAATCTAAGGGACTTGTTCCTATGGAGATTCCCCTTGGTCTAATTCCACGCCTTATGATGAAAGGGGAGTCGGCGTGGCGTAAAGTGAAGATTGGGGGGAGTAGAGAAAAATTCCCTTCTGGGGTATTCCGAAGGTGTAACCTAGGCAACAAAAAAGGGGCCCGATACTTCAACTAGAGGAGCGACCTGTTGGTTCACCAAACCCCGACTCAGCGTCACACGTTCTCCAGGTCCGAAGGGATCCAGTGCCCAACTACCGACTCCTCCCGGAATTGCGTTATCGGAGCCGAGCCAGGAATGGCCGTTAGTGGACACCCACCTTCACCGGTTAGAGAGGCCCTCTTTAATACATTAAGAAAAGATGTTCACAGGGGCCAGAAAGACTCGGTCATAGGAACTTAGACCACCTACGCGCTGGTGAAAACCACCTCGACCGGATCAGAGTAAACAACAATGTCGAATCAGGCCGCCCCTTGCCTTGAAAGAATTCACACGCGGCCACCAGCTTTCCCAAAATAAGGGGGGATCTGCTGCTTACTGCTCACGGAAACATCCGACCTATACTATAAGTCAAGTCGTCCGCCTATTTTTCTGATCTCCTTTCCTTCTATTAATCATATTTTTTTGACCCATTCAAGGTGAAAAATGTGATGGTGTTGGCTAAAAAAGAGGGAGAGAGGAGAGCCTTGGGGTACGCTCACTTCTGCATTTTTTTAGGTTCTCGAGATTCTCAATCGCTTTTTTTAGTGGGGAGGAATAGTGCGTGAATGACGATTCTCAAACGAGGGAATCGTTCCTCTCTAAATAAAAAGAAGCTAGTTCTATTGATAGAGCTTTCACGTCTGCGCATAGAAGACTTTTTTTTCCCTTCCATTCCGTTCTTACCATATCATGGGCAGTTGGGTTGGAATCCGTGTGATGGTTCGAAAGTGCTTTCGAATATTCTTCGCATCCCCAGAGAGATACATTGTTTCCATTGTGACTTGGTCGTTAAAAGGGGCACTACTAGTGTTGTGTACTTTTCATTGGAGCACACCTTTAGCTAGGAAGGGATCAGTTACGAGTACGAAATGCTTTTCACATACAAGTCGGATAACACGATAAGGCGGTTACACTCCTCCTCCTGGCATTCCAGTTCAAATACTAGTGAGGTAGACAAGCTCATGTCATGCGTGAAAATAGTAAGGACCTTGCCTACGGGCTCATTGGGACACTCAAGTACGAAGGAATTCTCCACTTAATTAAGGAAGGTTTCAGAGACAGAGGATCAAAGCAATGGAAAAGCAAGGGAACGAGGCGACCGGAGGGAGGGTTTGGTATGGTAGTGAGACCAATAGGGAAACATAATAAATAGGGAGTATGTGAAAGATCCATTGACACACGAAGGTAGAAGTCGAGTGTGTATTACATAGCATAGCTACTGAATTCGCAAAGACTCCTTCCTCTTTTAAGTTAAGTGAGGAACTCGCCTGAGGGAAAGGGACTGCGACCTTCAACTCCCAAGATATATCATATAATATAGCATGTTGCCCTGAAGAAGGATTGTAGTTATTTTCCTTCGGTCCATAAACGCAAGAATCGCGAGACGGTAGACATCGGCCGATGAGGCTAGTAAGGCCCTAGTCCTGTAACCATTTAGAAGGGGCAATGATAATTCCTAACTGAGAAGTCACCACGAGCATAACAATCTTATTGGAACTTGAAAGAGAAGTGAATTTGTGAATGCATAACTGAACGTTCAAGATTGGATTCAGAAGCTGAGGCGACCGGAAGGGAGGCGAGCGAAGTGAGGCCACTTTATAGTCCCTCTGCCAAAGAATTTCATAGAGATAAACGGTTCAGCTCCCTTCTAAGTGGATTAGAGGAATCATCGATGAAAGTCTTACTTACTTACTTACGAAGATCGACTGGATAACCTTCTACTGACAGAGTGGTGGGTGCTACTGTCTTATCTTATCCCTTCTTCTTTTACCCCGGCCCGGGGCTGGTCATTCAGTTCAGTCAAGTTCATATGCTTCCGGAGTAAAGGGAGTTGGTAGCATTCCCCTGGCTTTCCATTTCCGGGATAAACTAGAAGACTAACTCCTTCCCGGCTTCAGCAAGGTGTCTATTCTGAGGCTTAGGAGAATGAAGCAGCCCCGGCTGTGAGTGAACTCCCCTCTACTTCCAGGCAAGAGGACTAAACCTAAAGTCTCTTCTCTTCTCCGGTTCTAGCTTACGTTTGACTTTCCTCTGACTACTTATTAAAGGTACTTTATCAGCTGGAGTAGAAGTGGACGAACAACACCTCCTTTTCTTGCATTAGCGCCCGCTTTTCCACTTCAGGGAGAGAGCAAGTATAAATCATAGCTTTAGGCTTTCGAGCCTTTCTTCCTAGGACAGAAGCCTTTACTTGAACTTGAGCGGTTGTCTGGAACTGATGCTACACCTTGGGGCTGCAGTCCCTTCTTCTTAGCATGGATGTCCCTCTTCAATCCCCTGCTCCTACCATTGAAACAGCTAGGGGCTAGTCAGTCTTGCCAATATCAGGGAAAGAATAGCTCCCGAAGGGCTTCCTTCTTTATCTAAGCGACTAAGAGGCTTGGGTGGCTAGGGTACATGCTATCGAGGTTACACGCCTGGTCCCGAAACCACATCTGGCAGATGCGATTCCTGAATGTAGTTGGATGTGATTATCGGTGAAAGCATAGAATGATCTCCTGTCAATAGTCACAGGGAATTACACTATAGCTTTAGGACCTGACCTGTAATAGGTGGTGTAAATGTCCTTATTTATTACAGGATGAAGATGATTCACTCACCAAGAAGACCGTCTCCTCGAGCAGTAAGAGTTGATTCAATTGCCAACAGAAGACCGTCTGCGACAACAAGACCATCAGCAGCAGATGATTGAACAGCGGATGCGTTGAGGAGATCAGCCATAATTGAAGACCCGATACTCTCAACCACGAACTTCTATATATAACACCAACCGCGGAACAGGAGCATGCGTTACACACGTCGTCAGCTAGCGGACGCAAGCAGAGTGGGACCTTCTCCGATAGTCTCTTTCATCATAATATTGAAAGCTTCCCCGCCCGATGCTTTGTTAATGTCAGAGTTGATATCAAGATGAAAGGGAAAGACAATAAGAAAGATTCAAGATAAAGAGTAGAAGAAGGGGCTTTCTTAGAAGAATTCCCACTTGGACCGGTAGTGAGAACCCGATCTCCAGAAGCTAATTGGCAAGGTCCGACTTGACCGGAGCGGATCGCAACTCAAGCACAACTAGAGTTCACTCACCCACGTGCCCAATACTTGATGTGATGACTCTAGCCCCATGTCGGCTTCATTGACGAGTCATGATGCTGCGATATAGGATCAAAAATTTCATTTCACTTAACTCATCAAAGCAAGGAGTGGCTACTAGATAGACAATTAGTTCCGAGACTAAGAGATCGGGCTATCGGCCGGTATCAGTTGAAGTCAACAAAGAAGGAAAGCCTTCCCCCAATCCAACATTTTCAGGTGAAAAGAAGATAGATGACTGAGAGTCACGGGATTTTGAAAGCGCCGCATCTAGCTCAGCAGCTTCTTCAAAAGAGATGACGGATACAAAGCGGTTACCACTTGTAGGCTCATTCGCCAACTAGGCCATGAGTTTGCTTTAACGAGTGCACGAGCAGAAGCGGAGACAGAGTTGTCCCCCGATCTGAGATATTAGCGAGATTAGCTACACGCCACTTAACCTAAAGAAAGGTCGACCTGAGAAAGCCCTTTTTAAGCTGATAGGAGAACTTCACTTACTAAATTTCTTGAGTAGCGAGAATCTTTCCTCAGAGGCACGGGAAGGGTCCAAGCCATAGGAAAGATAGCAACTTGAGTGCGGAGAAGGGGAAAGGGCGCTCGAAGCAAAAGGAACGAAAAGCACACCATATAGGTCAGCGGCATCAGCAGTTGAAGAAGTTGACGGCCGGATTCAAGCAAAAAATGGGATAACCTGAGAAGGAGAGGTCTCCTTTCTATATGAAAGACGAAGATCTGGCTTTGAAGCTTCCTTGAGTCCGGCTTAGCCTCAGGTACGAGTCAAGAACAGAAGAAGGGGATCGCCACAATCAAGAAGCAAGCTAAAAGCTGTTGTTTAGATGACTTTATGTTATGAAAGAACCCAGAAAAAAAGTAATTATTGGAGTAGCCCGCCTAGTAGAGGCTTTCTTAGCGAAAAAAGTATATTCGGATTAGGGGAAAGAGTCTTCACCTTACTTTCAAGTGTCAATCATTTTTATTGAACTTTCTTTCAGGCTAGCTCTGGGCAGGGCGCATACACACGAACCCACTTTGAGTCGGATCCGAGCTCCAGTAGACAGCGAGACAGCCATTGTGGTAAACGAGAGCAAAGCAAGGGAAAGAGAGGTGAGTGACGCCAAGGGGAATTCCAACACGAAAGCAAGTGTTGTTATCACACGTCCGTCCTGTCTGATTGATTCACCTTCGATTATTCAATCAAGGAAGCAGAGTCAACGGCCTTTGAAGAAAGATGACTTAGATTTTAAGATATTGAGTTGGACAGTCAGCCCAAAGGCCAAAAAGAAGAGCAAAAATAGAGGAGATGTCTTCCTCATAGGCCATTGACTATCTATCCCCGGAGCAAAAACAGAGGAGCGAACAGCCACTATAACATCGTTAGATGAGCTTCAGTTGCGCCCCTTTGTGAACGAGGGGATCGAAAGGCCAGCCAAAGGAAGTACGGCTGAGTTTCAAGACTACGAGACTAAGAGTTGGGACTAGCCGCATGTCATCTTTCTCAGAGTCTGAGCCTGACACCTCTATTATTACATCAAACAACAATTGAATTGGGATCAAAGAATTAAGGGATTGGATTTGTCCCCGTCTGTCTTGTGTTCAACGAAGGAAAGCGCCCTTCCTTCTTCAGCTTGAAAGACATCTCAGGAAAGAGCTACTTCAACTGAAGAAATTTATTTAGTAGCGAGAACCCTTCCTACTCGAGAATAAGGTCAGGAAGTGAAGCGGTTTTTCAGGTATTCTTTAAAAATATAGTAAGTGTTATGCGGGGGTGGGGATTCAGACCGATGAGGGACGTAGGAATTGCCCTTAACTGTCCGGAAGGCTGAAATAGCTTTCTCGGGAGCCTCTGGGAGGTCGGGGTATTCAATCCCATGATACTCAAGGAGCAGGGCGTCGTATCCCAGGGGTTCTACTAAGACATCGTATAGCGGGTCCAGGCTTGAAGTTATACCAAAAATGGAATGGGAAAGTCATTCGAAAATGAGAAAAGAAAATAAGGGTGTCAAGACATCTATATGACCAAGATGGCCATCTCACGAATTGGATTCGAACCAATATCAAGCTACTTTCCTTTAGTAGATCTGTCATCCCCCTCATTATAGTCCTCCTAGAATCAATAGCATTTCGTCGGAATACATCCTGTCTTTTCACCTTAGTAGTCCTATGCATAGTCAGTACTATAGCCCCAATCATGGCTACTAATAAAATCAGACTAGGAACCAAAAACCAGACGGAATAGTAGGTATAAAGTAAATTGCCCAATGTTTCCAAATTAGTCCAACTTCGTATCTTTCCGGCATAAACCATATATCTCAGAGAGGTCGTATCTCTTTGGGTTGGTAGTAATGGAATGCTTTCATTATCTAAAATGAAGAACATTTCCCACCAAAAGATCAGTCCAATAATACCACTCACTGGTAAATAGCGCAATACTTCTTCGTGAATCTCCGCTATTTGAATATGGAACATCATAACAACGAATAGGAATGAAACGGCTATAGCTCCTATATGAACTACTGGGAAGATCATAGCGAAAAAGTCGAGACCTAACAAAAGAAGTAAACCTGAAGTGTTGCGAAAGACTGGGATGGGAAACAAAACGGAATGTACCGGATTTTTAGCACGTACAACCATCAAACCAGAGACCAAAGCAAGGCTCGACAAAACAGAAAGTATCATAGTACGTCGTCCTTCCCTGAAATGGAACTTTCATGCTGGAGCAAGAACTAGCATGAAAGTCGATCTATTACAACCAGCGCGGTTGTTCGTATTTCATTTTCTTCTTCCAAGCCCTTATTTCTTAGAAAGGCGCTCACTGAGTTACTTACGGAATCTCAAATCTTGAGGCTGATTACGGCCCCTTTGATGAAAGGTAAGCGCTTTGGCTGGCTACCTATAATATAAAGATCCTTCACTGCACACTTTAGATATCTGTTTCCATCTAATCAAAGACGGCGAAGCGCCTCTAATCTAAAGGCCAAAGAGTGCTCTTTGCGCTACTACGCATCCTTACTCATAGTATAGTGCAAGTTAGGTTTGGGTATAGTAGGACTTGAACCTGCGACCATTAGGTTAAAAGCCCAATGCTCTACCAACTGAGCTATACACCCCAAAAAATATGTAGTAGTAAATAAGGATTGGTGCGGAAAAGAAAAGAGGGCGGCCCCTCTTCATCATATTCAAGGGGCGCGGCTTTGTATGAGGCTCGTACTGCAGCGCAAGCGAAGAATAAGGGCGCGCGCTAGCACTCCTGCAAGAAAACGGCCTAGCTAACGCGCCCCTTATTGAAAAGTCAAGGATATTGAATGATCGATATGAGAAAGAAGCGCTCAAGCATTCGAAGAAAGCCGACCTTACTCAACAAGCACCTTTCTTAGCTTAGTAAGGTTGCTTGTTTCCACTCATTGAGGATTCTATCTACAAAAAAAGGTCAACGGGGTTACTAAAATGGCTCTCACTGACACCATCTACGAGAAGGTGAGGTCGTCTTTATTTCCAGCCGCCATACGGTTCGCCTTAAAGCCTTAAAGACGGAGAAGGGGAGGAGCAGTTATCTATGTAATTACGGTCTTTGGGGCGAGCATTCTCTTTTCTTTCTCAAATTCCGTCTTACCAAACAAGACTGACTTCTTACCAACCCGCGAAGGGTTGTGAGGCTGGACCAGGTACGAAGAATGAATCTATATTTGTGCACGGAAGGGCCGGCGGCCGCTCAACTGTTCGAGCGCAATGCAGTGGTATTGGTTCCGATTCGACAAAGGTAGAATGCCTGGTCGAAGGTCCAGTACAGTAGGTAGCAGGCGTGTTCGTTTTGGCTCCCGAGCGAGAACGAGAAATAGGCGATGCACCATCCTTGCTGCTACGTACGTTGACCTTGACTTGACAGATTCATCCAATTGAACCCAAACTCAAAGGAGGACCAAAAGCTCGGGGCTCGACGAAAGAGAAAGTCCCGGCATTAAGAAAATGGGGTTAGCTATGAAAGAAAGAGCCCGGCATTTATTTTTTCATGAATATTCATAGCTGAGTCTACTAAAAGAGGGACCAGCTCATCGTAGTGATTAGAGGATCTGATAATTCACCTCTAATGTGACACGTTCCCTCCCAGTTTGATCAACGGGATCAGTCGGCTAGAGAGCGGGGCTCTTCTTCTTTCGAGAAGACAAAGTAGTCTCTTGTACTGACCGAAACCTCAGTTCGGAGGTCTTCGTCAACATGTTACGAAGCTCTAGTCTGGCGGTCAACTTGATGCGGGAGAGGCATGAGTGCAGTTCGATCTTGTGGTGTATTCCTTTGTAGTGAGTAGGGCCTCCTTCTCGTTGATCAGTTCGCCTCCGCTCTATTGAAAGGTCTCCATTCCTACGGCGGTTTTGTCAATGAACCCGTGGATAAGTAGGCCTTTCTTGCAGACCGATCTTCTGCCGAGTTCCTTCCTTCGTAGTCAAATCTGATGATACGCTTTGGCGATGTTACCTACCAAATAAAAGGCCTGCTAGGTGATCGAAATCGCTCAGGTCAGCGAGGACTCACTCACCTACTCCTTATCTAAGACTTTCTTCTATCTACTGAATTAAAAAGGCGACCCGCCGCGCCGGGCTATAAGATAAGATACAGCTGTTGTACTACTTAACCGGTAAGAAAGAGCTTCCGTAAGAACTGGATGTTGTATGTACGGTAACCCTATCTTCCCCTACTGGTGGACTGTTGCGCATAAAGGCCGGCAGAAGCAACCTTTCTTAGCGCGCTTTTCAAGCGCTTAGCTTCTGCTAGAAAAAGGCGGCAAGGCCATAAAGTAAGTGAAGTTGCAAGCCTAAGCCAAGAAGGTACGAACGAAGTGACGGGCCCTTTGAGAGATAGGGGGCGGCTTTCTTGTGGTAGTCATTGCGAACATCTCTCCTCTTCTCTTAGCGTGCACAGTTTGCTTACGCCTTAGGCACATCTATCTTTCTTAGTTTCACGCTGGCCTAATGAATTGAATATGAATAAAAGTCAGTCTTTTAGTAAGCGTATATAAGCAGCTGTTTAGTGTATACGCAATTCTTTAGTGGTCGCACCGGTACGATGGTTGAAGATGATGTTACGCGGCGTTCAGAACCAGTCTTGAAGTGAATGAATTAGAAAGAACGAAGAAGTAAGGAAATGAGACGACTCTTTCTTGAACTATATTATAAACAGACCTTCCCCTCCACACCAATCACGAGTTTTTCTCCATTCCTCTCATATATCGTCGTAACGCCCTTAATGCTAGGTTTTGAAAAAGACTTTTCATGTCATTCCCATTTAGGTCCGATTCGGATCCCTCCGTTGTTTCCTTTTCCTTCCGCACCTTTTCCTCGAAATGAGAAAGAAGATGGTACACTTGAATTGTATTATTTAAGTGCTTATTGCTTGCCAAAAATCCTACTTCTACAATTGGTAGGTCACCGGGTTATTCAAATAAGTCGTGTTTTCCGTGGTTTTCCCATGTTACAACTTCCGTACCAATTCAGTCGATCCGGAATGGATCGGTTAAACATTCCATTAGGGAGCCTGGTCTTGACTTTTCTGTGTGGTATTCATTCTCGTTCGGCTCTTGGAATCACATCCAGCAGTGGTGGGAACAACTCGCAAAATCCAACCACTTCACCTACTTCATTGCCCCCAACCCTTTCTCGTACCTCTATTGAAACAGAATGGTTTCATGTTCTTTCATCGATTGGTTATTCCTTTCCGTTCGTATCTCTTTCTCCAATTTCGGTATCGATTAGTTCACAAGATTGAATGGCCAATTCTCCTCCGGGCCCTCGATTCGATTGTTTTCCAAGAATGTTGAGCCGGGTATGTAAGCCATGTATCTGGGAGGAACTTAAAAGAAGGGCTTTCGGGTTTTTTCACCCCGTTTTGTGGTCTTGCAGCTATTTAAATAAATAAGAATATAAAGTTATATATAATATAAGACTTTTTTAGAAGAAAGATTATATATATGTCCAATCCCCAGTGGTGGTGGGACCAACCAAGATGTATGTCGTCCAACCCAACCTCAGACTCTTTCTTCCCGGCCTATTTGACTCACTAGCCGCAGTTATAGTTATTTAGGTGGTATCCCAATATTGAAGAGATCGAATTCCTCTGGGGAACACACGAAACAAAGATATGAACTGGGTAAATAGAAATGGAAAAGAGATGTTTCCAATTCATCAAAATGAGAAGCTTTTTCTACATCCATATGATCTACTAAAGTAGATCGGTATTGCCCATATAATAAAAGCAGATCTTGGTCCATGGAATCCCAAGAAGGTAAGAACTCCAACCTGTCCGATGCTTCTTCGGCCAAATACGATATACAAGTGGGACCTGCACTATGCGCAAGCTGTGCGAAAAACCGCTTCTTTTTCCGGTTCTGAAACAACTTGGGCGAAATAGGGTTCTACCGGGAAACCATGGATTTTTTAGTTTTCGCCATTGGTTACTGGTTGAGCCACTGGAATGGAATGAGATAAGAATCTTTGGAGATCTTTCCTCTCCACTTACTCGTAACAGGCTTTCCCTCTGTAGAAGACTTCTTCCGAATGGCATAATTGGGAGATTGATTCCTCGATCTTCAAAGAAAACTGACTCCTCCTACTCCTTCTTCTCCTTTAGGATAGGATCGTCGTTGGTCCTTCTTTTACTAATGATCTAATGATCTCACCATTTTCTAGTAGTTCTCGCGAACGCGCAAGGGACTATCCTTTCTATCGCTTGCCCTTTCTTTTCACTCTCAAGACAAGGCTCTCTCTCTTTTATAAAGCGAAGCAAAGCACATGGCGCTGAAAGCTCAATAAACACAGACGAACACGATGCAAGGCATAGCATAAATGAAACCGCTGATCGTTTCATAAAACATATATGCTTGACCTTTCTCGATGCTTTTTTTGGGTGACTTACCAACCGACCCAGCAATGATCGATGACAGAATGGTACGAACAAATAAAAGTCATTGGATTTGGCAGTTCTCCATGGACTTCTCTCTTTAGCCCTTTGTATATGTTCATAAATGGGTGTGCACCTCCAGATGGGCGGGGGCCGGCCTCCCACTCTCTTATCTTATGCAGCATTTATTAGCTTAGCTGGGTTGGGTGGATCGTGCAATAATCCTCTCTCGACCCTCCTTTTATCATACGTCTTTATGAAAGCCTCTCGCCTTTCGAGATCCGGTCCATCATCAACTCAGTCAGATCTTCTTGTTTGCCCGCTTTGATTAGGCTTCCTTTAATGGATTTGATCGGCATTTCGTGCCGGCAGTCCTGCTGAATTCGACCTTTTATCAGGGTAGCGTAGTAAGGTTAGAGGCGCAACTAGAAGAGTTGGCCCTCTTTCTATTTTTTGATCAATTCGATTGCAGTCTCCGAAGTCCTTCTTGATCGATGGTCCACATTAGCATTAGTGCTAATTAGCAGCCGCTTTTTTTGGAAGGCGAGATACTTATGTGTGACCGCGGATTCCACGGTAGCAGTAGTTCTAGCTCTATATTAGGTGCAGGGGGGCTCTATCTAAAGGAGGTACGGACCCCTCCCATAGTACGGTACGATGCAGCTGAAAAACTTAATAGGCTACCGCGGCTCGCTTCGCTTTTGTTGTGGAGCTCACTGCTTTTGGAGTAGTGCTTGCAGCATGTTGCTTTCTGTTCAAGCGGAGCTCGCTGTCTACTCCATGAGTTGCCACAGCTTCGCCTACGCCACTTGTATATAGACAACAATAGCGCCCAAGATTTGCCCTTCGCGTAGTTCATTGAACCTTCCAACTTCACTCCGTGACCCCATGCTAAAGAAGCGTGTCTTAACTAATTCCTTTGAACTCATTTCACCTATTCTACCTCTCGATATCTCCTCACCTTGCACCTTTTCTTTCTTTTCCTCATCCCATGATCCTTTCCCATGTGGTGGAAGTGCAGCAGTGCTCCTTCATTCTTCATAACGACTATAACCAAGCTGCCAACCAATAAAGCGAGCACCTTCATGGACTGAGACCGTGGAAGCTCCGTTAGCACCTTAAGGCTGTCTTTATCCTGAGAACCCTCGGGAATATTCAGAGACTCGGCTAATGCTTTTAGGCCCACATTCGGAGACAGACCAAGCACCTCTCTTACCCACTCACTATCTAATAAACCGGGCTGGCTTATTATCTGAATGAGATCGGAAAGAGAGGAGGTAGCCCAAATCTTCCAATAGGCGCATACGAAAGGTTCTGAAAGAATTGAAAGCGCTCTGAAAAAGAAACAACCGGAACTACCAACAACGGAAGAACTAGCAACAGCGGGAGAAACCGTTTCTAATCTCAGCTTCACCCCCTTCCTCGGGATTCTTTCTTTGATGATATGCCCTAAGCCCCTTTCAGAAGACCGAAGTCATTGGTGCTTTGCATAAGGGGTAAGAGCGCCATAAAGACTATTGGTACCTATCATAGACTTGACTCATTTTATGGGCTTGAATTCCTTTCCCCGAGTTAGAGGGGTTTTCTGAAGGTCTTCCTCAAGGGCCCCTTGGTTCTCAAAAAGACTGTTACCCCCGGCCAAAGTAGAAGTAGGCAAACGGATGTTTCTGGGGGGAACTACGGGAGACGGAGACAGGTGGTTAGGCGATATTCTAACTTCTGGCTCATCGCAATTCCATTTCTTAAAGTGAAAGTCCAGTTTTCTCTTTTTATGAAAGTGAAAGTCAGGTTAGCCCCTTCTTTAAATTCCAAAGATGCTCTCAAATTGTTGTTAAAGATTATTTTACCCTAAGGCTTCTCGCGGTCAGGCAAGCGTGGTAGAGCGTAGCATGTATCCAGCCATCCGAACTACTTACTGAAGGGCAAGCACCAACGAATTACTCACTTCATTCACAGCGCGGGGGAGAGACAGAGAGGGGTCAGTAATAACTCACAGCCGGGGTAAAAAGGTCCTACTTCCTTACTCACTCAAGTCATTGCTTTGACCGGCCGAAAAGAAAACATTTTTTAGATACTTGTTACAGGCCTGACCAAGAGCGCAAAAGAGCTTTATTTATAATTAGAGTAAGGGCACGCCATTTGCAATGCCTTTTCTTGCTTTCGACAGGACCCCCTTCCGACAGGAGAAAAAAGATTACGCCAATGCCAATTGCCAATGATATAGAGTTTCTAGCGATTACGACTATAAAGGGCAGGAGATGAATTAAAGAATCGTACTGCAACTGCTGAAGAGAGATCAGAGCTAGTACTAGAGGAAGCGATAGCGGACAAAAGAGCTCAGAGAGCAGTGCAGCTAAGCGGGAAGATCTGTGATCTATTTGAAAGAGCATATCGCAAAGACCGGTATATTGCACATACTGATTGATTGATTGTATAGATTGAGTCTCAATTAGAGAGTTATGATCTCTCTATAGTACCCCCTGAGACTTTTCAGCTCGAGGCTAGAAGCTACCAACACTTTGATACAAACAAAAACAGAAATCGGAATTCGTGGGGCCCGAGGCCTTACAGAAAAAGATCGATGAACGATTAAGCGAGACTTTGCCTTAGAGACCAATGAAATGAGACCAAGAAGCTTTATTACACAAAAGTTCTTTGAAGACCTTTTGCTTCTGCTTCCCTGCTTACTATTGCTATCACCTCAACTACTTTGACCTGCTCACTTAGAGTGAAGATCAATAATGGGTGGAAAGGAGTTCACACAAGACCACAGAGCGAGAGAGAGAGAGCCTTCGCTTACCTGTTTAACCATGCCCTCCTATCACACCTATCTCCCTTTTCCTTTAGTCACATCCAGTCTCAGTTCTGCTTCCAACTACCGATAGGGGAGAGCTTGGACGTATAGCAAGATTGAATAAGAGATATGGCATACGGGAATAGTATATGAAATCACAAAGGCTGGAAAGAGACTGGAGAGGAGCGTGGTTAATACTTAATAAAGCACCTTAGCAATTACTAGTAATGCCCCTCTCGACCTCAGTCTTGTTTGTTGCTAGCTTTAGTCTAGAACTATACTATCTCATTAAACGTCGAATATCCCTATGATGCTAGCCAGTGAAAAAGGAATGAGTCTACTTCTTTCTTTGCTGGCTTGACTCCAGAACTAGTAGAGGAAGGAAGCGATGATCGGTCTATCCCATTAAGCGTAATCCCGCTAGCCAATGAAAGGACTACTCTTCTTGGACTGTGAGCGACGACACCAGATCAAAGCTAAGTGAGAGACGATAAATGCGATTAAACTGCTTTATAACTGCTCCATTTAGAAGTGTTGCCTAAGTCCTAGACTTGAATGAAGCAGCCTGGCTGAAAGTCGTATTTGCTTTTGCTTTTCTTCTCTTGTTCTCTTTTCTTAGTTAGGCCCAAGAAAGTACAAGATATATTTGACTAATATACTAAGATGATAGCTAGAGACTAGAGATGAGAGTGCAGGATCTAGATTTGTAACAAATATTCGACTTTGCTTATGCAAATTGTTATGTACCAAAACCAAAGAATCTCGTCGATGGGATACAAAAAAAGAGGATCCTACTTCGCTCATGCACCGTCTTTTAACCCTCTTACCGCTGGTAAAGCTAGCAGTCTAATAAAATTTCTGCATGTTAAGACAGCACACTAGTACATTTTCATTGACCACTTAGACCAACCCCCAAGCCCGGTCTTTGAACTAATAAAGATGGCATAGTAGAAAACTTCAGACTGACTATCATCGCGCTTGAAGTCCACCCAAGAGAGTTCCCCGGCTTCTCGTGATGAGCGCAGCGCAGCAAACGGTGTTTGCGCCAGAGGAGGGTGGTGAGAACCATTGAGCCATTGGCTTGCTAAGCTTTTCTGATTTGGGTTTCTCACCCACATCACCGAGAGGAGGGCTTTTTTCATTATAGAAAAGAAAGGTCAATGAAAGGATTCAGTAATGACGCCATGCATCACCATTGAGTGCTGTGCTGAAGAGTAAAAACCGAAAAAAGTTCCCCACATTGGGAGAGAAAAGAGAAGACTGCGGTCAATGATCAATTGTGCACATCCTTTTTGGATGGTCGGCTTAGAGTGAAAGCATACGAACATAGACTTTGTGACTGACTTCTCCGTATAAGCATATTTTCACTGAAAGTCAGTCATTAGGGCTGCTTTCGCCCATGCCATGAATGAGAGTGAGTCCAGTCAATCTTCCTTCCTTTCAATGCTGTGTCCTCTACATTCGCTTCGTCCTCCACTTTTGACTCCTCTACTGCGCAAAGATTTGGATCCCCCGTTTAGTGAGTCGTGAAAGCACCTACCTTATGTTTGGACGTATTGGTTTCAGTGAAAAGCCAAATAGAGAGTTTTGCGTGTGCCTGCTTTAGTAAGAGTAAGGAAAAAGCTTGAAAAGCGTACTTGCTTTAACAACGGAAAGAGGTTCCTTCAGCGGTTCAGCTTTAGGTCTCGGTTCAGGTGCTTTTCATGATTGTGGTGTTTGATTGGGCACGGGCGTTCCTGTCCTTACTTAGAGGTCAAGTTGCCACCTGTCTATCGAAGGGGGATTTCCCACCCTATCTCGGTATATGTTACCGAAAGAAGGAAGAAGAATCTAATGATTTCCCTGATTCTATGAGAAAGAAAAACCAGTTTGTTAGAGCTGGGGCAGAGAAGCAATCAACAGAATGGGTCCCTGTTGTTCACAAGTGAAGGCACTGAACGGATCAAGATCTCGTAAATTCATTGTCTTTCTTGATTCAAATCAGAAAGAACTTCTTTCGCTATTGACGCCATGCCTGAGCTATCAGCTTATTAGCATCCCTCTTCTGCGTTAGGACCGAAAAGGTTCGATTGAATCCCATGCTTTCATGGTCCCTATCTCTGCCCCGGCACTGGCCGACACGTAGGTCTATTCCGCGCTTTCCTAGGTGCGCATCTCCATCTACTAAAAGTAGGGGTGGTTGCCATAGATGGATTGGGTCATTCGTAACCAGAGCCATAACCGATGCTACAGCATAAACTAAAGCTATACGTGGCGGCCCCTAAAGGTGTAACTGACAGGTTCTGTTTTATCTGCCCATCCGAGTCATCCCGTACTCCAAAAAAGCAGAGGTGAGGCCCGGAGAGTGGGACGGATCTACCTGGCCAAGGTGCCTATGTCAAGTGGTTATCCGAAGTGTTGGAATATGCTCTACCTACGGTACCTAACTAGTCTTTCTTTTCGGTAAGTAAGAATACATTGACCGATGGAGGAGAACCCCCGAAGTAAACATAAATAAAGGGGCATACCCCACCCCAAACAAAGAACTCAAGACACTCCCCGAGCTCTAAAATAAAGAAACTAACCTATGGAAAAAATTATTGAAATTAGATTACGATTACAAAGGCTAAAAATAATCCAAGTTTCTACGTAATCAAAAAGAGCCTAAGGATTAACCGAAACTAAGCACATACTAAGCCCAATAAGACACATTGGCCTAGATATACAAGAGGCCAACTGAAAAAGAGGTATACACATCAAATAAACTAGGATGAAACATAGGATTCGGCGGATGATTCGGCATCCTTTATGAATTGCGTATATAACGGTAGCCCTTCCTAAATCCTAAATAGTTTTCGTTTTTGAGTAGGCTAGGAAAGAAAGAAGAAATAATAGAGCGAAATGGGTTGGTTGCCCAAAGGGCTATCTTATCTGATCAGGGGGGATAGCACAAGGGCTTAAGGCATTGGTTTTCTAAATCGACATACAAGAAGATTGCATCATGCATGGGTTCGAATCCCATTTCTTCCAGTCTTTTCCTACTGAACACTTTCCTGCTCAAGCAAGATAGGGTACTAGAAAGATCATACGAAGGCTATGTTCTTTTTTTAGATCTAGCCTGAATGACTCCTAAACTAAAGGTTTTCATTATATCTAAAGTGTGCAGTGAGGGATCTTTATATTATAGGTAGCCAGTCTTTACTTCACTCGACCCAAGCAATGCCCAAAGAGAAGGAGAAATGCTATAAGTCAAAGTCAACTTCGTTCACCACTACTTTCTTTCAGAACCGCTCCGTGGGCTTCCCTGAAAGCTAAGATGTGGAATAGCGCTAGCTAACAAGTAAACGAGTGAATCTTGTGTAAGTGAGCGGAATGTTGTTGGCATGTTCGAGCTAAGCAAGTAAACTACTTCTCTTCGTTGCGTAGGCGAAGTGAGTTGGCTGTTTCGAGCTAGGGCTAAGCGAGCCAGAAGTGATCCAAGCTGGAAGTGAGCCGGCTGCTAAGCAGGCTTTCATCAAGATGATAAGGGACGAAGTGACTCGACCAACGGGAGAGGAGATGAATAGGGCGATTCGAGCGATCTTCCCTTTCGACGTAGCGCGTCAAACTTGCTGGGGCGGCGCTTCCCTACAACCCAAATTCTTCGTCGGTAGAATAGATTGATTCGAGGAGTACTGATGATATTCTTGAAGTCATCTCACCCGGGAGGGAACGGCTGAACTAGAAGGGCTTACGATACTGATAAGAGTAAGACAAGAGCGACTTCTTTTTCGGTCACTGGTCTAGTTCCAGTAGGGGGAGTACCAGTAAGCAAAAGGACTTCTTTGGGAACTCCATTGACATGCTTACACTACCGGGAGTTTCTTGCGCTTGAAGGGGTAAAGGGATTTTGGGGCTATCCCCTTCTAATTCATGATACATTCAGCCCTCTATCCATTGGGATGCTCATAAGAACCTCCGTTTTACCTTCACAGATTCCTATTCTATTCGCTAGAAAGTGAAAGGGTCCTTTAGCATTCCGAGTGATTTCAAAAGACTTTGCATTATTAGAAAGAACTTATAGTAAGATATCCGTAAACCACTGATATGCCTCACTTTCAAAGCGGAAACTCTTGTAATGGAAGGCTTTTGCAGTAACTAAAACATCTTTGACTTCTTTTGTTAGGAAGACTAGCGGATTATCGAAATGAAAGTACCACTATTTGGCACAGGGTTGCTAGAATAGCCAGCCAGCCAACCTGTAAGCTAGTAGTTTGGTTGATAAAGAGAAGGAAACCGGCCTATAAACCAGTCAAAGACTACCGGTTTAGTTATAAATTAGACATGGAAGTACGCTCGCTGCTTCATCAAAGAGAGGTGTCAGCTTAATCCATTGCCGGAAATCCTTCCTGCTGTCTGCGCTTTCCACTGTAATCTAACCCATCTTTATGCCTACTTACTTTGTAGGAAGTCTCATAGAATCATAGTTTAAAGTACTGATACAACATAGTAATGGATCTTTGTCCTAAAGGGAGAAAGAAGTTAGGTTCTTAGTAGCAGTGGGTATTGTCCAATGAAGTCAACTTAGATAAGGTTCTAGCTATGGTATCCTCTCTTTAAAGTCGAAATCAGGATGTATTAATTCTTTCTATTTGAGTTGCCCCTTTCCTCTCTTTCCCTTTGATCACCGACCCTGACTTTCAATCTTGGCCCTGTGATCCATCCCCCTCCCCCCTTCCCGTGGTTGAGAACCCTTGCCTTTCTTACTAGATTTCCGGGAAGGCTTAGCAAAGAAGCTTGTGTCGGAAGAGAAGTGGAAAACTAAGCTGTTCGGGCTTAACTTGAACCTGATTGCCCTAGTAGGAGTCAGAATAAGGTTGAGGCTTGTCTTCAAGAACTGACATCTCGGATCTTGCCATTGCCAGGAGCATGGATGCCGAGAATGCCCTCAGTCTATGTCTGTCTATATAGATAGGCTTTAAGAAAAAAAAGGCAAGTAAGCCGTAAGCCAAAAAGAAAGGCTTTTAAGGATCTTCGACTGCTTATAAATAAGCTAATAACAGATCTTTTGCGTCTTTCGAGATGACTCCCTGGTAAAGCGCACTGCTGGATATATCCTATGATAAAAGCACTTTCTTTAACTGTCTTGATCACACTCACTGTCTTCTCTAAGATCCCTACGCCTGCGCTTTCTTATATTCCGCCCAGGGAATACATAAGGACAGGGACGAAATGATCTTATACTTCTAAGGGAGTGGACACTAGACAGGGGCTTCTATTGCTTATCCATAGTCAACTACTTCTTGGACTACATATTAAGCTGAGACTGCTACAAGGGCTGGTAGAACCATTGGTAGGAAGAAAAATCCCAATAGTGGTTCGATAAATCAAAGGATTGAAAAGGAGAAGTAAGTTTCCTCAAACTCAGGGTTTAGGTTCAGATAGCGGGAAATATAAAAACCCCTCATGCATAACCATAACCAAAGATACCTTCTGATTGATAAACCATATCTAGAGCGGACTACCCCGTAAATCACCCTACTTTCATTTACTCTTTTGACTTGATAAGAGACTTGGCTTTTGCCCTTTATTGATGGATCCCCCACTTGTCTTGTTAAGCTTGTTAAGAACGAGCTTTCAAGGCTTTCAAAGTCACTTGCTCTTGCTTCACTCAGATAATTATTTTTAAAACTGATGGATTTTCCCTTGCAGCAATTGGATAGCTGGGAAGACTTAATTGATAGGCTAGAAAAGAGGGGAGCTTTCTTAGCATAGGCTACACAGATTCTACTTTCCTTTTCAGATGTTGCTTATCCGGGCTTGGTGGTAAGGGAATGGGTTAAGCCAGCTCGTGCCTCTCGGTCTTCTGGTGTTTAGTGACCCGAGTGAGAAGCTGTTCTTTCTAGATCCTTTAGCTCGGCTGTAGAATAAGCTTAGCTGTGGGAATAGTCTATTCTAATTCTCTAGAGAAGCCTTAGGCCAATTGGACTGAATGTGCTATGGGCAGTAGCAAAGGGGCAAGCTTAACTGTAAGAATAGCACTCGGAAATCTCTCTCTTCACCCTAATTTCCGTAGTGAGTGGCACGACTCTTCCTTTACTCAGACTAGTAAGCTAGGAAGTCGAGGGGCCGGTGGGCCTCGTTGTCTATCTCCTTTGTCCGGGCTCCCGCTCTCTCGTGTAAAAACTCGCGCTGTCCCCTCTTCCTCCTCTAGGATTCCCCTTGCTGGGAGAACTATTCTGGGCAACCCTATGTCTTTATTTATTAAAGAAGACTCTTCTCTTCCTATTCATTCTCTTTCTGTTGCCTAGGCTAGGCTTATGTATTACTATTCTCTATGATCTCTGGGCTTATGGATAAGGAGACATCCGATTCAGTGGTGGCAGACCCTTTTTCACCGGGAAGACGCTCCGGAGACATCAGACGAGTCAGTAAAGAATCCTCAGGCCTAGAATGCCCAGTTCGATTTATGGCCACATCCTATGTATCTTCATTGAATTCAGCTACAACAGATGAAGTGGTAAGCCCCACTTATCTATTTATCTTATTATCTTAAGCGATAGCAGACTTTTCTGCACCCGACTCAGTGAAAGAGGTTGTCTTGTCCATCTACTGAGTCAGTGACAGAAGTGCAGCAGCCAATTCAGTAATCAATAAAGAAGACTCGGGAAAGGAAGATAAGTTGTATCAGCTACAGAATCTGATTCCGGTGAGGCTACAAGCCTATCTTCAACTTTCGTTGTTCTTTCTTCTTGCTGTAAAGTGCCATTTCATTTTTCTGCCCGTGTGGCATGGGACAGTTTTGCTTTTATTTACCCGAATAAAAGGCCGATTTTCGGTATCAATTGCCGGATGAATTTAGTGACAGCCAAAGAAAGGAATGAAAAAGCAATGATCTCCGCCTTTATCCAATGATAAAAAAGCCTAGTTCTCTCAAAACAACATAAGAAGGAGTGTTCTAAGGCCAATAGACAGAAAATGAGTGCTTGATGTAGCATATCCGCTGTTCACTATCAACCATAGGCAGACTAAGCAAGGCTTGATGGAATTGACCTTATTATTAAGGACTTCCCAACTTACCTAGCGGAAGAAAAGGGCAAGGACCTATAAATAGAAATATGTCTAGGTCACTTCCACCAACAACTAAAGCTATTTCTTACTGGGATTCTCCACAAGTACTAGAAAGTATGGGATCTCTACAACTTGTTCCACAAACTCAAACTATCGGTCAAGGAAGCATACGCCTCTAACTCGGTTCATTCCCTAGGTACCCATTCTTTGCGGATAAAAGTACACTACCCCGCTTGCCTGTAACCTTCTGCTTGCTTGACTACAGTCACTCCTATTAGGTCACGAACTTCCTTAACTTAAGAGAGCTGGGTACCCCTTATTTGATTTGCTGACAGTTGCCCCTGATTATCTTGTGAATTCCTTCATGCCGGGTCTCTCATCCATGCATGATCTAAATGCCTCACCTTCTCCTTCGATTCCAACTAGGCAAACATAACTCCCGGAACTTCCTTTCTTGATTCACCAAGAACGGAACTTGCTCTAATCCCGATCCACATTCCATAGCTTCTGCTTTCGCTCCGCACCTTTATAAAGTCGTTTTCAAGCTAAAAGTGCACTAGTGGACTTCCCCTATTAGATTGACCCTGCTAAAAAAGGATCACTGAATCTTCTTCCATATCATCCCATCGCTTCATGCCTTCGACTGAGACCTATCTGCTTCATTCCACTTCACTTGGACACAGCCAAAGAGGACCAAAGGGGAGAGGAGAGGGCATTACTGAAAGTCCGAGAATAAACTTTTCCTTCTAATAGAAAAACCTCTCTTTCCTCTTTTGGTAGTACGAAGGGTGAATTGGTCCTATGGGTGAATTGGTCAGTGCTTTCGACTTCCCTTGAAAGGACAGTTTACTTTATTGCGTACTTCTTTCCATCCGTTGGAAAGTGCCTAGAAAGTCTTCTTCATACGCTTATTCTCTGAACGTACCATGCAACAAGAGTTCAAACCTATTCTTTCTAACGATTCGCCGCAACAAGCTTATTGAATGCCAAACCAATGACTTAGATTTCCCGTAGCTGGAAGTCAAGCTAGCAGCGTAGTCGCCGACAGAGAAAGAGAAGACCAGATCTTGGACTTGCAAGCTCTCTCGAGAAGGCTCTCTACCATGTGTCACGGGGGCGGTTTGAGCGGAAGGAGGCTAAGAAGTCCTTAATCTGCTTCTTCAGTTCCTCCCCCGTGGGTGGTTGGTGTTGGGCTCATTCTCTCCCCTTAAATCACCTGGTTGGCTCACCGCCTAACAACAGCAAGTAGTAAACTACCTGTCCTCTAACAAGCAAGTAAGCCAACTACCTTATCTCATTAGCGAAAGCAAAACTCACTTCAAGAGAGAACCTAACAGCGCACTGGCAGCTAGGACGCTGAGTGACTTCAACAAAGAAGCTCCGGCAACCGGGGCCCTGTAGGATTATGCCTTTTTTCGATTCGATAGGACTATTATAATAGGACTGGCATAAATAGGACTGGCTTGAATAGGACAGGGTTAGCGGCTTGAATAGGACAGGGTTAGCTGCTTGAATAGGACAGGCTGCTTGGATAGGACAGGCATAAATTCGGTATCATCATTCAGTTTTTCGATTCGGTCTCACGGGATAGAGGATTCGATCACACTGGACAGAGGATTCGATCGCACAGTCAATTCGAAGGCACAGTCGATTCGATAGCACCGCCTATGAAAACAATCTAAGGTTTCATAACCCATAGAAATCAGTCAAAATAGACTATAACCGTAGTCTTTAAATGTTTCAAGGCACGTATCCTTGTGTAACATTGAGCATTGGACAGGCTCAAGGGCGATTCACCTAAAAAGGCAGCCATTTCCCAGCCTAAGTTGACATCATTCCACCCCCTCGGATTTAATTCTATTCCTAGGGACTGACATTTCATATATTCTCTTAAGGGCCAGCTTGAGGGTTGTGTACTTTTATTCTAACATTTTTGCTCGCGATAAGGAAGGAACGAAACTGATCAGTACCTGAGTCGATTATCTGATAGAGAGTCCCGCGCACTTTCACTTCCCTCTAGGACCGCGAAACAGTGCATCTATATGGAAGGAGTCCCGCAATCTAATAAGTTGTTTATACATTAAGGAGCTAGCAGGATCTTCCCCAAATAAAGACAGCAACTTGGCTTCCAAAACTGGAATTCTATACTCCCCGCCCCGGGGCGGTTGTATGAAGTCTCGTATAATTCTGGCCCGATGGGTGTTCCATAAGGCCGTGTGGTCTAATTCGGCCATTCTCTCAATAATATTGTTCTTCAGATTGATAATGGCCTCTATTTCCGAATCAGGAATTGGAGCCGTCTCACTTTTACGCCCGAGACGGTGTATCCAAAGCCTTCTCTTGATGACAGCTTTCACTGAATTCATATCCGGCTCATGAAGGCCGGCCTCCATCAGATTAGCGGGGGCGTTTTGGGGGTTTGGCAGGTTGACCTCTTCGCCATTATCCTCCGCTAATACGCCTAGATCGAAGGACGTCCAACCCGAGCCTCCACCGCCACTCCCCATGTTTCCTGCAGATCCAGACATCCCACCACCGGACGCTGGAAGAAATGGGGCTACTGCCTGGTGGAGCTCATCCATAAAGAGATACCCCAAAAATCTAAATAAAAGGATAGAAAAAAATAAGTATATATATATAGAAACTCCCGGTGAGATATGGGGGAAGCGTTGAAGGACTCTCTGCTCCCAAAACAGCAGAAAGACACAAGTCCTTAATTCAACTTGAATGCAGAAATTTATCCGAGCCAGAAATTTTAAATACCATATATAGAGCCTTTTTTCTATTGAGGATTTGCTATGATTCTTTTTGAATAGCCTGGATTCTCCCGTCGAGAGTCACTTTGAAAGTCTTACCTAAACTCTTCCGACTTAAGATGAGAAAGCCTATAAAACAACGAGCTACTATCATTTCTTCATTATAGATTGAGATCTTCTTCGAACTTGATGCACAAATAGATAGAATAGCAGCAAATAGCATCTTTCTAGCCTGCATATTCGTGGAACTCAATCTCATTTAGAAATCCTTCTCTCTATCTTTCAGCAACTGAACGGGAAGTGGTTTAGGAAAGGACTTTAGAATCGGATGCGCTCGCCCAGCGAGAAAGGCCCTGACCCTGCCAACCAAGTAAAAATAAAAAAGAAAGAAGAGAACGAAAAGAGAACTTCGTATTTTGGTAACTCTCTAGGGGTCATGTTTAACCTTGAATGCTATTAATAGATTCTACAGCAATAGTCCCTCGGACTCGGAAAGTAATAACGAAAATGGCTAACCCAATAGCAGATTCCGCAGCTGCCACCGTTGGAACCAATGAAGCAAATGATTGACCCATCATATCATCCGAAGAAACGACAAATCCCAACTACAGATATATAAGAGCCGGAACTGCATAAAAGAAAACTTGAATTAGATCTACGAAATGATCGACTCAAATAAATGGTCATCATAAGCTATTTCTTTTCCTCCTCTTCCAGTTCTATTAATCAAAAGGCCATCATGGACCAAGATCCAAAGAGATCAATCTTTTACACCGATGTATCGTACTCTCTCGACCAGGTCATCATAAGAAAAGACTGCAAAATCTTTCCGAAGTGTTATAAGGAGGGAAGGCACGCTACAACTAACATAACAGCCTCTTCCTTGCCCCCCTAAGAATCCAAGGGTGACCTTCGGATGTTGTCGTGACGCTTTGGTTACGAAGGTTCTCGGGGTCTAGGTTTATGGATGGATTCAGTAATCGAAAGTCCCTCCAACTCAATCAATATCAACAACATGTCGTGACCGGTTAGGCTTGGTTGATTTTGTCAGAAAAGAAAGTAGGTTTCGGGGGTTCATTGATTAGTACACCCCCGGTGCTGGTAAGGTCGGGACCGTGGTCGTACGTCTCCGGTTTGCCGGCCTATCTTCTTTCTGAGATTGACCAGCCAGCTGGGTTGGTTTGGCTATTCTTTTCTATTGAAAAGGAGTCAGCTGTCTGCGCGAGTCATCTTCTTCTAGGCTCCGCTGGACGACACGGCATTCTCGTTTAAATAAATAGATGTCGGCCGTACTTGTGATGGCTCCCAAGGATCCAATATGACCACTTCACTTAGGTCTATGTTGCCACGATATTGTTCTATGGAAGCGGGCAGGCTGTTAGAAGTTCGGCCCGCTTTTTTTTGT
>JARJIL010000002.1:2673559-2691059 GCA_038502395.1 Dittrichia graveolens | reverse complement strand
TATAGAGCAACGGGAAGAAGGTCGTCGTCTCTTTGGGAAGAGTCCAGCTCCAAGTACGCGGTTCAAGCACAGCTAAATGCACAGAGACAACAGAGCACCCGGAATCAGCAAGCCATCCAGGGGGCCGGGGCCGTCCCCCACTTAACAACCTCAAAACCCTCCTACCCGATCGCAACCGAAAAACCCAGCGCAAGCTCCGCCCAGACCCGCTTATAACAACGCTGCGCCTCCGGCCAATTATGATCCTCAGCAGCAACAAGGTGCTCCCAAGCGACCCTGGGGACCCAATAGAGCTCACTACCCGCCATTAGCCCTACCCATTCCTACCCTATTCTCCATCCTTCTGACCTGTAAAACCCTTTCTCTGCCCAGAGATAAACCACTCCCCTGGCCTCCTGGTCTCGACTATTCAAAGTTCTGTCCATTTCACCGATACGCAGGCCGTACCATCGAAGAGTGTCATACTTTGCGTGATGTCATCTAGATGAAAATCTTATCAATTGGAATGAAGTTAAGGCATACCTTAAGCCAATGTCACTGAAGCTACTGGGGATCTATACTAATCCAATGCCACAACATCAAGGGGGACAAGTCACCACTCAGGGACCTACACCGGTACAAACTAATCCAGGACTTTCTGCCAGCGCTAACACCATCCAAGCTTGCACTGCCGCTCGAAGAGAGATGCCTGTGAGACCCTCTCAAGTTCTTTAATTCGAAGGAGGTTCTGAGAATTCAAAAGTCCGAAGTCACTTTCTTTGTCCCTAGGAATCTAAGTTCCAAAAGCAGACGAAATCACTATGGAACCGGACCTCCTCGCTGCCGCTTAATTCATTACTAGGAAAAGGCTTTTTTAGTAAGCCCTATTAGCTAGTAAGGGTGGGTTGAAAAGTGAAAGAATCATCCGAACGAATGCATGGGCAGGTGAAATGAGCCCTTCTTTTTGAATCCCCTCGTCACCTACTAGTGAGCCGGAAAGCTTAGGGACGCCTCTCGTTCCTCTTCCCCCATTTGACAATCTTATCTCGTTCGGATGATTCTCTGAAACCCCCTTAACTAAGAGATAGAAAGGCGAAGGGAAGTTCGGAAAAGCCTAGCAGACGGGACTATCAACCGCTTTCTATGAAGACCTCGGCACCATCCTTACCCCCCTACGAAAGATTTAGCCCTATTTATAAGAGGAAAGCTCCCAGGTTCCACATCTTAAAGAAGTGCATGACCAGATTGGAAGCATGGAGGTTCATTCGCAATGGGACAACTCACCCAGCCATGATGCATGACAGAAGAGATCGAGCACAAAATGGAGTTTCCCTCTTGGGTGAGGCTCACGTCCGGAAAGAATCTTTTTCAAGACTTTATCTCCTATGTTGACCTTTCTCTATACTACCTTATTTTGGAATTCACTTGAAAGCCCCTTTTCTGGTAGACCTGGGCATGTTCCATGGCGCGAAGTCTCTTCTCATCTAATAGCTCTCATTTTGGGGATATATAAAAAATATGCTCTCTATCATCCACATCCAAATCTTTTTCAAGTTGGGCCCGGGAATGGCGGAATCCGTCTCTAGCAAGTAAGCAACTGGCCTTAAATTGTATCGAGCTACAGGCCCTTCTCATAAGATGTTGTAAGCTACGGGCCTTATTTTACTTAAAGCAGACATCAAGAGCTAAGAAGGGGGCCAACAAGCCCCTTTGAAGCTAATGCCTTAGAAGCTACAGGACATAGAAGCAGGCCAACAAGTGGATTGAATCTTTTCCAGTCTAGAGACTGGCGGATTACCTTCGAAACAAAGGATTGAAAAATTCCTTCTGCTTTGGACAAGATAAGTGGACAGATGAGTTGGATAATACAGGGACTGATAAGCTAAGCGAGGTTCCCCTTTGAGATCTCCCAACCTAAAAGCTTTATTCAGAGGTGGGTCTTTCAACCGCCTACTCTTTCGATGAAGTGTGCACTACAAGAGAAGAGGTACTAAAGATATTAAATGGGGGGATTTCGCCGATATTGAGTCGACTATAAACTATTCATCTTGCTTGGAACCGTCGTTGTGTATGGGAAAGAGGGCTTCTACCTATGCTTGGTTGGGAAAAGGGTGAATCGTCCCAAAAGGGATGGGAAAAAGCCACTAGAAAGAACGGGGGGTCATCCACCAAGTATCAAAGGCGCTGGGTAGTCCACTTTATCCGTGACTCTAAGTACAAGACTTCCGGGATCAAGAAACTAGCAAACAAATATGCTCAGCTGGACTCTTTTCTCGTATGCCCGGAAAATTGAATTTCAGTACAACTCCGCTAGCTACAAAGCCTTTATTTCTCGTCCAAACACTCCAGATCTGCACTTCCCTTTACTCCATAGGGCCGAAGCCTTATTAGAATTAAGAAGGGCTTTTTTTTATAGAGAGAGAGTCAGGGGCGATCTATATTGCTTACCACAGCTCTATTCCCGACTTGAAATCCATAACGGACTTTAAGAGAGGATGAACATTCCCGTTCTATAGGTAGCACTACCCCTATTAGAGAAGGGTGAGGGCCCACTTCCGTACTTCTTGCTAGCACTGTGAATTACCATAGACCTATGCAGCAGGAACGAGATGGAGCACCTACTCTACTGGTCGTCTGCTCTCTCGAGATCCTCCTTATCTAGGTACAAAAAGGACATTACGGGATATCTCCAAAATTCGATGTACTTCGTGCAGGACACATCTCATGTTTGCCGAATCTAAAAACCATCGCCTTTGCATCTAAACACTTCACGGCGGCTATGATCAGATCCCAGTGTTGGTTCACTTTTGACTTTATCCTCCACCAAATCTTCTGATCTCCTGTTCTCAATGATGTTAAGCAGCTCCTGATCGCAGCAATCATCCCTTCGAAGGTACGTTTTTTTCATTCGGGGTCTTACCTTGGGGATAGACGATGGACCCGCCATTCGACATGATGCAGCATTTTGAAAGAAAATTCCATCAAATCAAAGGAGTTGACATTTCTGACATCTCTTGACACCCTTACTTTTAAGAGGGGGCCTTGCCTCATGATTTTCTTGGCAAGCATTTGGCTGTTGACGTGTCCTCCGCACCCACTTGAATGAGCTTGTTCAACAATGTGTGCTCCTTATTTCGGAAGGGCGAGTGACCTTTTGTAAAGGACATCTCCCAAGATCACAAATCGTAGGGAAAGTTCCCTCCGGGCTCTCCTCTGACCACGAGTGGCGTACTCCGGTATGAAACCGTCTTGAGGTAATTGTAGAAAGAAGAATACCATGGTTCCCATCATCCTCGTAATCTTCCTCGTCTTGACTGGTGATAGTTCATCATGTTCCAACTCCCGATAGTCTTCATCCAAGAAGATAAATGAGTCCCGTTCGGCGGAAGGGCTCTCTGTGGCTCGGATGTCGATGACAAGCGACTCTGTGCTTCGGTGTACTAGCATGTGTACTAGAGCGGCTGAGTATGAATTCCATAAGGGCTGGCGAGTCAGCCAAGTGATTTTATATTCTCGGAACATGGGTGAAGGTGATCTCCCTAAAGCGCTTGATCAGGTCAATGGCAAGTTCTTGGTACGATATGAGTTGGGTCTCTTTGGTCTTCCATTCTCCTATACCTCTCTCTAAAAAAAAGCCTTTCCTCTTTTCATAATACCCACGGTAAGCATCCTGCTCTCGATCCAGAGCTACTGCTTCAACAATCAACTGAGCTTAGGAAGTCAGGTTAAGACGTCGACTTATAATTGGTCTTGCCCGAGGAGATGAAAAAGAATTAGGGCTTGCTTTCTCAATTCACATCTATAAGCGATGATTCCTCTATCTCTTGCTCGCTTCGATCGGACTCTGGCAGCTTAGGGAAGAATGATGGCTCGCTAACAAGGCCCTAAATGCCCGCTCAGAAGGCCTACCTCTTTTTTTCCCAATCTCTCACTCGCTCGTCCCTCTCTCATGAAAGATTGTCTCTCCTCTCCCGGCGGCTTTTAGTCATGTCTATAGCCAGTTGCTAAGACGATTCCCACTCAAGCATTCTCATTCAACGGTCTATCAATGCTGCCTTATTTAGTTCAAAATTCCTTTCTTTCTACTAGTTCTTACATAAGCAATTTGCAGGAAGTAAACGAAGTCTTTCCTTCCGAAATCCACTCCTGAAGTCACGTCTTTCAGTACTAGGACTGAAGTCAAGTACTTTCGAGTTGCTCTTTGCCCAAAGCCCTCTTTCCGACTTAGAAAGACCAATTAACAATAGCTTTAGCATCTCTTGAGTTGGAAAGGTCTTTATAGAGCTAAGGGGAAGGTTTGGAACCCTAGTAGCAGAATGGAATCAGCGGGCTGACTTCCATGCTAACACGAGGAGTTTAACTCAGAATTACCTCGTAATATAGTTTTTAATTGTTTTTGCTTTGCTAGAAACTATTTCAAAAGTCTTCAAATAGCCATTGCATAGTTTACGAATTATGCTTAGTAGGGACCTAAACACAGGAATGGTTCAAAGTCAGACCACGCCTTATGACGAAAGGGGGAGAAAGGACTGTCGATCTGTGATCAAAGAAAACTATACCTGAAGAATGGGATACAGATTGACCGGCACAAAAGCCATCTCCATCAATCTACGCTCATTGATGAGACGGCGACATAGAGAACTTCGTCACCCCCTTGTCACTTAAAAGTAAAGAAGAGATACAAACTTTTGAATATCAATTTGGTGGGATCGAGGATGGAATCAAATAGCGAATGCACTTGACCGACCCGCCATCGCTTTCCTTCAATAATGCCTTCGCTTCACTTCAAGACGCTATTTGCCAATAAGAAAAAAACTACCTTTTTGAATGGAAGAAGCCGAAGGGGTGAACGAGCGCTGCGGTAACGAGCTTTCCTTCTGCCGGCCTTTATAGGAGTAGGGGAGCGTGGTGAGATAGATAGACGTCCAATCCTGCAGCAGCTAGTTGCTCGGCCTTAGTCTTGGGCTGATCTCACACTTCAATCCAGCCCTTCGTACTTCGATCCAATCAATCGATCGATCAAGAGGCTAATCTTTTTTGTTTGGGCCGGTAGCTAAAAGAAAGTCCTCGTTTTCTCTTGAACAAGGGAAGGGCAGCATAGCATTAGCTTCAATTAAACAACCTCAACCTTGATAAAGGTGGTAGGCCGAAGAACCGTTGAACGCTTCAACTTGGCCACTGAAGAAGGCGAAGGCTGGGCGAGAGACTAGGCCAACTTACTGCTTACTGCTATGCCATGGTTGAAGCTTTAGGCTCCATAGATGGAACTATGTATTAGGTATTAGGGAGGGGAGGACACCACTCAGCACCCCACGGAGCGGTGGGGTTCAATGCCTAAAAAAAATATAAAAAAAAGGGGGAAAGATGACTCTATGGCTGAGGGGAGGAGAGAAAGAATGCATGCATGGATATTATGTCTGTCGGAGGTTTGAGAATCTATGAAAGGACATCTAAAGCTAAGGTTACGAAGTAAAGGAAGTCCGAGAGAAGTGGTGATCTCATCTTGCTTGCTGGGAGAGAGGAAGCTTCCGGACCACTTTTTCCAGCCAGATAGCGAGCGATCACTCAGCAATGAACACTAACTGAAAGCGGCCGGGAGTACCTATCCCTTACGGGAATCGAACCCGTGTCTTCGACATGAAAAGACGATGTCCTAACCACTGGACGAAAGGGACCAAAGAGCCATTCTTCATATACCGTGGGCTCCGAGAATAGAAGTGGTTCGTTTTCTTTCTATACGAAATTAAAGATTTCGTTTGTGTTCACGTTGGCGATTTCAGATGTAAATTCGGCGGTTCGTCCCCCCGGTTCCCCCACCCCCTGAATAAGTAAGGCCCCGCTCTTTCTAATAAAAAAAAGAGGGGCGAAGCGCCCGTTTGAAGTGGCGAAGGCCTATGCTACAGTAAGAAAAAAAGTAGGTTTCGGTTACGAAGTCACTTAGTCGAACTATAAAGAAAGGGAGGCTAAGGTTACGAAGTAAGGTCAACTGGTTAAGGAAAGCTCAGGTTATGAAAAAGTTTAGCCGTTAATTAATTAAGTAGTAGTGAGACGTCGGTACGGAGTTGCGTCAGCTGTGGATATAGACTAGGCTAAGGGGCGGACCAAATCTCTTCTATTCTCTTCACTTACACCTTACACTTCTGCTGAGTCTAACGAGGCTCAGGTGCGGAGCCTTCCACTGTCACTGTGGACCGAGACTACGCAAAGGTAGAACATCATAGAAACTTCGCTGACTTTCTCATAAACCTTGATTTCGCTACGCTCAATAAGAAGCCGGAATAGCTTAAATGGGTTCGTGTTCCGTTTCCAAAGTCAGTCGTCTTTACCCAAGTGTGAACTTCAGACGACTCTCAGTTCCATTCCTTCTTACTGTACTTCTGGGTCAACCCAACCCGAATGGGAAGAAGGGGGTCAGCCAAACAGCGGTCCACTTTGTACGTTTGCTGAGCAGACCAATCAAGCATTTCTTTTTAGAAAAAGGAAGGGAACTTATCACCGAAGGAGGCAGTAGGAATGAAGGAGGCGGGAAGCTACCGCTTCTAGAATGGTTGCTTATCCTTCACTTTTTTTAGAGCGTATCGCTATTAAAAAAAAGGGTTCTCGGAAAAATGGTTACGGTTGCGGAAACCAGAGAAAGTCGGGAACCGTCGGTTACCTTTTGAATCAAAGTAGCGACGAGCCTAGTATTACGACTACAGGGGGAGAAGCAAAGCTTCGTAGACAGCTTCGCTTCCTCGTCGCTTCTTTCTAGCGACCAGCTTCTCAAGTGAGTGGCTTGGTAAGCAAGCTACCTTCAGCATCGGTAAAATCCCTATCAATAATAGGCCGGAATGGTGGGGAAGGAAGCCCTCCCTACTTCAATGGAAAGGGGGGAAGAGCCCTTTCACAGCCGCTCCTCTACAACTACCTTTCGCCCAACATGATCACGAACGAAGATAGAGAATTGCGTAGATAGGAGGACGAAACGAACCAACCCACTTGTCCTGATCGGAACGATTGAAGAAAGAAAGAGAAGGGTGTCCCCTTTCGCCCAGGGGACATCGCCGGAGAACAATGTCGGGGACAGGGTGAGAACCTTCCGTTGCTTACACCCTTTAAGTGTTGGTTCTTCCGAGGATAGATTTGGTTTCAAGATCTATGAACAAGAGAGATCCCTAAATCTCCATTTGAAAAAAGAGATGAATAGATAAGGCGAAGCCAGCAGAAGGAAGGGCGCTAACGAGCAAGAAAACGGATGCACTAACGCGCAACGGCTTTCCTTTCTCTGATAGAGGCTCGCTTCTTCAATTCAAGTTCAGCTTGCTGCTTTTCATTTTGATAGGAGTAGGTGCTTGCTGCTCGCTCGCTGTCTACTAAATGAGCCTTTACTGCCCGCCCGGCCCCTCTCTTTAATCTTAAGTAAAGTTCAGTCAAATCAATGAAGTGAACAACCCAACCTCTTTGTTTGAAGCTTTGTTTCACCTAATTCGGAAAGAGAACAATAGACTTGCAACTATAGTCTAGGAAAAAGCTTCTCTTTGATAGCGGTCATAGGGGAGTTCAGAAAGGATCTGATCGTAGATAGAGACTGGCGGGGGTAGGGGTGGATGTAGCCAAGTGGATCAAGGCAGTGGATTGTGAATCCACCACGCGCGGGTTCAATCCCCGTCGTTCGCCCATCAATAAATGGACCATTTGTTACGGAGACAGAAGACAAACCTAGAAAGCTTTTTTTTTGCAAGTCATCTCGAGGCTTCAAACGCATCCAAGCAATTGGTATCCGATTGAAGCATAGAAATAGATTCGCGTCACCTACTTGCGGAAAGCACAAATGGAATGGCCGATCATGAATTCTATGAAGTTTTTAAGACCTTCACTTTTGAGTTCATAATGAATGAAATGAACCCCCGGATGAGGAGCAAATCTCCCCTCCCTTTTACTAAACCATGGGGAGCCCCTAGTAGTTTACCGGACAAATTGAGTTGTCGTGACGAGACCTTTCTTAGTGGAAGATCGGAATTCTCTTCATCACGAGATTGATCGGATCAGACACCCGAGAGACCTCCACAATTGAGTAAGTAAGAGGACAACAAGCAAAGAGTTATGCTTTCATTTCTTTGTTGAGATTGAAATAAAGTTCTTTAAAAAGGGGGTAGGTATAATGAACGCAGGCCAAGTCAAGAAAAGGACTTCCTTACTTTTAGTCTTAATTACTAGTAGTTTGAAGCGAAACCGGTTTTTTTGGCACTCGGTTCCTTCGTCTTAAGTAAAGTTTAGTTGACTTTTTTGATTCGGAAGTCTTAGTCGAGCTGATGGCGAGATCTTTTTTTTGTTCGAGGTTCAAAAGGAAGAAGAGAAGAGGAACCACCGCCCAATGGTGCTTTTACGAAAGTACGGTCACCGGTGGCTAATACCTTCTCGACACTATCGAACCTGAAATCCACTCTCAATCGCTCTTTTTAGTTGGCGGGCAAGGTTTCCTACCCACTGGCTACTGGCTACCGGCTAAGGAGGTACAGTGTAGCTACTGCAGCTACAGTTGGGTAGCTAGACCATCTACCCTATGTTTCAAACTTGTTAAACCTGGTCAAACCGATAGAACATTGTTTAAACCATACTTGTGAGAGTGACTGTCTTACGCTACAGTAGCTACTGCTGCTACGGTCTTACTGTGTACAGGAACTGTGTGTGACTGTAGCTACCCGACCCCAAGGGAGGTACTTGTTACTGCTCCTCAGGTGAGGAGCATGAACGAGATAATACTGATTGAATCATAAGATTATTTTAATCGACTTAATTAGAAGCTCTAATAACTATTCAAAATTGATGGTATTTCAACCATGATAATCTTGGTTGGTACCAAACCCGATAGTGATTCTTTCGATTCGTATTAGAGTGATGGCCCCTGTTTCACTAATAGCTAGGAAGGGAATACGTTCTCCCATCGGCATGTGTTAACCATTTTCTATTCTTTGGATGAAATGTCGAGATTCAAGAAAAGATGGATCGGGTCTTCTATTAAGAGGTGGACCTTGACGCAATCATTGTCATTGTGGATTTGGGGGTCTTCTATACGTGTTTCGAATTACTCAAGACCAGCAGGGCATCCATATTTCTCATCTTGGGAAATTTCCCTAGGTCAACCTTTGCTTCACAGGGTAAGACCAGGAATAACAGATGCCGGTCTGCTTTCTCTGTTCTACAACCCACCCATAAGGGTATAGGGAATGATGGGTGGGGCACCAATCACTAGGGATTGCCCATAGAAGGGTTTCCAGGTACTGATGATCTAGGCCATTCCTTTAAGCTGGGAATCGTGGATTGGTCATACGAGATCCTAGAAAAAAGGATTTAAGAATACTAGGGCTAGGAAGAGATTAGCGATGCCTGTCTATAATTGCCCTGTTTGAGGATCAGATCCTCGTGACCCCATGGCCGATTGTGGGTTAATCCACCCCAAGTTCAAAGCAAACCTGGAAGGAAATGAGAGGGAAGAACCCATTTCCAGCACGAGCCAATCCGATAACGGAGAATGAGATCCTTTGAGCCCGGTGGTAAGGTCCAGTTATTTACACAGCCTTACACCACAAGGCTATACAACCTAGAGTTGCTTGATGCAGTGCCTTATGGTTGAACTTGCTCCACTGCCGTCCCAGGAAACATTGATTTGGTTGATTTAGATGGAACCCGGACGGATCGACCTCTTTTCCTTCTTTCCGGGGATTTCGTCTTTTTTCCTTTCCGGTTGGTCCTCCTTTGGCTTGTCCATAGAAGGTGCAAGCAGCTAGGAAGTTAACGAGTGAACATCTTTCCGAACAAGGGAGACTGATCATCCAGAAAAGAGGGTTTCGGTTGCTTCACTTCACAGGGTAAGGGAGGCTGCTTTTCTATTTTAGTTTAGAGAAGAGTTCTTTCGAACCATCAGCACTCGTGTACCATTGCATAGGTCGACATTGACTACCCTATTCTTGCGAATCACAGCCTATTTTCGTAGCCAAAAGGGAAGGGCAGAGCTTGGGGATAACTGACTCGATCGGCAATCCTTCCCACCGTAGTAACAACACAAGGTAAACATAGGGAAAGCACTTTGGCATTCCTGCTTCCACATCACATCTTTATCCATTACCGAGTTGCTTTCAAAATTCCTCCATCCCAAAATAGCTCTTAAGCTATAGTACTTTCTTACCTATTAACAATTTCGAAGTCGATTCAAACATTCAAACCAAAGGTTCGCTCCCGCTGAAAAAGCTTAGTAAGCCGGGCTTCGAAAAGATCCAGCTCTCGAATCGGACTAAAAGGAAAAGGTATCCTATCCCCTAGGTGGCAGAGCAGCCTATTCTATACTCTCTACCAGCTGATGAAAGAAGATCCTAGTCTTGAACATCATACTCTTTTCTTTGAGAGCAGAGCTCACTTCACTTTGCCCATCAGATCCTTGAGCTAGTAGCTAGTTAGGGCTTCTATTACAATCAAGCAATGAGAGAGTTTCATAGGTGACTAGTGTAGAGAGAGGTTATGAAAGAGACTCAGGTTAAGGCAAGTGAGATGGACCTTGCCCCTCTTTCGCTATAAGGCCTCTTGCAATGGGCTCTCATTCAAAGACTCTTTATGCCCTTAGCTTTTGGCTGTGTCTTACTTGATCCTCCCTAGGCTCAGTCCTTTTAGAAAGTGTTAGTCCGGATTCTACTATCCTTCTTTTTCTAGGCCTTAGACCTTCCTTGACTTGGTTTCAGGCATTCCAACCAAAAAGGATAAAGTTCAAAGGTCATAAGAGAGAAGGACGGATACTAGAAAGATGACCTCGGAACTGCTATGCTACTAAGGCTTCCACAAAGAATGCCGGCAAAGAGAGTCCAACTGCTTAAAAGGAAAAGGTAAAGAGATTCTATATTCGTTGGGGAAAGATAGAGGGGGGTTTGATGCAATGGGAGTCTTCCTGGGTCAGCTCAATTCCATGTGTCAATCAATGAGAGCTAGCCGAATAACTATCAGTGACATATGCGAACGACCAGTTCGTCAGTTATGCAAAAAGGTCGAAAAATACACGCATGATCGGGAAGGGCGCCGTGTAATCCTTTCCTGTGCTTGTCTTGAGGTATTCCGAAGATATGAGTAAAAGTAACAGAAGGGGAGAGATTGTTGTTTTTTATTAGTGAGGTCAAGCTTCTTATTTTTCGATGGTAATAGAATTCTTCGGTGCCTTAGTCATTTCGTCTAGAGGATATGGCGTAACCTAGGAAGTATCCTTTCAACTAACTATCTTTTTGAAGCAGATAGTTCACAGTGCTTATTCTATAGAAACTGTAAAATCAACCTCATGTTTCCACTCAATTTTCATTACGAAGATGTATCACGTCAGGATCCGTTGCTCAAGTCGATTTAGTAGCAGGAGCAGCTCTAGCTTTACCAATTTGTTCAAATTGCTCGATCTGTGCGATTGCATTATAAGGTCCAATTGCTGTTTTTGTTTCTGTATTCCTGATTGATTTATCCACTAGGTCAGTCTGGTTGGTTTTTTGCGCCTAGTTTTGGTGTAGCATCTATCTTTCGATTCATCCTCTTTTTCCAAGGGTTTCATAACTGGACACTGAACCCATTTCATATGATGGGAGTTGCCGGCGTATGGGGCGCTGCTCTGCTATGCGCTATTCATGGTGCTACTGTAGAAAATTCTTTGAAGATGGTGATGGTGCAAATACATTCCTTTTAACCGCTGAAGAAACTTATTCAATGGTCACCGCTAACCGCTTTTGGTCTCAAATCTTTGGGGTTGCTTTTTCCAATAAACGTTGGTTACATTTCTTTATGCTATTTGTACCCATAACCGGTTTATGGATAAGTGCTCTTGGAGTAGTCGGTCTGGCTCTGAATCTACGTGCCTATGACTTCGTTTCTCAGGAAATCCGTGCAGCAGAAGATCCTGAATTTGAGACTTTCTACACTAAAAATATTCTATTAAACGAAGGTATTCGGGCTTGGATGGCAGCTCAAGATTAGCCTCATGAATGAGAGGACCTGAGGAGGTTCTACCACGTGGAAACGCTCTTTTAAACCAATTTCAGTCTTGTTCCTTTACTCATGTTATAAGGGTCGGTAATACAGTAGCTCATTACTTAGCTAAGTTTGCCGCCACAGTTGAGACTGAACTAGTATGGGTAGAAGAGTGTCCCTTATGGTTGGAGAACATAGTTCTCAATGATGTACTTTTTTCCTTCATCTAGTCTGACTGAAAGGGCGGAAAGCGCGAAGCAGCAGGAGGGGAAAGTTAGGCTTTGAGGAGTAATTAGAGGGGGACTTCTTTCTATTTGAATGGATACTATTTCTTTACAACATCTGTCTCGCTTCCAGTAAACTACGAGCACTAGTACCAAAAGAATTTCATTTGACACCCGGAAATTGAATAGGAATAGGATCAAGTGAGCTCTGAGGCAATCCTTTATCTAGAGATAGCAGGGACCATAGGGCTTACTTCGGAGGAAAGGAGGGAAGCGCTCTTGCAACTAATAGTGAGAAGAAGTCCAGTACGAGAAATAGCCAAACCCAAGCCAAGGAGCTAGTCAAAGTTTCCAATGCAAGCACAGACTGACCGGGGCATAGAAAAAAGGGTGGGATTTTATTCCTGTCTGTGGGCTATAAAGAAAAAGCTCGACCAGAAGCTCCAGAGTAACCCAGCTATACTGTAGGAAAGTAAAAAACCAAACCTCACTAAAGATAAAGTCACGTTTCACAGGAAATCACCCAGCAGATAGAATCCGGAAAGAGCCAAGACAAAGAGACTACAGCAGCATTCCACACATTAAGACACCTACGGTTTAGAGAATGACCAGGTCTTACACACCTAAACAAGAAAGAAAGACATAAAAGAAATGCCTAACATGGCACTCCCGTGGCAGCTCTGAGAAAAATAGGAGTGAGAGTGTCTCTTGAGTAGAGTAGACTTCCCCTCAGCCTCTAAACTCATGCAAAAAAGAGAGTTGATCGCCTTTAAAGTAAGAGTTTTTCTCATTTCTTTAAGATAAGTAAGTTAGAAAGCCGATTCCTGTCCTTTTCTTATAGTAGCGAAAACTCTTCTTTCCTCAAATCTTTCAGTTTCTTTATAGTTTAAAATTGTTATCCAGGAAAACGGCTTTTTTTGGTAGAATATGCAATATGGGGGTCAAAACTAGCGATTTCAGCATTATCAACGACAAAATGCAAGAAAGAACTAATGCTTACGCCCTGCTCTCGCTACTCTTATGTTGATTACCGAGACAAGGAAGAAAGATATGTTGGAATCGGATAACTATCAACAATAAAGAAATGATTCCACTTTTGCAGCCTTTCCAGTTCTTTATCCTTCACATTTCTTTACGGCTCGAGGGGAGAGAATAGAAGCAAGCATTTCCCGTTCAGTCGGTAATGAATCAATACGCAGGGCTACTCTCTTCCACGGGAAAGGCAAGTATTGGCTCATATTGGTTGGGTTTGCTCTTTCCATAGGCTACTTTCCAGAAGATCCTCAAGGTAGATATGCTTTTCTTCTCAGAAAAGACCATCCTTTTTGGGGCTATTAGGTTACAAAGATGTCTGTCGACTTTTCTCTAGCTGAGAGAGAAACTCTTGTTATACTTCACATGAACAGAATAAATGGGCTAAAGGCTCACTAGTAGCATAGATAGGCTTCAAATCAAAGGCTCAAAAATACCGGCTTTTCTTTCCCTTACTTAAGCCTTAGATGTCACCTTCACTCGCTACTTCCTTCTTTAGCCTTCAGGCACTAAAGGAGCTCACTTCCTTCAATCAGACACTGCTCGAACTTACAGTCAGTCTTTCGCTCATTCCTTCATGACGGCTGATAGATTCAATGGTCGAACTGGCGGACATTCCACAGCCCAGGTTTCGGACCGGTTCACGAAAAGCAAAGGGAGCCCACTTCCTATTCCCCTAGGACAGTTACCAGATCAGCACAAGACGCATAAAAGACTTTATCTTTTCTATTTATATAAATATCTTGTCGTAGGTAGTTGCTTGCTACCGCTCTTCTTGTGCGATCCCGCCTGTAAACTATATCATTTGACGAGTCCAATACATTAGTCGTCGCTATGTCCGCCTCATGGAGCACCCTTAGTATCCGGAGAAGAAGATGATAGTTGATAGATAAGAAAGAGGGCTCAGATAATTTATCCTTGTGATGCAGCAGAAGCTTCACTTTCCTCCCCCTATTGGTCAAGCATGATCTTTTCCACTTCAGCAGGGTACGGTACCGCGCTTTGCTGCTTGATGAGCATTGCTTGCTTAATAGACTTTGATCCTGGCCCAGAAAGATAGAAGGATAAGGCCATCATTATTAGCTCTCCAAAGCTTCGTTTTCCATTCTCTTAGATGAGAGTCGATCTACTTTGGTTAGCCGAAAAGACTCGTAAGGGAATCGGAACATACTCAGATAGCACAACAACGAAGGCAACCAATCCTTCAATCGGACCATATCCATTTACTGGAGAACGAGCAGGGAAGCCGGCCAAAACCTTACCTAGAGGTTCTCTCTCCTACGCCATTACAGATGGACAAAGATGTTCAGAAAGAGAGTTCCTAAAAGCAGGCGTGCTCCTATTATAATTATAAGAGAATATGATAGATACCTCTCCCTTGGTGCACTTCTTTGATGAGCAAGCTGGGAATTATCAATCTCAATTCGCTTGGAGGAGTGTTAGCGTCTTTAACAGGCCTTTTCAAAGTCTTGGAAAAATCTTGAAGTTGTTGAATTACCTCAGCATGATTAGGAGAATGAGGCCAGTTTGAGGGTGAAAAAGAGAATGTTGCGTAGCTACCGCTCGTGGCAGGGAGTTGAAAGGCTTAGCAGCGGCCATTAGCCATTCTCCTTCCTAAAGCATCACTTCAGCGGTCATTTTCCCCGACCTTCTACTCTGAAAGGAAAATTTTGAATTAGCAATGCACTATCTGGTCCAGCCCCAATCTCCTTTCCCAACTGCTATTCGAATATCGATCTCCTGCTACGCGAGAAAGTCTAAAATGCTCTCCAAAGGTCAACAAGATAGGGGGCTTTTAAATATAACTTCAGAAACCGATCAAAAGCCATTTTTCATTAAGATAAAGAGCTTCCTAGACAAAAGACAGAAGAAGTTTCCCTCTATGCCGGTGCATCGAGACAAGGAGATCGTCTCGAAAAAACTTCTTTTCCTATGCTTCATTCCCTGCCCCACCACATGAACTCCTCTGTGCCCTTCTCCTGGGGAGGAGGTTTAAGTAGAAGCGGATGAAAGCCTGGCTAGAGCGAATAGAAAGAGTGAATTGTGAAACTCACTGCCCGGTCTAATCCTCCTTTTCCCATATGCTGATCTAGAAGCTAAAGCTAATCACCGGGCTCTAACCCTTGCCAAATAGAGGATTGATTGAGCCACCCATCGTCGGATTCTAGTACCTCTTACCGGTTTGCTCATCGCCGATTCCGTCCCGTCCAAAGACTTTTTGATGTGTAGTGCGCTAAGCTTTTTCTCGCAGCGCTGTGCCCGGTGACCAACCAAAGCATTCTTGAAAGAAGACAACAATCGTCAGGTGGAGTAGCCTTATAGTTAGTAGACTGGACCTCAGCCTCTCTACTCATACAGGGCAGGGTAAGATCTCAAGGCAGGGTAGCCCAACTTCTTTCGCACCGCTTTCCTTCATCTCATGCATCTGGGGAAGGAAGCGAAGCTGTTTAAGTAAGAGTTAGCGCCTATGGAAAAGAGATTTGAATCGCTTTGTGGCGGGATAAGCTGTGATCTTATTCCTAACTTGGGATATTAAGTAAAATAACATCACTCATTGGCAAAGCATGAATTAGCCTTCGAGTTGTGGCTTCTTGTTCATCTTTCACTATCTTACCTTTCATTTCAGGTTCTCTTCTCTTAGTCTTCCATGACCCATTTCTCTAGAAATGACTTTTTAATAACCTAATAAGAGATCGATTACGCGCATCATCGCAGAATCTATTTTATTGGAAGGAATTAGCTAACTAGCCTAGCTGACAAGGCATGGCATGAATGGCGGGATGCTAACTTGATTCGCCCTTGCCTCTACGGGATCAACTACTACTTATATAAAGCACCAAAGGTAAGAAGTTCCCAGTCGAAAGAGAAAAGCAATTCTTCGGGTACCTTTGCTGGCGTAGCGGGTAAGACCTCCTTCTTGTGCCCAAGCTATTTTAAATAAACTATTTGCCCCTCCCTAAAAGCTGAGTCAATTGCAGGGCATTCTCTAGCAGCTCCAAGAGCTGATAAGGCGAAAACAGAACAGTTGAAAGGGCATGAAAGAAGGTAGTCACTGCTCTTCTCTCCTTTTCTTTTGATGGCATGAGCTTCTTCGGTTGCTATCGTCTCTTATCAATTGGCAATGAGCTAATAGAATAGATGGAAAGATTCGTCTGTTTAGTTTAGTTAAGCCAATAAGGCTGTGAACAAGATGTTAAGAATCGTGACACTACCAGCTCTGTCTACGCTAGTTCTATAATACTATAACACATGAGACCCAATGCATGGCGAATTCGAGAGCAAGCCTTCTTCTCATTCATGTAGAGTCAAGACCAGTGACTGCTCTTGCTAATGCTTAGGACTGGGAATTGGCAGTTGCTTTAACAGCTTCAGCTTAAGTGAACCCCTCCGACATTAATTCGGAACTCGTCTGCTCGCTAAGCCAAAGCCAGACATGCACATTCCATTCCGGTAATAGTCAGATGGCGAAAATTGTCTGCTGAAGAAAGAAAGAACTTTTCCTTATAAAAGAGAAATGAACAGATGAAATAGATACACTTTCTTTTCTACTTGACCAGTTACCTTATAAAAGAGAAATGAACAGATGAAATAGATACACTTTCTTTTCTACTTGACCAGTTACCGCTCTGTGGGCGCTCAGAAGGGGATCTCGAGCGTTAGCGAGAGGATGGAAGACTTGTTTATCCTTAGTTTCTTACTAAGATCTTCAAACCTTTCATTCTCTCCCTTCCCTGGAACTGAAGGACTTAAGACTGCTGGCACGGCTTACCTGACTTCAGATTCTTCTTCTGTTGATTCTGCAACTGAAATGAATTACAAATGCTGTGGAACCTGTCGAGGCTGGTCAAGATCAATAGGCCAATATTCCTTCTGTTTGCGTAAATTGACTCAATCTACGGAGTTCTTTTTCCCGTAGTTAGAGTCCTTCCCTGAAGAGCAACAAGATCTGGGATGGAAGACGTGGAATTTTAGAAAGATAAAGAAGACGGCGTACGGGTAGGTGAGCTGTAGTAGGTTCAAAGTCGGCAAAGAAAGAAATCGTTCCTCCAGCATAGACGGAATTGGAGCTAGCCTTTTCAGAGGCCGCTTTCCTCGTGGGTAGACGGTCGCCGGGTATGAGCCCTCTGGTGGGGATGCGGCTTCTCTCGTTTCAGCATATCGATCCGCAAAGTCCGGTGACTAAGCCTTTCTTTGAAGGCCGGTTGATGCCGGGCGAAATTTGCCTTACTAATTGGCTAAGATAACAAGTTCTTAATAGAAAGCACATAAGCCGGAAAGCTGCTAGCCACCTCTTC